>CAJQUN010000355.1:0-481023 GCA_907163345.1 Haberlea rhodopensis | reverse complement strand
ACCTTTTCTTTTACCTGCAACAAAGGGTCTTAGGTCTATTGCTTGACGGGAGTACCTACTCCTATTAAAATGAAAAGCAGCAAGCGAACAGCGGAGTTTTCGCCTGTCCCTCTAGATTAGCCTAACCGAGCGAGGTGATACTAGAGTTCGCCCCTCGCTGTCCGAGAGAGTCCGGTGCGCCTTAGAATCGAATTATAAACCGGCGTGGCGCAGCTGGATGCTTCAGATCAATAGAACAAGAAGAGGAGTCATCCTAAAAAAAGTATTCGAGGGCATCAATGAATGTGCTTGCGTCGTGAGTATCCGCCTGTGGCCATCCACCAACTTCTTTTTTTTGCTCTTTTGATTGAGTTCACGAGGTTCGCAACTTCTTGAATGGTTAGACGGCGGGGAAGATGAAAATTTGCTCCATAAAATGATTGAAGTTTGTTGAACCAGTATTTTCTACTACTAAGCATACTATAATTTGTTGGAAATGTCAGATTCTAAATCCAAGTAATATGTAAGGCCTCGCTACCTTAAGTGTGGATAAAAAGCATAAGTAGAGCTAACATGCATAGATCAGAGTATAAGGTTCATGTTGATGCCTTGAGATTAAGGATTACAGTGCCAAAAATGAAATTCCAAAGAGGATTATTACATTCCCGCAAAAAAAAGTATGTTAAGGCTATAGCTTTACACTACTCCTAGAGTAGAGACTATACAAAATAATAATGTCTCGCTATCCCGATAGCACTCCTCACAAAGCTCACCGCATCACAACCATCTTGTCCCGCTATCCCAATAGCACTCCTCACAAGCTCACCGCATCAACCCGGTCCTTAGCCCTCCGTGCCAAAATGTACCTACAGGAACAACCCAAACCATGAGCATATAATAATCCATATTCATCAGAATATGATTATAATGAGTAAATGCATAAACCGTAAATACAAAGCACTTTCTGTATTGCAATGCATTTAAACGCTCCCTTTGGTTGTCCCTGTACCATAACTCATAATTATAATCAATGGATTATATTACGCTTCCACAAATGTAATGACATATAACCATTCCATTAATACCAATAACCAATCCCTAGTCTTGTATAACAATAATGTATTTTAATGCACCTCGCTTGTCATGACCGCGGCACTAATACCCATCGCTTCTCATATCAGCGGCATCAAATAACCTCGCTTTAAATGTGACATGCGGCATTTACCACCGCTTCAACATTTTAGCGGCAAATATTATTTCCTCGCTACGATATGACAGCGGCAATTATTCTATCATCGCTTCTAATGACAGCGGCAAATCATTTAAAATCATCACTCGAACGTAACAATGACTCATGTGATGTGCACCAAGCATTCACATATATGTATGCAACCACAAGGCATAATCCAACATGTATATGCAACCACAATGCATAATCCAACATATATGTGCAACCACAATGCATAATCCAACATATATGTGCAACCTCAATGCTTAATCCAGTATGTAAACAAATACATGTTAAAGTTTGGTGTGTACGTCTTCCTACGTACCATTCCAAAATATGGAATATGGTAAGACTTTATCTCCTTTGTTGTGGTGCCACCTGGGAAGGCTCTACACAATCACACAATCCAATATTAGAAGCCAAATAATAGTCCAATACCAAACATCCCATCAATTTAACCAAAATTCAATATTTTCACTATTCATGCCTCGCGATCGATGGCCCAAGCGCGCGATCGATCGTGTGGCAATCAGATTTTGGCACCAAATCGCTGCCTGGCTCGATCGATCGAGGTGGCCTCATCTGATCGATATCGGGAGCTTCGTCGATCGATCGGGAGTTTCCAACCGATCGATCGAGCCCCTGTTTCATCTGCTCACATTTCGACTACTCATTCGCGCGATCGATCGGTGCTCCGCACCGATCGATCTGCGAGCGCACTGTATAGCGAGGAAAACACCATATTTGAGGACATAAAACCACAAGCTCAACCCACACAACTACAAACCAACAATTCTCATCAACTCAACACATAATAAACTCCATAAACCAACATATAATACATTTAAAACCCATAACCCACCAACAAAACACAAATTCCAAAACAAACCCATTTTCTTCCCCAAATACCTGTGAAGGGCCCCCAACACTTAACCTCGTCATTAGTTCATTTATGACGTCGTATGTGTATAAATTTTTCATTTTTCTTTCCATTCTAAAAAAAGAATCATTACATGTTTCCCATAATCCCATGACATAAATAATGTTCAACACTATATGTTCATCTCTACCAACAATTAAACTCAAAGATTTCGCCCATTACCATCCCCATTACACCACTTTTACTTTGTGGGTTATTTTATAAAACATTGGGCAGAGTCTCCCCACAAATTGAGCTATCCGGAAATAAAACACATCACATAATAAAACTCCCGACCAGGGACAACACAATACTAAACAGAATACAGAAACACTAAGTAAATTCCCAGCCAGAGAAGACACCACACTAATAAGACAACAAAAGTGGGCTTCAACACCCTTATACAGTCCATATACATGCTTCCAGTTGCTCACATACGAGCAACAAATAAATGAACACCAATCTAACTGAATAAATAGCGTATCCTATTTACCCACTCTCATATACGCTTTTGTTTCTGGAAGCGGCATGATCCAACAAAGCTTGAACCAATATTCCAAAGTAGTTTAGTACCTGTTGTACCTGTTTCAACAGAAACAGCCCCCACACGGGTGAGAATCCTCTGTCACGATACTCATATTCATAACAATGCATAACAATTATAATTATTCATAATCTAACAATTTAAGATTATTTAAAATCCATAAAAATGTACTCCCTGTACAGTTCTGGATCCGTATAGCTTCCACTAGCTGTTCCTGTTTCAGTCTCACATGCTTTCATAAACATCAAGTTCAATATCGTTAATCACAACATGAAACTCATCAATGCAATAAATTCAATATAATCACAATTCATCATTTATGCTCAATCATAATGAGTCTCATATCGAAGGCAACGCTTGCCTGTACGTTAATCTCATTCTCAACCATTTCTCATATCGATTATGCCAAATACATCAATGTTCAACTAGTATACCCGGATCACGTACCTCTACGTATCCACCATTCCACGTATATTAAACTCAACTACCAGACTCAATCACTTAGCCTCAAACATCACATTCAAAATACATGTATACATGAATATATAAATACTGAGTATACCTGCTCGTACGTCACCACGTACCTTATCACTTGAATTTCGAGTCGAGTATCCTCCTCTTTGTCCGGAAGTCCGAGAAGACTCTGAAGGGAATTCAACTCCTCAATATAACCAATAAAGTGTGTTGTACCAATCACCCAACAGTTCATCAATCGAATAGCTTTCATACGTTAGTGATAACTCATTAACCATAAGCTGTAGTATATATACACATCAATACATGCAAGGTCACACACATTCATGTTTATACATCACCCAAGAACCTCAATACATGCATAATAATTCAATGTGGAGATTCCATCACTTTAATTCAATGCAGTCCATACTACTTCCTCATGTATTCTACGTCTTGTTAGTACATTTACTCAACATTCTCAACATCTAGTAAAATATTGCACACATACAAGTATATTCATTATTATACACTTTAATACATGTTTAGTACACCTTACCATGTATCTAACTCACCTATTCACGCAATGACACATGCTCAAAGTTATTAGAATATCAAAACATAGAAACGCCACCATGATGTAAGGTATAAGATTAGACTTTCTTGCTACCCAATTAGTAGAGTTTTTGGCCAACACTTGAACACAACTTAAGCATATTAACAAACACCTTCCATGCATGATTTTAATCTTCATCTTTTAACCAATAATAATACTAAGCCAAGGCATATTCCACAATTTATTTTCAACGATTAACCATTCAATAAAGTGAGCCCCAATCAATTTCCAACAATCAAAAGCATTCCTCATGCTATCCAACTCACAATTACAATATTCATACTCAAATTAAGTCGCATAACCGCCTTCTATATTATCAAAACACCTTTCCATCCCAAGCCACAACACATACACACATATATATAAGACTTGTACATATACCAATACATGTTGGATACACATTTTCTTGTATAAATTTCCTCCTACACACACTGATACATGCTGGATACACACACACGCAGAACACAGACACTCACGTACACACTGAGACGCACACACACCTGCACCAGATTACACACACTGGAACACGCTGTGCACACTGATTTCAGTGGCCAAAATAATGAGAAACAAGTCTTAGACAATAAAATGTGAAGTGGAGGGGAAGGCACGACAAGGAGCGCAGCTCACTCACGCACAACAGCAAAAGAATCGAACTACATTCAACAAGGAATTGAGCCAAAAGTAGCAGGAATTTCGAACCAAATGCAGCAACCCTTTACAGCAGAAAATTCGAACCCAAGAATCACAAAATTCGAACCCATTCAGCAGCAAGTTTTTCGATAAATTGCAGGGGGAAAATCGAGTAAAACAGCAGTAAGATACTCAAGGGACAAGAGGAAGTCGGTTTAAGAGACATCACACATACACACCTTGAAGAATCGATGAAGGAGAGTGCCTTGTCTTGCTCGATTTATTCAGCTGCTTGCTCGACCTGCTTGCTCGACGTAGAGGGTGGGGAGAAGAGGAGAGGGGCGACGGGTTTGGGGCTTGGGGAAAGGAGATAGCCGATTTTTTTATGTGTGAAAAGTGGTGTATGTGTGTGTCTTTTATTCTAACCCTAGATTAAATAAACACCATCTAATTATCATCTCAACCCTTGATTAAAATTCCAATTAAATCTCAAACTCAAATGATAATAACATTATTATTAAGAATCCCATTGATTCTAGTTTACATTATAAATTCAACCCGGAATTATTTATCCCGACTACGCTCCAAAATTCGATACCCAAAAATTAAATCCCGAGATATCATAAAAATATCATAATTAAATCCAAATAAATAATTATTAATTATCCCGGACATCACATACACAAACCCAAAACAGTTCAAAACATAATTAAACAACAGAATGAGGGATTCATACCACTTTAGGCTTCAAATTCTTAGCAAGACACAAGCAAATCAAAGTTGGAAATTCCTCTTCCTCCTCTCCTCTTCTTGATCAATTTATATGGGTATCGGGGAAGGGTTTGGGTGATATGGTGGGGAGTGGGGTGTGAGGGGGTATAATAGGTGTAGGGTTTAAAATAAAATAAAATGGTACCCCATTAATTAGCATAATTTAATAAAATATCCCAACATGATATTTTAAAGCATTACTCAATAAAATGCGCCATAACATCAATTAAACATGCTTTCCAAAATAATTAACATCCACTTCAAATAAACCATGCCCAAAACTCAATTTCCACAACATGCATGTAAGGACCCTAGTTCCTTAAGTGCGGATTAAAGGCGTAAATAGAGCTAACATACATCTAACAGAGTATAAAGTTCGTGTTGATGCCTTGAGCTGTTAAGATTACAGTGCCAAATAAAATTCCAAAAAGGATTAATTACATTCCCAACCAATTGAATGTTAATCATAGAGCTTTACACTACTCTTAGAGTAGAGACTATACAAAAGAATTGTTGGGAAACGATTTCTAAGTTTTGGTGATTACAAACATCTACCGGGAAGAGACACCTACCGGGTGAAGACACCTACCGGGTGAAGACATCTACCGGATGAAGACACCTACCGGGTGAAGACATCTACCGGATGAAGACACTACCGAATGAAGACACCTACTGGATGAAGACATCTACCGGACTGAGATACTCACTGGATGAAGACATCTACCGGGTAAAGACATCTACCGGATGAAGACACCTACTGGATGAAGACATCTACCGGACTGAGATACTCACTGGATGAAGACATCTACCGGACTGAGATGCTCACTGGATAGAGACAACCTACTGGAATAGAAAACCACTGTATTATTACTCCACCGGATAAAGACTTCCACCGGATAAAGACATCTACTGCATGAAGTCTTTCATAAAGTCTAACCAACATCTACTAAGCTAAAAAGTACGACTAGATATTGAAGTTACAAGACCAGTTGAAGTGAATCCAGCAGCGGATTGAAGAGACAAAACAAACCGTCTGACAAAGGTACAACAGAGCGACGAGCACTACGAAATCATCGCCACCAATTCCGTCAGATTGTAAGAGCCGTTGCTGAACAAAATGGAAGGAAGATAAAATGGAGAAGGAAACAGATTCTACGATGAACCTTCCATACCAAGAAAGTTTACCGTTGGAAATAAAGTCTATAAATACAAATGTTGAATGAATGAAGAAGATGTTGAATCCACTGACAATCGATTATTCTATACATTCAAAAAGAGAAATTTATCAAGTAATAATTATCTGAAGATTCAACTAGAGCAAGGAACACCTACTGGTATATCAAAGATCAAGTTAAACTGGTGTACTGCTCTAAAATCGTTCAAGAACACTCAAAGCTTACAAGTGTAATAGTCATTCAAAGGAGTGTTAGATAGTTTACTTTGTAAACAAATCATATACTTTGTGTTGCTAGGAGTTTAGGCTAAGCTGTGTAAAAGCATAAGGAGGTTGTATACTGTAAAGTGTAAACCGAAGTCCTCTAGTGTATCCTTCCTGCAAAGGAAGAATGGGAGA
The DNA here is from genome assembly GCA_907163345.1 of Haberlea rhodopensis. Classification (NCBI taxonomy): domain Eukaryota; kingdom Viridiplantae; phylum Streptophyta; class Magnoliopsida; order Lamiales; family Gesneriaceae; genus Haberlea; species Haberlea rhodopensis. The sequence goes on along the minus strand of CAJQUN010000355.1, from coordinate 474,310 downwards.
CGTAGAAGCGTTGTGCTTCGAACTTCCAGAAACAATCACTGTGTTCTTTACTTGCTTTTTATTGTTTACTTTAGTTAACTCACAAGTGCAGTTCCGCACTTCACTTAGTGTCTACTGACTTGCTTATTTGATTGAGAAGCTACTGCATCACTTAACAATTTGCAGTAATCAGTCGAACATCAGAATTTGAGGGCAGTGTTTATTCAACCCCCCTTCTAAACACGCCTCTGATCCTAACAAGTGGTATCAGAGCAAGGTCTTCTCAATCTTGAGATATATTAAAGTTCAAATGGCATCATTCAGCAAGATCTCTATGTTCAAGAAGGATGAGTATGATGACTGGAGAATCCGTATGCAAGCACATCTAAGTGCTCAAGATGATGATATGTGGTACATGATTACTGAGGGACCCATGAAGATTATGAAAATCAATACAGCTGCCTCTATCACAACTGGTGAACCACAAATGGTAGAGAAGGAAATATCTCAGTGATCAAATGAAGAAAGAAAGAAGGCCAATCTGGACAATGTTGCAAAGGACATTTTGTTCAAAACTTTGGACAAAAATATGTTCAACAAGATCAAAATGTGTCCCACAGCAAAAGACATCTGGGAGAAGATTGCTCAACTTTGCGAAGGAAATGATCAAACAAAAGAGAACAATCTCACTATGGCATTACAGAAGTTTGAGCACATCAAGATGACAAATGGAGAGACTCTCAAAGAATATGATGAGAGAGTGACTGGTATAATCAATGAACTTAGCAGTCTGGGTAAGGAGTTACCCAACAGAGAAGTCATTCTCAAGGTGATGAGAGGTCTCCCAAGAGAATGGGATATCAAGACAATTGCAATGAGAGAGTCGAAGGACATAAACAAGATAGATCTACATGATCTATTCGCTGACTTAAAAGCTTATGAATTTGAACTAGGTATCCGGGTGGAAGATGAACCCAGTACCAGTCAACCAACCAAAGCTCTCACTGCATCGGAGTCCCTGCCTACTTCTACAGAGATGACTCAAGAAAAGATATGTAATGATGCTATGGCAATGTTCGTGAGGAAGTTTGGGAAATTCATGAAGAAGAACCAGAAATCTTATCAATCATATCCTCGAAGGCAGAGTTCCAAGGGAAAGTCAGAAGAAGAAGAGCGAGTGTGCTTCAACTGCCTCAAACCGGGGCATTTCATTGCAGACTGTCCTAAACCCAAGAAGGATGATCACAAAAGAGGAGCCAAGGATTACAGAAAATCCAAGGAAACCAGAAGATCATCCAGAAGGGACAGAGATCAAAAAGTGTTGATGGCTGAAGAAAGCGATAGCAAATGGGCTGATTCTGAGTCAGAGTCAGATGAATCAACGAGCTCATCAAGCGAGAGTGAAGATGAAGAAGTCCACTGCTTAATGGCAAATGATGAGATTGAGGTACACGAGTCTAACCTATCTGAATTTACATATAGTGAACTTACCAATGCATTACAGGACATGATCAATGAGTATCGGACGTTATATGAATCCTTTGAAAGCTATAAGACTGAGCACTCAATCCCAACTGAAAAGCATAAAAAACAAACTTGATTGTGAACAATCGAGGGAGTTGAACTACTTAAGGAAACATCCAGTCTCCTAGTGAAAGAAAGAGATGAAGCCAAGTGTGCTTACCAGAAACTTAGCAAACTGGTTAGCACTTGGAATGCGTCTACTACCAGAAAGGATGAAATGCTTGAGTCTATAAGGCTTACTGGTGATTTAACCGGCATAGGCTATAATAGCAATGACGGCAGTTCATCTGGTAACGAACCTCAACTATGTCTAACAAAAAGCAAGGTTCAACCAATGAACTTTGTAAGATCTAGCACAGTATATGACCCTTATGAACTGGTTAAAGAACATGTTAAAGCAACACTCATCAAGGAACAAGCACAGCACAGGGGTATCGGTTATGTAGAACCACTCAAAGAGGCTAAACCGAGGCAAAAGTTCAGAAATGAACTTAAACCCACTGGTCGAGCAGCTAGAGAGGTTAAACCCAACTGGTACTACAACTGTAAGCCTGTCCAGAAGAGGTATATGCTCTATAAAATGAACTACAAACCAAAAGCACATCATACACATATTATCACACTACACGTTCTAGACCATCACCATCACTGTTTAATACACACACATTTCAGAACACACACCGACATAAGCTACTCAGGGTCATACAAGTGTGGGTTCCGAAAGGAGTAATCCTTCCTGAACCCAAGTAGGATTGGGTACCAATCATGTATTTTCGCTTTAATTGCAGATATCTAGAGTCCAGCAAGTTCGAAGCTCAGAGTGGTTTCTGGACAGTGGATGCTCTAGACATATGACAGGGAATGCTACCCTGCTGTCCGAACTGGTTGACATTTCAGGACCAAAAATAACATTTGTGGACAACGCGAAAGGTAGAACCGTGGGTAAGGGTAAGATTATCCACGGTAACTTTATCATCAAAGACATTTTGCTGGTAGAAAACTTGTGCTACAATTTGATTAGTATCAGTCAATTATGTGACAATGGCTATTCAGTAGAATTCAACCAACACACCTGTACAATTAAGACTGATGATGGTAATTCTCTAATCGTAGGAAAAAGGCATGAGAACACCTATATGATTGATTGGAACTTTAATCAACCTTCCTCCCCTACTTGCTTTGCTGCTTTGAATTACTCCAAAAATTGGCTTTGGCATAAGCGGTTGAGTAACTTAAACTTTAAAACTATTGCCAGTCTTCGTAAAATTGACCTGGTTGTTGGACTGCCCCAAATCGAGTTCTCAAAAGATAAGATCTGTTCAGCCTGCCAATTGGGTAAGCAAATCAGATCCACCTTCAAGAACAAAGGGAGTAAATCTTCTTCTCGGTGCCTAGAGTTGCTGCACATGGATCTTTTTGGTCCTATACCAGTAACAAGTCTAGGGGGAATGAAGTACACTCTAGTGTTGATAGATGATTACTCTCGCTTTACGTGGGTCTTATTTCTGAGTGGTAAAGATCAGGCTACTCCAAAGCTGATCAAGCTACTCAAGAGACTACAAAATGAGAAATCATATGGGATAGATAGAATTCGCAGTGACAAGGGTACAAAATTTACCAATCAATTACTCGAATCATATCTAGATGACCTAGGTATCAACACGAATACTCTGCTGCAAGAACACCACAGCAAAACGGAGTTGCTGAGCGTAGGAACCGCACTTTGAAAGAAGCTGCGCGAACTATGCTAGCAGAATCCAATATATCGCAGAGGTTTTGGGCAGAAGCAGTCAACACAGCTTGTTATACGCAAAACAGATCAGTGATTAATAAACGAGCAGACAAAACTCCATATGAGATCTGGAATGGCAGTAAGCCAAATATTTCTTATTTCCATGTGTTTGGTTGCAAATGCTTTATTCACAACAATGGAAAAACTCATCTCACTGCTTTTGATGCTAAATCTGATGTGGAATATTTCTTGGCTATTCTACTGTTAGTAAAGCTTTCAGAGTATTCAACAACAGGACTCTTACTGTAGAAGAATCCATTCATGTTAAATTTGATGAGTCTGCAGACAGCACTGAAAACGACTTACGGATCAACAATTTGAGCAATCGACTGGAAAACACAGTCATTGATGATACAAGTGATGAAGAAGAAGAGCCAAATAGAAGGATTGACTGCAGCTTAGAGCCAGAAGTTCCAGAAGCACAGGCAGACGAACCTGCTGATCAACAGGAACTGGAACCTACTGACACTGAAACCAGGATGATTCCTACTGCAGTGGATGGAGACAATGCACACAATGATCCAGCCGATTCTCCTGAGCAACCATCCAAAATCACTACAACTAAAGAAGTCAATCCCCTTGGACCTCCGCTCCGGTGGAAGAAGGATCATCCACCCGGGCAGGTCATCGGTAACCCTCTTGCTCCTCTGCGTACCAGAGGACAGATGATCAATGAATTCCTTCATACAGCATTCATTTCTCACATAGAACCTAAGAAGATTGATGAAGCTATCCTAGATCCTAGCTGGGTAGAAGCAATCCAGGAAGAGCTGAATCTTTCAGAGGAATAATGTTTGGCATTTAGTTCCACGTCCATCACATCACACAGTAATTGGCACTAAATGGGTTTTTAGAAACAAGTTAGATGAGAATGGTGCAGTAATCAGGAATAAAGCAAGATTAGTTGCACAGGGATACATGCAGGAAGAAGGCATTGATTTAGATGAAACCTTTGCCCCTGTAGCCCAATTAGAAGCCATTCACACATTTCTTGCCTTTGCTGCATTTAAGGACTTCAAAGTCTATCAGATGGACGTTAAGAGTGCTTTTCTTAACGGTAATCTCCAGGAAGAAGTTTATGTTGAACAACCCCTGGATTTGAAAGCCATCTGCAACCCTCTTATGTTTATCATCTGAACAAAGTTTTGTATGGTCTGAAGCAAGCTCCCCGTGCATGGTATGAAACGCTGTCAAAATACTTGATTGAACACGACTTCACCATTGGCACTGTGGATAAAACTTTATTCAAATTTACGAAGGGTGACCATACTCTGCTAGTTCAGATATATGTTGATGACATCATTTTTGGCAGTACTAACCCAAAATTATGTGAAAGATAATGTAGGACCAATTTGAAATGAGCATGATGGGAGAACTATCGTTTTTCCTAGGATTGCAAGTCAAACAATCCAGTGAGGGAATTCTGATAAATCAATCCAAGTATACCAAAGAGCTTCTGAAGAAGTATGGGATGAATACCAGCTCAGCTGCTGCTACACCTATGAGCTCATCTGCAAAGCTTGATTTGGATGAATCTGGAATACCAGTAGATGAGAAAATGTATCGCGGCATCATTGGTTCATTACTCTACTTAACAGCCAGTAGACCTGACATCATGTTTGCAGTTTGCATCTGTGCTAGATTTCAAGCCAATCCCAAGCAATCTCATTTCACAGCAACTAAACGCATTCTGAAGTACTTAAAAGGGGCTGAGAATGTCGGTCTATGGTATCCAAAGGACTCCACTTTCAATCTTATCGGATACTCAGATGCAGACTATGCTGGATGCAAAATTGACAGGAAGAGTACCAGTGGGTACTGTCAGTTTTTAGGAGATAGACTTATTTCATGGGGATGCAAGAAACAAACTTCCATTGCTACCTCTACAGCTGAAGCAGAATACCTTGCTGCTGGAAGTTGCTGCGCTCAGCTGCTCTGGATTCAACAACAATTGAGAGACTATGGCATTGAGTCAACTGAAGCTCCAATCTTCTGTGACAATACATCTGCCATAGCCATTACTTACAATCCAGTGCTCCACTCTCGAACAAAGCATATTGACATACGTCATCACTTCATCAGGGACCACGTAATGAAGAAGGAGATTCGACTAGAGTACATATCTACTGAGCAGCAAGCAGCAGATATTTTTACCAAGCCCCTACCGGATGCAAAATTCTCTTCTTTCCGGAATATCCTTGGATTAATTGATATTTCCTCTTAATTCGTAGTTATTTACTGTTATTAAATTCAGGGGGAATCGTTTGTATGTAACTGCATATTTTCAGGGTGAATTTTGGTAAAAATTTCCTATACTGATGCCTGGCTGGTAACACAATGGTCCACTGCATTGGATGCTACTATACCAGTAGATGCCTACATACCAGTGGATGTTACTATATAAGCCTTGCTGACTTATACCTTCCCTTTTTAGCAACCAGCTGGGACGTCGGAATTCAAATTATTTATTTTCTTACTTTTAACTTATTCAAATACCGTCCTTTTCAGACCCACTGCTTCTGAATTTTTTTTTTAATGGTTTAGATGAACGCCACATACACATGTGTCCGTTCATCTACAGTACGATGTTACATCTACCCATTATCTTTTAACCGCCTTCTTCTCCGTAGAATCAGTTTACTTCCTTAAACACTTCTGAAAATCTCAAAACCCTAAAAGAATTTTTCTCTCTATCTCACAGGATTTTCAAACTTTCAGAAGTCATTCAACATGTCAAAGACAACGCAGCCGAGTTTTCTTACCAATGCTATTCATGTGGATTTTCACTCCATTTATTCGTCAGACGACGAAGCCATGAAAGCTGTGTTCCAAAAGTTGGACACCTCTGGCTTACTGGTGTTTTTAAGCCAAACGCCTACTTTCTACCCGGCGGCTATTCGGGAGTTCTTCGCCAATGCCAGGATAGTTGGCGAAGCTGTTGTGTCCTCTATCACTGGCCAACATATCACTATACTCTGGAAGACTTTGCAACTCAGATGTGTCTTCCAATGTCTGGGATAACAAATGCCCTCTCTGTATCTGTGCCAATCCTAGAGGCGATGAGAATGGGCTTTTCTGACTCAAGTGAGCGTCTTCACAAACCGCCCTTCAAGAAGATATTGATTAAGAGCCACTTTCGCCAACTGGCAGATGTAATATCCAAAGGGCTGATATGCAAAGCTGGATCTTTCGACATCATCACACCGGAGAAATTTGCACTGATGAGTGCAATCGTAAATAACATTGAAGTTAACTGGTCAGTAATTTTGTTTCAAGTGCTATCAAACTTAGTGCTCTCCGGAAAAGGTCAATCTGGATTTGCTCTCCCTTTAAGTTATATCTTTGAGAGCAAAAATCTTCAGACCGGAGGTTCTTCTTCTCTCCACCCAGGGCGACTCATAAATGCCAGATATCTAGAGATCAACAAGAAACGAGTCGGTGGAGAGACTAAGACCAGCAAACCAGCAGCAGTCAAGAGGAGACAACCTCTAGTAGTCAGTGACTCTGAGCATACAGTCTCAGAGTCTGATGAAACTTCACCTATTCCGCCTGTGAAAAGGCCGAGAACAAAAAGAGGAGGACCAGCTGCAGCCAAGCTGAAAGTATCAGCAGCCATGTCTGAGGCTGTGATCCCTACGTTGGAAGTAGAGCCAGTGAGTTCAGTTGCTCCGCTGGCCATAATCACATTTAACCCAACCTCTGCTGCAGCCAACCCATCAACCAACCCCAGTACCATTCAACAACCAGGCTCAATTTCTTTCAGAATACCGAAATCCCTTTGCCCATATTGCCATCCCAAGACCACCGCCACTGGAAATGGGAAAGAATCAATGATCCCATTATCCACTCCAGTGGCATTTGAGATTGAATTAGTCATGAGCACAGTCGAGGCAAACATGTAGCCTCAACTTGAAGTATTTGATAGATGGGTGCAAGCACGCGTGAAAATTCGCTTTGATGATATTCTTCCAGTTCTGGACAGGCAAGGCACGATGAGAATCAAGCGATGGCCTTCCTCCAAGCACAAGACGTACAGAAAGCTCTCCAGCTCCGGGATGTGTTTCGCCTAATGATCTATGTGGGTGAACTCCAGACCCTGGTCATATCCCGGTAAAATGAATTCAATGCTACAGCTGGGACTGCCAATAATGACCGAGCTGTGCTAAATGCTCTTGGTCCCAAGCTTGAACTGGCAGAGACTGCTCTAAATGACTTAAGAATCAGTACTGGTCTGCACTCATGCTCAACTGTACCAGGTGATGCTGACTCCGCTCCTACTGACTTGAGCTTAGTCCCAACCATCCCTGATGTTCCTGGTGCTGCAGTGCTGGTTCCGCAAGTTGAACCAATGGTGGCTGATGACTCTGCTCTGACTGTCTCATGCTCAGCTCCAACCATCCCTCCTATTCCAAGTGTTGTGGAAATGGTTTCCACATGTGAACCCACTTTGGATGATGCTTCACCTCAACCGGATATGGACATTGATTCCATAGACGTTGACAGCGTCATTCACAAGGTACTTACCCAGGTTACCCCATCCATACCAATCCCTTCCTCAACTCATACAGTAACACCTATCCATTCCCCTGTTACCTCTGCACACGCTGCACTCACTGATGATTGCCAAATCACACATCAAGTTGAACCCCTTGTCCCTCCAACTCACCCTGAAACCCAACTCTCCCCACAAGTTGAACCCCCTGCTCACCCAACAACCTCTGAACTTAACCCCTCAACCTCAAAAATTCATCAAGCTGCTACCTCCCCTGGTCGCTGCGTGTCCTCAACCGCAGCTGATGCTCATACCAGCCCTCAACTTGCTCCTACTGGCTCGCATCCTGCACCTGCTGCCACTCCGCCTGAGGCATTGGAGCAATCAGTAGGAAATGAACCTTCTGCTGATTTTTTTGATTTTGCTGATCCTTTGTCCATCGAAGGCCCTTCTGCTCTAACAGTACAGCTTGGCCATATGACAACGTTGATCTCCGGGCTGGCTAGTGAGATCAATAAACTCAAGTCTGAAGAACGCAATGCCAGCAATGCTATTGATAGTCATCAGCTTCATACAGATCATCAGTTTGGGCATATAAATCGAGACCTAGACAGAATTCTAACTGCTGTTAATAGAAATCATCAATTCGTTCTTGATGCCTTTGCCGATGTATCTTCGAGGATAGCACAAACTAATCTCCAGTTGAAGCAGCAGAATGACTCTCTCCATGCTGCATCTACACTGGCCTTGGAGGAGAAAATTGAAGACCCTAAGAAGCACTTGTCTGAGCAGTTGGCTACTATGCATGAGGCCTTTGCCTCACAGCTTCAGGATTTGAGTGCTGGCTTTCCAAAGCCTATCAAATACCAGTCCAAGTCCACTGCATCTGCTCCCCCACCGCGAAGAGAATCAGGTCCAGCTCAGCGCACACCTGCTGCCTCTGAAGGTGGACATCACTCCAGACCTGCTTCCCAGCCAAGGTCTCGAAGTCCGCGCCAACCATCTACCGAACATCGCGACTATTCCAGACATTTGTTCGGGCGCAAATAGTATCGTTTTCTGAACCTTTATTAATTACTATTATCCTTTACTGTTTTCATTTAAACTTTTCCATATGTATCGTCACATCATTATTGTGTTCAATTAATTGCATTCTTCTATAAATAGATGCTTCATTTTTTTTGTTTATACCACACATTCACTCATCATGATTATTTTCAACTCCTTGAAAATTCCTTGTAAATTCATCTACGCAATTATTCATTTTCATGGGTTTATTACTTATCTAAATCAACCCCTCATGGGTTGATTACTTATCTAACACAGCTCCATTAAGCTTCAGCGTTTGGATCCTGCTCTGATGCTCATCATCAGTCAGGAACTACAATCAGGAGTTATATGGGTGCTGATGACAAAAAGGGGGAAAACAGAGATAGAGTATTTTCATAGGTGAATCCATGAACCATGGAGGCCTGATGAATATACATTTGACTCTCCCCGATCGAAGTTCTCCCTCTCTGAAACAAGGTGGATCAAAGCTATTCATCTACGCAACTAGGTGGATCGAAGCTCTCCGATCTACAGTGTTTGTTTAACATTTGTCATGTATCAGCTATATTTTTGTAGAAATAGATTTGTCATTAAGTTGTATCCAGTTATCAGAATTCATCTTAAATGAAAATGAATCTCTCTCAATTGTCCAGTTTGATTACAACTTGTAATCTGCTTATATTTATAACAAATGAAAATTTCCTTTCCATTATGTCTTCAAGTCTTTTCAGGATTCACCGTTTTAACTATTCGAGTATGAGATCGTTATTGCTTAGTTTTGTCATCACCAAAAAGGGGGAAATTGTTGGGAAACGATTTCTAAGTTTTGGTGATTACAAACATCTACCGGGAAGAGACACCTATCGGGTGAAGACACCTACCGGGTGAAGACATCTACCGGATGAAGACACCTACCCGATGAAGACATCTACCGGGTGAAGACATCTACCGGATGAAGACATCTACAGGATGAAGACACCTACCGGATGAAGACACATACTGGATGAAGACATCTACCGGACTGAGATACTCACTGGATGAAGACATGTACCGGGTAAAGACATCTACCGGATGAAGACACCTACTGGATGAAGACATCTACCGGACTGAGATACTCACTGGATGAAGACATCTACCGGATTGAGATACTCACTGGATAGAGACACCTACTGGAATAGACAACCACTATATTATTACTCCACCGGATAAAGACTTCCACCGGATAAAGACATCTACTGCATCAAGTCTAACCAACATCTACTGAGCTAAAAAGTACGACTGGATACTGAAGTTACAAGACCAGTTGAAGTGAATCCAGCAGCGGATTGAAGAGACAAAACAAAGTAAGTACAATTCCGTCTGACAAAGGTACAACAGAGCGACGAGCACTATGAAATCATCGCCACCAATTCCGTCAGATTGTAAGAGCCGTTGCTGAACAAAAATGGAAGGAAGATAAAATGGAGAAGGAAACAGATTCTACGCTGAACCTTCCATACCAAGAAAGTTTACCGTTGGAAATAAAGTCTATAAATACAGATGCTGAATGAATGAAGAAGATGTTGAATCCACAGACAATCGATTATTCTATACATTCAAAAAGAGAAATTTATCAAGTCATAATTATCTGAAGATTCAACTAGAGCAAGGAACACCTACTGGTATATCAAATATCAAGTTAAACCGGTGTACTGCTCTAAGATCGTTTAAGAACACTCAAAGCTTACAAGTGTAATAGTCATTCAAATGAGTGTTAGATAGTTTACTTTTTAAACAAATCATATACATTGTGTTGTTAGGAGTTTAGGCTAAGCTGTGTAAAAGCCTAAGGAGGTTGTATACTGTAAAGTGTAAACCGAAGTTTGCTAGTGTATCCTTCCTGCAAAGGAAGAAGGAGAGACGTAGAAGCGTTGTGCTTCGAACTTCCAGAAACAATCACTGTGTTCTTTACTTGCTTTTTATTGTTTACTTTAGTTAACTCACAAGTGCAGCAGACATTTTCTGCACTTCACTTAGTGTCTACTGACTTGCTTATTTGATTGAGAAGCTACTGCATCACTTAACAGTTTGCAGTAATCAGTCGAAGATCAGAATTTGAGGGCAGTGTTTATTCAACCCCCCCTTCTAAACACGCCTCCGATCCTAACAAGAATTATGACTGATATACCAAAAGCACTCCTCACAAGCTCACCGCATCAACCCGCCTTAGCCCTTCCGCCCAAAGTACATACTGGAACAAGCCCAAAACCATGAGCATATAACAAACCATATTCACAATAATATGATTGTAATTTAGAAATGCATAAATCGTAAATACGAATCACTTCCTTTATTTAATACATTTAAATGCTCCCTTTGGTTGTCCTTATATCACGATCACAATCAATAGATTATAATACCATTAATATATGTCATGACAGGCACCAATTTCCATCAATACCAATATCCCATTATCAAGTCTTATTATATCAGTGGCATAATACCCCTCGCGTTAACATGACAGCGAAAATACCCCTCGCTTAGACAATACCAGCGGCAATAATATCGCTCGCTATAATATGACAGCGGTCGTGTTCTTCGCTTCATATTAGCGGCAAATATTCTCTCATCGCTACGATATGACAGGGGCAAGTATTCACATTGCTACGCCACTGGCGGCAAGTATTCTTCATCACTGGATATAACCTCGACTCACAATCACATGCACCAATGCATCCAATATACGCATGCAACCATAATGCATGTCCAATCCATGTATGCAACCATGATGCATAACCAAGATCATGTATGCAACTATAATGCATAATTAAATCCATGTATGCAACCATAATGCATAACTAATTCAATAAGTAAAAATACGTTTTACCGTCCGATGCCCGTACGTCTCACTACGTACCTTAGTTCCAAAATGGAGATGTCGAAGGACTTTATCTCCTTGGCTGTGTTTCCACCTGGGATTGTTCTACACATTCACACAAACCAATATTAGGAGCCAATAATAGTCCAATAGTCAAAATCCCACAAAAATAAACAAAACATCAATTTTTGGTGACTCGCGATCGATCGCCACTAAGCCCCGATCGATCACGAGATCACACTGCCCGAGCCAACAATTTCATGCTCTCGGCGATCGATCGCCACATTTGGCGAGATCGATCGCGAGGCCCACAATTAGTGCATTAAGCCATGCATTTGGTGCATACCATCACGTGTAAAGGGAAACTCTATGTAAACGTAGTACGCCATACCACCTATAAAATTTCTTGCTTCATTTATTCCATTCCATGCAATAACCGATTCCCTAGATTAAGACCATTTAATACATCATGCACCCATGTAATACACTAATCACAATCTCAATTCATCTAGCAATTCCCTAGTTGATTGCTCACACATATAATGAAAAGAGAAAGGCTCATGCCTCTTTATACAACACATATACACATAATTATTGCTCACACACGAGCATCGAATAAACCTATGTGTACGCACTGTATAAAAAGGGCATACACAATATCCAGCTCCACATGAGCTCCGGTGTCACGATCCTGGAATCACCTCCAATTCATAGCTCGATCACAGCTCCAGAGCTACCATAGCACCTGTTTCACCTGCCCCAACAGAGACAGCCCCCATACGGGGTGAGCATATCAATACCACCAAACCAATAATCACAATTATATAATTCGTAAATTACAACAATATAATTGCTAAGAATTTAAATGATACTCCCTGGATGGCATCATCCTCATCCGGGATCCCACTGTATTGTCCCTGTTCTCAAAACAACCAAAATCATCAAATTCCAAATATCCAGTTAATCATTACACTGGTTAACTATATCTCTAATCCAATTCAATATCGATAGAGGAATAAAAACAGATATCCTAGATATCTAGCAAGAGGTCACATTTCCTCGCCCACTCAAAAGTAGCGGCATCACTTACCGATGTTCGCTCCATAGCGACCACATCCCGACAATTGCTTGCTCCAAAGCGGCACCAAACAATACATAAGACCGACCAACATCACACACCCAGTCCCGTTTCCATTAACCAATTATTGCAAGACACCATATATATGTATCGACTACTAATCCTTACCAATCATCTATCTCATGCACAACAATTGCAATAATATAATTAAGGTCATGCTCGTACGTTACACGTACCTTAAGTTTCCGTAGTCCAAGCCAAACCTTGCTTGAGTTCCATGCCTCGAGAAATATATGCTAAAACACATAAACAACTCACAATCAAGTATATGAATGCAATCACGTGCCCACGCACATTGGCAACCTCAAAACCCATCGTCAATCCATGACGATTACCAAAATAAAAGCCACCGGCTAGGCATGCATAATACCCAAAAATATTTCATTTAAAACGTTTAAAAGATAGCCAAAAATTCAACCAAGAGTTCCGTTTAATTTAACTTGGCTCCAACCAAACCATTTTAAAAGTATAGCATTCCCATTGGAATGTGAACATTGCCCCGGAAAGCCGACCATTTAAGTCGCAAATCCAAAATCCCACGAAAAAGCCAAGAAAACCAAAATTCACCTGATGGCGATCGATCGCTATACCGGGCGATCGATCACTAGCCCCTTGGCGATCGATCGCTCGATATAGCGATAGATCGCCAGACCTTACAGGCGCGAGGTGATCGATCGCTCAAAAGTAGCGATCGATCGCTACCATGCTGAAAAGCCTACTGCTCGCATGCGATCGATCGCCTGCTTCGGGCGATCGATCGCCATGCCCTGCAACTCGAAATTCTCCATTTTTAAAAGCTTATAACCTTCACCAATCACACCCCAACTTCTCCCAACTCAAAACCACAACAAATCCACACACAAGAACCTCCAACAAGGGTGTTAAACTCAAATTAAAACAAACCCAGAAGATTTTATGATTTTCACCCAAAATCACCCAACCAACCCAAACCCAAAACTCAACCAAAACCACCAAAAATACAATCAAAACGAAGATGAAAGCAAGGGGGAGGAGATTACCAACTTATCTTCGAAGAATCCGGCTCCTAAACCGAGCCTCCGGTCATTTTTCTCCAAAGAGAAAGGGTGAGGGTTAGGGAAAAGGGGTTGGCACGATAGAAGGGGGAGAGGAGAGAGAGAGAAGTGATTCCGTGCAAAATGGCGGAAATCTCGAGTCCAACTGGTATATATAGCAAAAATGCCCAACATACCAATACCTCCACAAATACATCATGATTCATTAAAATCATCTGTTTTCAAAAATTCTCTCTCCAACATCAAATCCCCATAACATCCCCAACATAAGGGCACCCCGGACTCCAAGTCCCACCAAAAACCCACCTCATAGGTTTTCCGCCAAAATGAGAATACAATCTCAACCTTTGGATCCAACGATCCCAAATGCCCGATTTAACAACCTCGGGAGTCCCAAAACAGCAATTAATTCCTAATTGCCATAATTAAAAATCTATTAAGGATTATTACCACATTGGGGTTAACATCATTAATCCCCGGGCATCACAATTATCTCCCACTAATAAAATTTCGTCCTCAAAATTTGCACTGTGTACTCCACGTAACACCAAGGCTACACAAAACAAAACAAAACCACAACCCCGATTCTGGACCGCGTCAGAATCGAATTATCAACTGCGAGGACACCAATCTCGCACTAAGCTCTAAAATAGAGCCAACCTCCAAAACCAATATAAAACCCAAAAGATAACAACATACATCGATGCGAGTCATCCTAGAATACAGTCTACTACGACTGCAAATTAATCATGTCCTCCTTGGTTATGACATAGATATCTCCCCATGATATTCCATCACTTGCCCACGATGCTTAACACGCATCGTTATGATGGGACTACTAGCATACAACAGTACACTCACAGTAAATCCGATTTCCGCTTTCCACCCCCATCTCCTCCAAAGGAGTAGTTGCACCAGTTGCGACCCGGATCGGGTAACCCACGGTCACCGATCCACACAAAACACATCTCAGAAGATGTTTACACCGGTGTGTTCCATGAAATCATAACTTGGTCCCAACACACCATCGAGACTCCACAAAGTCTTAAGTTCCACAGAGGACATGCAAGACAATCAATTGCATTCTTGCCACACGTGTCAACCACGGCACTAAACAAATCCGAATCCTGGCCACCCCTCATTTATCCCGGGATTCAACAATCCTAAAATAGGGAGGCTATCGAATTATCTAACAAGAATTACCATGGTCCCAAAACACGACAATCCCTCCTCAGGGAAAGTCAATTGGACCTCACGATTATTCCTCAGAATACATCGTGTCATCGATATTTACCAATCTAAAGATACCACAATCTCTCACCAGAGATTGCCAAACCAAGCGTACTAGTCCGATGCTCGACGAGCATTAACAAAAGTTGGCAGTCGTATACCCACACCGGCATACACGCCAAGTACCAACACCACATGCACACTCGATGCAACAAACTAGGGTATCTCTAAATATGCCCAAAGTCTCAAAACCAACTGTCATTCCCTAGCTATTCTCATCTCGCAGAGAATAATGATCGACAGACAAACGATCAATGGCGTGATTCCAACATCAACACCTCACAAACCGACTTATTGAATCTCCCAAAGATTCCCAATCGGTAGGTATATCTCACAAGGAAAGTGTCATGAATCCATGACCCTACAACCTCAAACCACCGTTCGGAAGACCTGGATATATTTATACCAAAATATATCCCGGAACCCAGAAATACACAACTGGTTAGAATAGTGCATCAATGCCACTATTACCCAATCAAAACCCGCATACGCCATGTATACACATCCCAACGATGCTCTGTACCAATGCCATAGTACTCCACGATCGAGCATCTCCCCAAGACGTCTCCTCCAACGTCTCACCGAGGTAAGAAACCCATTACTCGGTCCAACACCAGTAATGCTTACCATGGCTGATTTACAATCAATCCACGACCGATGCAAGCTGTCTTCAAGACAGTACAATCCAAATCTCTCCAAGAGACAAAATCAACATAGTAGTGTTACCCCACTAACTATATCCCACAATTCCAATTGTGACTCCCGTTGCATTCCACATGCAAGGATGCTCAGCCCGAGCTAACAACGACTTGTCGACACTCACGTTGGTATTTTCAACAAAATTGAGCTGTCACAGGACAAGTCCCTTAACATTGACGCATAAACGTCCCTGTGAGGCATTCCCTGCCTCAAATCTCATACGACATAGAGACTACAAGAGTCTATCATCAACCCTCGTCGTATCACCGTACGATACACCAAATTCAGTTCCAACGAGCAGTGTAATGGCTACAACAAGCATACTATATCACTGCAACAATACCTGGCTAGCAATGCGCTGCCCCCATGGGCTTACACCGAGCCTACCAACGTATCATACGTTCCATCCGGTATGCCATATCGTACAAACCATTAGAGTAGTGGATCATCACCCAATATTCCTCTAGAACACCAAAGCATAATGGACATCCAGGTGTCCTTGCTCAACCACGGTGCAATCCTAATCCAATAGTACTTATTCCACACCCTCAGGGTGGTGTGACCAAGTCTACCACACATCACAACCACAAGCGAGTAGTTTCCTCGATGACTACACTTACCACTAATCACTTGGCCTTAGCCATCCCAGCGAGTATACCCAAAGGTATCACTACTCGACAAATATTTACCTCTATTACATGATGCGGTACACTCACCGGTACAATGCATCCAATAATCCATCGAGCAATCTGCTCGGCATAATAGTCTCGTCAACTAGTGACCCAGACACCATCCTGTGCTCGTCATCAGCACTCAAACCATATGGCTAAATACGTACACTCAGACGTATTATTCATCAAAATGACACTACATGTCTACATAGAATATCCACTATGTCATCGTCATCCCTTGACGGTATATGCCAACACATGACATCCAAAATCCCATCGTCAACTCGTGACGGTACATGTCTATACACAACATCCATATTTTCATCGTCAAACATATGACATTATATAACCACGTATGGTATTCACAATAATGCTAACAAAGCAGTAATATAACATACATCATCGCTATCAAGATAGCGGTATACCTGTATCCCTCGTCCACCAGCGGTACACCAGCAGCACCCGTTGCTCGTAGGCGGCATAATCCAGTGCTACGCACATAGCGGTATAACCCATCGTTATTGAATCAGCAGCACGATCCCTCGCCATAGAGTCAGCGGCATAAAACATCGCTATAGATATCCGACGGTATGAACCATCGCCATAGATGTAGCGGAATGTACCATCGCTATATGATACCTAGCGGCATAAACCATCGCCATAGATGTAGCGGAATGACTCGTCGCTATGTAATACCCGGCGGTATGAACCATCGCCAATAGAATACCCGGCGGCATGGACCATCGCCAATAGAATACCCGGCGGCATGAACCATCGCCAATAGAATACCCGGCGGCATGAACCATCGCCAATAGAATACCCGGCGGCATGAACCATCGCCAATGACATAGCGGAAAGAGACATCGCTATCAATATACCTGGCGGCATGAACCATCGCCAACTGAATCAGCGGAACAGATCAAGGACTCAAGAGGTACTCACATGCATGTAGCCCTTTGTTCCTTTCGGACCCAAGAGGTGGCTCACATTACACGCAGCACTTTGTTCCCGATCGCGTCGCTCAAATATCGATAATGTGGTTGTTCTGGTCTTGTTATAACAGCGGAATTTTAGGACCCCTCGCTTCGACATATAGCGGCATCATATGATATCCCTCGCTTCGACAATGACAGCGGCATGTACATAGCTTCGACATGACAGCGGCAAATATCATATTACCATCGCTTCATATGACAGCAGCAAGTACCTCCCTCGCTCGAATATAACAACCACCGGAACCTTCCACTAGCTCCATATACCTGCATCCAGGTTAATATAACAGTTCACAAATCCTACTTCATCATATCGGCGGCTCCATAATATCCCTTGCTTCGACAATGACAGCGGCATGTACATCGCTTCGACATGACAGCGGCAAATATTATGATCCATCGCTGATGATATACCCGTAGTAGGACGATAAAAGAAACACATTGTATATTCAATAACAATTGAAATCATACCACAATATTCCACTGTCTGTTGTCAACCATCCCTGTCCTTAGACAGCATATCACATTTCCCATTTCCTGATTTCCTACAAAATCAGATCCCTTAGCACATAATACATAGAGTGCCAGACATTACCATTAATGCCATCCCATCGTATTCTACACGATTCCTGCAACCACAATGATCAGTAATACCACTTTTCATATCGTAAAAGCACATAAGCAATTAGTTGTGTCACACAACACTAATACCATCATGTATAAATATGTGCTACCAATCCCTATCAACAAGTTCCTAGGCCCTTAACAGCCCCAAAGAGCAACCACTGCTCTGATACCACTAATGTAAGAGCCCCCGTGCCCTTAACTCACAATTAGTGCATTAAGCCATGCATTTGGTGCATACCATCACGTGTAAAGGGAACTCTATGTAAACGTAGTACATCATACCACCTATAAAATTTCTTGCTTCATTTATTCCATTCCATGCAATAACCGATTCCCTAGATTAAGACCATTTAATACATCATGCACCCATGTAATACACTAATCACAATCTCAATTCATCTAGCAATTCCCTAGTTGATTGCTCACACATATAATGAAAAGAGAAAGGCCCATGCCTCTTTATACAACACATATACACATAATTATTGCTCACACACGAGCATCGAATAAACCTATGTGTACGTAATGTATAAAAAGGGCATACACAATATCCAGCTCCACATGAGCTCCGGTGTCTCGATCCTGGAATCACCTCCAATTCATAGCTCGATCACAGCTCCAGAGCTACCATAGCACCTGTTTCACCTGCCCCAACAGAGACATCCCCCGCACGGGGTGAGCATACCAATACCACCAAACTAATAATCACAATTATATAATTCGTAAATTACAACAATGTAATTGCTAAGAATTTAAATGATACTCCCTGGATGGCATCATCCTCTTCCGGGATCCCACTGTATTGTCCCTGTTCTCAAAACAACCAAAATCATCAAATTCCAAATATCCAGTTAATCATTACACTGGTTAACTATATCTCTAATCCAATTCAATATCGATAGAGGAATAAAATACAGATATCCTAGATATCTAGCCAGATGTCACATTTCCTCGCCCACTCAAAAGTAGCGGCATCACTTACCGATGTTTGCTCCATAGCGATCCGACAATTGCTCGCTCCAAAGCGGCACCAAACAATACATAAGACCGACCAACATCACACACCCAGTCCCATTTCCATTAACCAATTATTGCAAGACACCATCTTATGTATCGACTACTAATCCTTACCAATCATCTATCTCATGCACAACAATTGCAATAATATAATTAAGGTCATGCTCGTACGTTACACGTACCTTAAGTTTTCGTAGTCCAAGCCAAACCTTGCTTGGGAATCTCATTCTGGTGAGATTCCTTGTTATCCACCTCGATCTCTATTTGTTGTTCAGGTATTGATGGCCTCAGTATCATCGTTGCTGGAGTTTCTACCTCTTTGCCACTGTCCAAGGTGATGTTGTCTTCGAAAAAATAGTCCCAAGGATGTTCATCACAGTACTCTTCCGCCGACTCCTCTTCCACAGCATATGATTTATCTAAGTAATCAACATAGTTCTCAGTTGGAAACATACCATTCGGAGTTGTAGGATGTACAAGCTCTTTTTCTTCTATTGGCACATGTGTCTCCTCTTCTAGCTCGGGTGGCATCAGTACCACATTCTCCATAGTCTCCTCTTCTTCATCACTCCATGATTCGAATGCAATCATGGTCTCCTTTTGTGCTGCTATCCGATCGGCCGATCTTATTAGTTGCTCCATTTGGTTACCCAAATTCTTAGTGCTAGGCCTGAATTCCTGTTGAAATTGCAAAGTACTATCATTAAGTTTCGAAACAAGATCCTCTAAAGACTCACCAGGGGTATGGTATTGAGGTTGTTGCGGCCATGGCGGATATTGCGCTATGTATGGCGGTAGAGTGCTTTGCATGTAGGGTGGAGGTGGGCTCATCCATTGATTGTCATAGTTGAGATTGGGATGATCACTCCAACTTGAGTTGTATGCACTTTGTCCAATCCCTACGCCAAGTTGTTGCACAAGATATTCCAATTCATCTAGTCGCCTATAGTCCTCCATGAAAAGATCCAATTTTTCAGAACTCAACCTGTAAGCACGAACAAACAAGAGTAGCGGTGGGGGAAAAGAAAGAGAAAGAAACAAAACAGAAAATATTAACACAAAAATATACAACGCCTCCCCGGCAACGACGCCAAAATTTGGTGTGGCGCTTATCGTGTACGCCCAAATTAACCCCACTGAATCCTCAAGATTGATAACAATAATGTAGTAGCGTGAGTAGGGATCGATCCCACGAGGAGGTGTGAATCTTTGTGTTAATGAAAATCAAAACAAAAGAATAATAAAGGATGGGGTTGTGAGGTTGAATTATACTAATTAAAATTAAAAACAAAGATTAACTAATGAAAGCGATTCTTGGTTTCGGTCGACTCTACCTTGGATATTATCATCTATTTCATCGATTCACAAAAGACTCAATTTTACTTGAATATTCATCAATTGGAAATATAATTCCTCCCTCACCTTATTCATAGTCAATTAGTCCAAGCGTTCTAATTTAACTTTCACCAATCAATCAATCTCTATATGCATATTCAAGATTAAAATCATGACATCATTCAAAACTAGTGAGCGATGAATCTAAACAACATAAACACAAGCGGTTTATATAATTTAGTCAATGGTTTTCTCTAAGAATTTAATAACACCAACAGCAGGCAATTATCGATCTTAGTTGCTTCTTCAATTAGATTACTCAAACAATCTCTTATTTGATATCCAATTAGCAATAGATTATATGCAAGTTACTAGGTTGTCAATCCAATAAACAAACATCAATCATATCAACAAAATCAGAAAAACAATGAATTCAATAAAATCGATAAACAAAAGCGTATGAATCTCCCCAAGATAAATAAATCCAAGGTTTTGTCTTCCTCAACCAAGAATTAAGACTAGCTACACATAATTAAAACAAAACTATAAATAAAAACAAGGGAAAGAAAACTAATCCGATCTCCGCTCGTCGAGGTGTCAATCCCGCCTTCGCTTCGATCTTCGTAGCCGTTCTTCAACAAAATTGAAAAGAAAATATAAAACTAGTCTCAAATTATTCTACCCTAACTATCTAGATGTTTTTAGGTCTGATTTTCGTGCATATATGTATAGGGAGGCTGATGGAGTAGGTTAAAATCCATGTGGGAAGGAAAGAAATCAAGTTTTTACACTTTCCAAAAGTCTTCTGGCGTAAATACGCGTAGAATGGCGTAGCTACGCCTACAGATGCCGTAGCGTTGGCGTAATTACGCCTAATAATGGCGTAATTACGCCTGTCATCAATTTTTCTGGCGAGTTTCGTATTTTGGCCGTAACTTTCTCGTCCGAACTCCGAATTCGATGAATCAGCTGTCCACGCAAAGATAACTCAAAGTTCTACAACTTTTTTATGGATCACATTTCCAAAACATGGCTTGAACATATAGAAATTTGAGGAGCAAGAGCAACATGTGTCTTGGATTCTGATTTTTTCCTCTTTTCTTCAACTTTATTGCTTCTTTCATCATTTTAGCTTGATTTCTTCACATTTCCCTACATTTACACAAATATACGATTAGGTAGCATATGTATCAATTTATCCATCAAAATATACCAAATCGTAGACAATTAAGCGCAATAGATGTGTCTATTTCTAGTCACATCAATATAGCGATCGATCGCCAGACCTTACTGGCGCGAGGCGATCGATCGCTCAAAAGTAGCGATCGATCGCTACCATGCTGAAAAGCCTACTGCTCGCATGCGATCGATTGCCTGCTTCGGGCGATCGATCGCCATGCCCTGCAACTCGAAATTCTCCATTTTTAAAAGCTTAAAACCTTCACAATCACACCCCAACTTCTCCCAACTCAAAACCACAACAAATCCACACACAAGAACCTCCAACAAGGGTGTTAAACTCAAATTAAAACAAACCCAAAAGATTTTATGATTTTCACCCAAAATCACCCAACCAACCCAAACCCAAAACTCAACCAAAACCACCAAAAATATAATAAAACGAAGATGAAAGCAAGGGGGAGGAGATTACCAACTTATCTTCGAAGAATCCGGCTCCTAAACCGAGCCTCCGGTCTCCAAAGAGAAAGGGTGAGGGTTATGGAAAAGGGGTTGGCACGATAGAAGGGGGAGAGGAGAGAGAGAGAAGTGATTCCGTGCAAAATGACGGAAATCTCGAGTCCAGATCTCACCTTCCGGAGCCTTCCTAGCTTGATCTTCTGCCAGATCGTAAACTAGTCTGCAGGGAACATAGAAATGACTGCGGAGTACTATCCCTTCGACTGAAACTTTTGTTACTTTTGTGGGTGCTTGTGTCTTGAAAAAATCCCAGGTAATAATTACTCAAGTTTCATACAAACCAAGTTTAGCTATTTCTCACCATAGTTGTGCTCTATTCTTCTGTTGCAACACCGCGAACTTCAGCATCCTCGCCAATGAATAGTTGACGAAATCAAATAGATACTCAATTATTTCTTGAATTTCAGGCCGCTTATCGGACTGAGTTAACCTGATCCGATCCGAAATCGGATCGATTAAATCCGGTTTGGAACCGGAATCGGTTAACCCAGTTCCAAATGGTATCCAACCCAGTATTTACCGAGTCAGACGGTTCTGGTGTTTAAAAATCGGAAATCCGCCGGTTCCGATTTTCATTCCCAAAATCAGTCCCGGACTGATCCCGGTTCCAAACCGGAACCGATAAAAAAAATTAAAAAAAAAAATTTAGGTATAATGCCTGGTGGCCAAAGACTATATAGCCGTTGGCACCAAGCAAGCGGACTGCCAGTTTTTTTATTTTAATTTTTTTTTAAAAAAATTACAACTATAAATGCACATTCATTTGTAGGTTTAATTCATCCAAAGTTTCCAAGTTACTCTCTCATTCTTTCATTATCTTATCATTATTATTTTGGTCTAAAATCATCCAAAGTTTCCAAGTTGCTATCTCATTATCATTTATCATACCATTATTTTGTTGTTGAGATAAATTATATTCGATACACAATGGCATCTTCTTCTACTGGTGGTGGTCGTGGTTGTCGTACTCCCTTAATTACACATGTAGTACAAGAACAATATGATTATTTTGCCGACTTTGATGATATACATGGTATGCATGAAGAAGAGGAGCAAATTGCAGAACATCCCGATGCCCAAATTCTGCCACATGCAGGATCATCCACAACCACTACTGCTACGAGTCGATCAAGTAATCGTCCCAAGAAAGCAATATTTGGGATCATGTTGATGTTGAGACAAAATCGGGTACGAACGGATCTGTTGTTATTTGTAAAATATGTAAAACCACGTATAATTATAAAACAGGCAGTTCCGCAGGCGGTACCTGATCTTTTAAGAACGTAATTTTGACGATGTTACTTTATAACCATTAGGTAGAGAACCAGCCCAACTTCAAATTAATCATCAATCTACCACTAATTTTCTTTTAACACCAGAAAAAAACAAAAATTATTTGGTCATTTTGTTGTTAGATGTGAACTGCCCTTTTTGTTTTCTGAAAACGACAGCTTTATTGAATTTTCTTCTGGTATTCAACCATGTTTTAGACATATTTCTAGGCACACTTTGAAAAGAAATATTATGGATGCGTTTCTCGATTACCATAAACTTTAGTTAATCTTTATTCAGTAAATTGCATATTAAGTTTAACTACTGATATTTGGACAAATACCAAACTACTTTGTTTTCTTGTTATTACTTGTCATTGGATTGATGATAATTGGTGTCTGCAAAATTTCATCACTTGATGAATTAAAATCTGCACATGATGAATTAAAATCGGCACATACTGGTTCCCAAATTGTTAAATTTATTGTTAGTGTTTGTAGATTTATGGAATTGCAGATAAAAAATTTTGATTACACTTGACAATGCATCAAATAATACGGTGGCAATGCGTGATCTTAAAATATATTTACGACCAATGTTTAATGGTGTTTTTTCCATGTTAGATGTCCATGTCACATAATTAATTTAGTTGTAAAAGTTGGTTATGAAGATGCTGAATGTAGTAGCATAGATAAAGTTGAAAATTATTGTCAATGGATACGACAATCACGCATTAAGTGTGACTAGAAACATACGTGTGCAAGACAAAATATTCGGTTTATTCTTTTTTCACCGCCCATTGCAACTCGATGGAATTCTTTGCATAAAATGTTAGAATCGATGTTACCTTATCAAGATGTTTTAACTTCTTTTTATAACTCTTATCAAATACCTGAAAGTGTTGAAATTTATTTAATGTCTCATCAGGATTGGTATTTTGTTAATAATTTAGCTGTTTTGTTAACAACCTTTAAAGAAGCAACAGATCGTTTCTCCGGTGTTTATTATCCTATTTCTCATTATTAGCTTCCACTTGTATTTAACATGTTTTGTAATTTATTGAATTTAGACATGATATTAAATTGTCGTCGTTCATTTATCGTATGGAGGAAAAGTTTTAAAAAATATGGGAACAAATTCCACACTTACACTGTATATCTACTGTTAGACTTAGGATCATTTGATACTTTTTTGAATATTAAATTAAATTTTTGGATAAGAATGTTGACGATCAAAAGACTTCAATCATGCATTCTCTTGAAAATATGTTTGGATTGTACCATAGTGAACAACGACAAATCTCATCGTCACGAGCAGGAGGAGGAGAAGAAGAAGATGTTACTCAGTCACGAAGCGAATGGATTAATTTGTTGAGGAGCCTTGGAAGGAAGAAGCCAAAAGGAAGCGGAGTGTCATCTAACTCTTCAAATGAGTTGCAGTTCTTCCTGGGTCAAATGTTCATTACATATTAAAAGTTTGACGTACTAGAGTGGTGGAAAGCAAACGAAAGACAATATCCAGTCTTAGCCAAAATGGCTAGAGATGTATTTGTAGTCCAAACATCCAGTGTCGCATCAGAATCGGCATTCTCAACTTGTGGTCGACTCATTGGAGACTTTAGAGTTTCTCTAAACCAAAATCATTGTGCATGCTTACGCTGTAAAAGATTGGTTCGATCCTGGACAAAGAAATAAGAGACAAGGAGGAGTCGACGAGTTCGGCAACAAAAGTTCCGAAGAAGAATAAGAATTGGCCAAAATTATAGTAATCAATTATGATAAATAATGTATTTTTATACATTTCAAATGTTGTAGCTTTTACGTTATTTTCCATATTCAATAAACTATGTATTTTCCTTTACGATTTAGGTTCAAAGCAAAATCTGAAAAAAAATAAAAAATAAAAAAAATAGGCTTGGCGATCGATCGCCAAAGGCCATAACTTTTAAAAAAAGGTGCATTGGCGATCAATAACCGAGAATGGCAATCAATTGCCTGACCGCTTCCAGTTGGAACCGATACAATCCAGACCCAATCCGGATTATTGGATCCGGGATTCCGAATTGGATTGGTTCCATGGTTTGGTTGTAGGAACTGGAACCGGACCAATCCGTTTTGGAACTGGATTTCCCTTCTTACGGAATCTGGGATCGGTTGGATCCGGTCCGAGTATGGTCCAATCCGGCCAGTGAACAACCTGACTTGAATCCATGAATCTACTTTTTCCCCGTGTCTTCATACCATAAAATTTAGGCAAACACATATTTTGGAAACAAGCTACAACGACCTTCATATCAAAGTCTTCAACTTGCTGTTAGCTCAGTTCGAAGTTATCGTCTCAGCGTATATCAGGACTCGATGTAGAATCCAGTATAACGCACTTGCCTTTTCGATCTCTAGTTCGTAGTGTCATTCAACAAAATATAAGCATTAATTCCTAACTAAATAAATATAACCCAAAATATGGAAGTCGGTATCGAGTTATAATCCAATCAATAATTACAGTGCTTATAAGTAAATCGATTAGCTGTCAATGCCTACTTGTTCGCTACATGTCTGAACTCGTCATCTAATGTGTAATCAAAGCGACAAAAGTATATAAGACATGTAGTCAATCACATGCAAAAAACATTCATTTGTGCCTAGACAAAGTGTCATAACTCTAATTCGAGCATATCCCAGATTATGCTCTACCATACTGTGAGGGTCCGGTTCAAATCTTGCGTTTAGTTATCATACAAGATTATTTTAATGTAAACAACGGAAGATTAATTTTACAAGTTCCAAAACTTGGCCCTAAAAATTTTAGATATGATTACACATCCATAACACATTTGTTACTGAAAAATATATAATTCTAGTTTTCACCTGTAAACACATTCTCCATCACATATGCATCAAAAGTACAATCTGCCAGTAATGAGGAATTGATCGCGTTGGCTAACTGCATGAACCTCATGAATGCCAGGAAGATCATATTTGGACATATGAGCATAGATAATGTCTGTATATTCAGTCCAGAGATTGAGAAACTCAGAGTAATATTGTTCCATAGTCAGATTTCCATATGAATAATTAGCAATCTCCAATTCGAGTTGAAATCGGTGGTCTGTATTGTCTTGATAATAGACCCGTGTTGGGGTTCAACAATTGCCTCTGCTTTGTGATCGGTCGAACACGTGGCGCTTGTGCCAGCGTATGGTTGAAAAGATTGATGTTGCGCCATTACCCTTAACAATAGTTATTGGTAAAGCGGTAAGCGCTCGATCCAACAATTGGTATCAGAGCCAAGGTCGCGTGTTCGATTCCCATGAGTTGCAGAGAGTGCAATTATTGGGGGATGGATTGTTGGGGTTCAACAATTGCCTCTGCTTTGTGATCGGTCGAACATGTGGCGCTTGTGCCAGCGTATGGTTGAAAAGATTGATGTTGCGCCATTACCCTTAACTATAGTTATTGATAAAGCGGTAAGCGCTCGATCCAACAACCCGCTTAAGATATTCCCACATCACCTTTGAGGTATTAAAACATCGTAGATTCTTCACCATTTGGGCATCGATCGGGCCAAGAATCCAAGAGATGATTCGAGCATCATTGCTCTCCCATTTGGCCAATTCTTTGTCCGTGATAGGCGCAACAGTAGAGCCAGTAATGTGACCCCAAAGTTCCTTCCCTTGAGGAACATCCTAAATTGAAATTCATCAGGCGATATAGTTTTTCTCATTAAATTTAATAGAAAAAATACAAGTAGTCATGATGCAATATGGATCACGATCACAATAGCGATCACAATAGGGAACAAATCAATACAAGAGCTCAATCAGAAGGCGATGACAATTAAAAGGAATGGGAACCCAAATTATCCAACCACTATGAGCAATTTCAACAATTCAAACCCAAAATAATTCGAACAGAATTCGAATAAAGCAAAGGAGCAAAACCCTGAACACGATGAATCACAGGAGATGTGCGATCAAACGTGAAGCCCAAAACCTCTATAGCCCAAAAACGATAAATCGCTTTTCACCGAGAACCAAGAACCGATTTGGCAAAATTTCAACAACCCACAAGACCCTGCTACGAAGAATCACGATCCACGAGCGCTTCAAGATTTAGAAGCCAAGATCAGAAAAGAAATTCCGACGCGAAGCCGACGCAGAAGACCAAGAATGAACAAAAATTTATTTCCGATCGCGACGGCGATGCAGAATCCCAAGAACGAGAAAAAAAATTCGATTGTTTCGAACAAGGCAGACGAAGTGCAAAGAGAAACAATCGCTCAAGAACAATCTGGTACCATGATAAACTATAGAGAAGATATGAATTTGGATGGTAAAATCATCTATCTCTATTGATCAACTTACTGTTAATTTATAATACAATGAATAGTAAATAGTAAATACAAGAGAAGAATTAGTAAATAGTAAATACAAGAGAAGAATCAGGAAACCTAACAAACTAATTATAGTAACTATATATATACAAGATTAATGGCGTGATATGAGGAATCATTGATTCCTATTATTATGTTATCATTTATCTGTGTAACATTATCGATTTCCCGTATACAGTCCTCAAACATCACAATGTATTTATCGAAAGATTTAGATGCTAGATTATTTCTAGAAACAAATGGAAGTTTGTGCTGTTTGGCTAAAGGATAAATTAGCATTGCACATGAAATTTATTCAAAGAATTACAATTACAGCGTAATGAATTTTGTAATACGTCATGTCTAGAATCTGAAAGGTGACCCAAACGATTGGTTCATGAGTTTCATTGAGCCCCATCAGAAATGAAATAAAATAATGTATTCAATTTGAAAATAATCCTGAAGTTTCTTACATCCTCCACAAATACAGTTACCACAAGTGCAGCTGGGTCGAAATTCGGTAACTCCTCCCATAATGTTCTTAATTTTGTAGAATAAGTAATGACCGAAATTCGGATTCAAATTAAGATCGCGTCGAAGTTGAAAGATGCGTGGACCATTGCTTTGTTGAAAGCGATCACGAAGATCGTTCCACATCGCACAAGTGGAATCAGAAAACAAAAAACTAGCAGTTGCTACATTAGAATTTGTACGAAATTGTGGAGGAAGTCAAGGTGTTCATGGACCGGACCGAATTACACCATTCCCGGGCTCTAAACATGCGGAACCAGTTCAATCCGGTAGCCAACCGGATTGAACCGGTCCTGTTCCATGGCAAGAGCCATGGAACCACACCGGTCAATGTAACTGGTGTATTGTGCTGGACCGGTTCCGATTTGGACCAGTTTCAAACCGAACCGGTCCGTTCTTTTTTTTCTTGATGATGCTGAAAATATTTGTCACAAGAAAGCGCGCCTCATGTTTGATTTTATTTTCGGGAAAATGTAAAATAATGTTGATTTATTTCTCAGAAAATTTAAAATATCCATTAATTATTGAGTAATTAAATTATGTGTTATGTAAAAGTAGTAAAAATGTTTCTTTACTAAATTTATTAAAGTTTTTTATGCCCCACTCCTATGTTTAAAAGCTATTAATTATTTTATTGTTTTCAAATAAAATTTTTCAGAATAATGTCATATTGTCATAAATACATCAAAGGAAAATTTTCATTACCTATAATAAAAACATATTAAAACAATCCTTGGAGTTGGCTTGTCACCTACATCCACTTTGGCGAGATTCAAATTCGAGTATGCAAAAATACATTTACCCCTTCCTCACGTAAAAATATTAATGTTATACTTGATGACATAATTTTTGTTGTGAATTTAATTTTAACATAATTTTTTTGTGAATTTACTTTTTTTTTTTAGAATTTTGGTACTAGTTATACATGAAATTGATATTAAACTTATATAATTTTGGTATTAGTTACATTTAAAAATTATATTAAACTTACACAAATTTTTAATTAGTTACATTTAAAATTGGTGTTGTTTGGAGTTGGTATGCTTGCTTGTTCGATATAGATTATTGACATCTATAGAAGATTCAATACAAATATTCTTTCTTAAGTTTGAATTTGGTGTTGTTTGAAATTGGTATGTTTTTTTTGTTCGATAGGTAATATTGACATCAATATAGAATAGCCAATACAAATATTGTTAGTTAAGTTTGAAATTCATATTCTTCGTTTGTTTGTTTGTTTGTTCCATATATGTTTTAATACCAACCATATATGTGTTAATACCAATTTCATGCATTTAAAATAAAAAAATTGAAATTTGCTCAAATACATGTTTTTATGTATTATTATGTTTTAATACAAAAAATGTAATGCTTTAATACAGATTTTAAATAGATTTAATACCAACTTTGTACATAGTTAATACTGAAAAAGTGTTGAAAAATACAAATTTCATACCAAAAATAAATAGTTGAATTTGTACAAGTACACGTTATATATTTTATGTTTAATACCAAAATTGTATTACGGTAATACTGATTTTAAATGGATTTAATATCAACGTTGTATGTAATTACTACTGAAAAAATGATGAAAAATACCGATTTCGTACAAAAAAATAGTTGAAATTTGAACTAGCACATGCTTTTATGTATTGCTATGTTTTAATACAAAAATTATACTGCGTTAATACTGAATTTAAATGGATTTAATATCAACTTTGTATGTAGTTAATACTTGAAAAGTGTTAAAAAATATCAATTTAATATCAAAATAATAGTTGAAATTTGCTAAAATACATGATTTTATGTATTTTTAAGTTAATACCAAAGACGTACTGCGTTATTACCGATTTTAAATAGATTTAATGCCAACTTTGTAAATAGTTAATATTGAAAAAATGTTGAAAAATATAAATTTCACAAAAAATAATTAGTTGAAATTTGTACAAGTACATATTTTTTTGTATTTTTATGTTTTAATACAATTTAGTATTAATTTTAAATGAATTTAATACCAACTTTATATGTAGTTAATACTCGAAAAGTGTTAAACTACCAATTTAATACCAAAAAAAATGTTGAAATTTGCTCAAATACATGATTTTATGTATTTTTGTGTTTTAGTACCACAATTATACTAAGTTAATACCTGATTTTAAACTTTAACCAGTACACTTATTCATGTTTATATATTATTATTTTTAATACTAATATTGTACTGTTAATACCAATTTTAAATTGAATATTAAATAATTTTTTTGATAAATAAATAATTGGATCGATCGTAAAGTGCGAACGTTGAAAACAAAATTTAAGAGCTATCGATCGATCAGTAGCCATGGACCGATCGATCAGTAGGCAAATCCGGAAAAAAATTAAAGACTTGATTTCTTTCCATCCTACTAGGATTATAACTCATTCCTCCACCTCCTATTTATACACCATGAAAATATTAGATTTCACACACCCTCATACCCCAAATATCAAATTAAAGGCCAAGGTTTGATATTCCATCACAATTTTGAAGGGGACTAAGAAGATCGAAGACGGACGTATCAATCTCAACAAGTGACGATCTACATAGTTTGTCTTGTTGGTTTTTATGCTTTTTAAGATAAAGTTTGGTTGTTTTGCTTTTATTACGACTAGTTAAACATCTTTTAATTCTTGGTTAAGGAAGAAAATACATTGGAGTTTATGATTTTCATGAGATAATGTGCTTATTTATCGATTTTTGTTGAGAATCAAAAGTTTTTCTGATTATCTTGTCATGATTGTTGTGTTTGATTATTAGATTAATCACATAATTACATGAGATATCAAATCCGGAATTCTTTGATCCATCTAATTTATGAAGCAACTAAGATTAATAAATTTCAACTTGTGAGTTTATTAAATTTTTAGGAAAAACGCTTGACTAAATTAAACATAGACACTTGGATTACGTTGTTTAGCTTCATCAATCTCACTAGTTTTTAATGCTATCAGTTTAAATCTTAGTCGCTTGTATTTTGATTGATTGATAAGGGTAAACTAGAACGCTTGGACTACTTAACTAAAATTAAGGTGAGATATGAATTTAATTTATGAATTGAATACCCAATGATGAATATTCATATGGAAGTTGAATATTGTGTGAAAAATCGATGATTGAGATAGTACACACCAAATGTAAATTCGACTGAAAGACAAGAATCACATTTCTCTCATAAATTAATTCATCTTGTTTTAATCTCGCGTAGTAGTTTAATTCATAGTTTTTTTGATTTTTTTTATTTATTCATAGTATTAATAACATCAACTTCAAAACCCCCTTTTTACTTTGTTTTGCATACATTAGCACAAAAAATACATCCTTCCTCGTGGACTCGATCCATACTCACGCTACTACATTATTATATTGTTATTAACTAAGAAGGTTAATTTGACGTACACAATAAGCGCTACCAATAGTTGACGGGTAATGGTGGCGAAGAGCGAGAGAAGCACACAGACAATAATGGCACAAAAACGGTGAGGAACGAATTGTAGGAGCGAGGGTAGGGGTGGACGACGTGCCGAGCGGATTGCTGTCGTAGAGGAGATGAAGCAAGCACTATGTAAAATTGAGCTACCAAGTTTCGATGGAGATGACCCAGTGGGATGGCTGTGCAGAATCGAACAGTACTTAGGAATCCACACCACCCGTATGATATAGGCTACAAATGGCCTATGTTTGATGCAATGACCAACCATGCATTTGTTCTGTTGGATGAAGATAAGGATTCCTAACATGTCATGGAATTGATTCGCATAGGAGTTGTTGCGGATATGATGTCAACCCATTTCCCATTTGAGCTAATGGCATCATTGAAGCAGGGACTCTTGCTGTGGAAGGCTACATACAACAATTTGAGAGCCTGATTGCACAATTGGGAGAAATTCCAGAAGATCAATGCATGGCATATTTTCTAAGTGGATTAAAGGAATAAATAAGGCGTAAAATGTTCGTGCACAAACCACGGGCAGTGGATCAAGCTATGGCATTAGCGAGAGGATTGGAGTTGGAGTTAGAGTTTTGTGGGAGAGTTGTGGACCGGGGAAGGAGTCGTTCATCACCATATGGGGATTATAAGGCTGGACATCCAAAAAATCGGCCTTATGAGAAAGAACGTAGCATATTTAATCCAACCATTTCTAATGTGGGGTCGAGTGGAGGGGGAGATAGACGTAATGGTTTGAAGGCACTGGGATCATAGGGAAAGATGGCAAAATTTTATCTCATCAAGAGTTTATGAGAAGAGGGAGAATAAATTATGTTATAGATGTGCGGAGCCTATCAACCCACATATCAATATGCAAATAAAGTGCTGAGGGTCACTATCTTGGTAGAGGATGAGGATGAGTTTGAAGAAATAGGAGCAGGAGAGGAAGGAGCAGTGTTGCAAGGACAATGAGAGGTAGAGTGTATTGAAGGGACCACTGATGTTGTATACAATACACTAGAGCTTCCAATATACTCTGTGATGGGTATAAATTAACCATGAACACTGAAATGAGAGCAGGCGCGGAGGGACGTGAAATCGTGGCAATGGTGGATAGTGGGGCGAGCCACAACTTTGTTTCCAAAGCTTAATCACAGAGTTGGGGCTGGAGGAGATGAAGGAGTGTGATTTGGTGTGAGTCTAGGAGATGGGTATAGAATAGGATGTCAGTGGTTGTGTAAAAATTTAGAAGTGGATTTGGGGTCCTGTCGAATTAAAATTGAGGGATATTTATTTGAGTTGGGGGAATTGACTGGATTTTGGGAGTGGATTGATTGGTCACAAACTTTGGGGGACATCGTGTTGAATTGGAAAAAAATGCAAATAACTTTCAAATGGGAATGAGAAAATGTGGATTTGCATGGGGACCACATTTGCATGGGGACCCATCGCTAACCAAGGGCAACAGTATCCTTGCAATCCATTGCCAAGGTCAGAGAGGTGGAATTTTGTGCAGCGGTGCTACTGAACTGGAAGCATGCCGATATGGAAGGAGGGCAAGAAGGTGAAAATGAAAATATAAATGATAATAACAGTTTGCTTAGCAATTATGCAGGCATATTCAAGGAACCACACGAGCTACCCCCACATCATGAGCATGATCACGCCATTGTAACTAAAGAGGGGTGTGACCCTGTTTCTGTTCGCCCCTACAAATATGCATTTCGACAGAAAGACGAGATAGAAAGATGGTTGTTGAAATGTTAAAATCTGGAGTCATACAGCCTAGTGTCAGTCATTATTCTAGCCCAATAATATTGGTTGGTGAAGAAAAATGATGGTAGTTGGCGTTTTTGCGTGGATTATCGTGCGTTAAATGATATCACAGTCGTTTACAAATACCCCACTCCGGTGGTGGGGGAGCCCTTTGATGAGTTGTGGAGCTAAACATTTTTCAAAACTGACCTTGAAATCTGGATATCATCATATTAGAGTCCAGGGTGAACATGTGCCCAAGACGGCTTTAGGACACATGTCGGGCAATATGAATTCCTCGTTATGTCGTTTGGATTGAAGAGCGCCTCGACCACCTTCCAAGCGCTTATGAATGAGGCATTTCGACCTTATATGCGCAAATTTGTGTTAGTTTTCTTTGATGAAATCTTGATGTATAGCAAGGATTGGAGGAAAATTTAGCACACCTTGATTGTGTTGAGGGTGCTGCTAAAAAATGAACTGGTGCTTAACAAGAAGAAATGCCGGTGGGGATTAAAGCAAGTAGAATATTTGGGTGATGTAATCTCGGCCCAAGGGGTGGAGGTGTATCCAAATAAGATAGAAGTGTGGTTAAGTGGCCGCCACCTAAAAATATAAAGGGTCGAGGGGGTTTCTTGGCTTGACTGGGTATTACAGAAAGTTCATAAAAGGATTATGGAAAAATTGCACGACCATTAACTGAGCAACGCAAAGGAAACAGTTTTGGTTGGAATGCCCAAGCACAGGATGCTTTTGAACTGATGAAAGAATTTCTAACGGTTCCAGTGCTTAAAATGCCAGATTTTGGTAAGGTTTTTCTTGTGGAATGTGATGCATCGGGGCCTGGTCTAGGGGTTGTCCTTACACAAGAAGATCGACCGATTGCCTACTACAACAAGGCTTTGGGAGACCGAGCATCGGCAAATCTAATGAGAATGAATTGACGGCATTAGTGCTCATCGTTCAACATTGGCGGCACTATTGGTTGAGACACAATTTTATAGTACTTACCGACCATAAGTCGCTGAAAAAATATATTACAGCAGAGGGTTGCCACACCGAATCAACAATATTGGACTGCAAAGCTGATAGGTTATGAATTTGAGATCAAACACAGGCCTGGGGCATACAATGGTGCTGCTGATGCACCATCACGGCGTGATTTGGAAGGGGAATGAACGCTATTACAAGGCTGGATGGATCGAATTAAGCAAACTCAGGGAGGCGGTACAGAAGGACCCTGAAACCAGCAGACTTATGGAAAGATTGAACCTGGGAGTTGAGGGAGTGCGACATTATCAACTGGTTAATGGATGCCTACTATATAAAGGAAGGTTAGTCATCCCTAGAGCATCTCCATGGATTAGAACTATGCTGATTGAATTTCATACACTCCTGAAGGGGGGCATGCAGGGGCTTTAAGGACATATAATAGGCTGTCGAGCAATGTGTTTTGGAAGGGAATGAAAATAAATGTGTGTTAATTTGTGGTCGAATGTTTGGAATGTGAAAAACACAAATATGAGGCTCTATCCCCAGCTGATTTACTTCATCCTTTGGTTGTCCCTGAAGCCATTTGGGAAGATATAGCTATGGATAACATCATCGGATTTCCTAAGTCTAAGGGGCACAATGTGATTTTAGTAATAGTTGATCAATTATCCAAGAACGTTCAATTTATCCGTCTTAAACATCATTTCACAGCAAGTCTAGTATCATTTCACAGCAAACCTAGTAGCTGAAGCATTTATTAGGGAGGTGGTAAAATTACATGTGATTCCCAGAACCATAGTAAGCGATCGGGATGCTATCTTCATGAGCTTATTTGGACAGAACTATTTTGGTTGCTAGGGACAAGATTGAAAATGAGTACAACGTATCATCCGGAAACCGACAGACAAAGCGAAGCGTTAAACAATTGTTTGGAGACCTATCTACGATGTTTCTCTTCTGAGCAGCCTAGGAAATGGGCTTCATTGATTCATTGGGCTGAATATTGGTATAATACATCCTATCAAACAGCGGCAGGGACGGCTCTGTTTGAAGTGGCTTATGTGAGGAAGCCACCAACTATCATACGCTAATGGAAACAATGGAAACAAGTGTGGCAGCTGTGTCTCAGAACTTGCTGGATAGAGATGAGCAACTGAGGCAACTCAAATATAATCTTGATAGGGCTAACAACATATGACTAAGTATGCTAATAAAAAAAGGCGAGACGTTACTTTTGAAGAAGGGGACATGGTGTTCTCAAGCTCAAACTACACAGACATAATTCATTGTGTAACAAGATATTTCAGAAGATGGCTGCTCGTTACAGTCCCTTATAGACCGTGGAAAGAGTAGGGGAAGTTGCTTATCGCCTGAAATTACCGGAAGATTCCAGAATACATCCCGTATTTCATGTCTCCTTCTTAAAAAGGGTTGTGGGCGAAGAGCAGATTGAGATTAAGCTACCACATGAGTTGGCTCGTGATTTATCTCTTATTTTTTGATCCTGGACAGGTATTGGCTAGGCGTTCGAGACTCAAGAAAAGAAAGGCAGGTGAAGAAATTGTAGTGCAATGGAAGGACAAAACCAAAGAAGATGCAACTTGGGAAGAAATGGAAGAGTTCGTGGCACAATTTCGTGATTTCGGCCTTGAGGACAAGGCGGATTTTGAAGAAGCCGTGAATGTTATGGACCCATGTCTCTTGGACCCAAGTAAATACAAAAGTGAAAAACCCATTATCGTATATGAGAGGAGAGGGAAGAGAAACTCACCTGAAAGGCATATATAGGCCAGGAAGGAGTTAGTTACAACCATTCTGATATTTTGTTGAGTGATTTACTAGCATCTTGCTAGGGAGCATTTGTACAGAGCTTTCATACTCTGGGAATTAAATCAACCCGATTTACCACCGAAGACCATGAACTTAGCTCTTCAAAAGTTGTGAAAGCAATAATCAGATTTTTGGCTGTACAACTATTCAAAAGACACGTTCACACCATATAACTATTATAAAACGGTAATTTACATAAATCCAAAAAAATAAAAAACGAGTTCTAAAAGTCTGTAGGGATGCTATCCAAAATAAAGATGCGAGTCCTAGCAATAAGTGAATAAACATGGTAACCAACACCTGTTGGTTTGAGAAGTAAGGAGCTACATCTCCCTTAGGCAAGGTCCTCTTCGAATCTTCTGAATGATGAAGATGGGTGATGGGAAATTTCCATCATAATGGGTACGACATGCTTGGTTCATGTTTGTATTAGTCTGGGCTCAATATGCTCCAAGAACCAAGGGGTTTAGACAAAAAATATCATGTTGCATACAGAACCTAAATGTAAGTGGGTGTTTATAGGACAACCTCAAATGTACTGCAGCTTTGGCACTTAATATACAGCGCAGTCAGAAGATATTTTGTCTCGCTGCAAAACTCGGGCCTCAGCCTGCATCCTCTATCAAGGTGTTCCATGTGCACGTCACCCAGTCTTTGCCGTAACAATTTTAAATTAACCTAAGATCACGAAAACTTATTAGTGTGAGCACAACTCAAACTGACAAGGCCAGTGGAAGAATTCTTACTGTCGGTAACCTGAATCCTGAACGTGTTGGTGGTTACTGTATTGCCGAAGGGAAATTCAACTATCATATGCTTGAGCAATTTGAAATGAAAAATCATCCAAAACTCCACAAAATTTTTGATTCAGAATTTCTCACCAACTATGAAACTGCTTTGATTCTAATGATAAATCAACCACAACACTCCCATAAGCTTACTGGAGAAATATTAAAGCTGTATAGCAGGACAATGAATGCCTTTTTTTGGGTTGGTTGGTTTAAAAAAAGTAGTCTATTGAAGAAGTATCCATTTCACTTATAAAAGAGGATAAATGAAAGTACCAAAAAAAAATGTTTGTCATGCTATGTGAATAGCGAAAAAGAAAACAAACGTAAAGTTCAAAAAGAATAATTAACTGTTATTAAAAGATCTACTGCACTAAGTTTTTTGTGTGTTGCTTGATAAATTATCAAGGAAATAATGGCTCACATCATTTTATGCCGCATATCAATTCATATAAGTAATCAAGAATTGATATTGGCTATTTAAGCAAACTTGCAAAGGCAAGATGAAGAGATTCGTTAAAAAGAGAAAGTGGAGGACCTCATCGCCCCTTGTGAGTTTGAATTCACAGTGACTGCAATAAATGTGACGATAATTCTCCCGTAACTTCCCTCGTTTGCAGATGGGGCACCAAGGCTCCTCTTCGACCTACATCCCAACTAAAAGAATTAGAGCTGCTTTTTTGTCATGGGATTTGGTCAAAACGAAAATACTGCATGAGTTAAATTAAGTAAGATAGGGCAAAAATCCAGGCAGACGAAAAGCCATTAATTCATTCTAATAGGACCGCGCCCTTAGGTTTACAAAACGCGGAGATGCAAGGTTTACAAGAAGCATACTGCTTACGCAAAAATGAAAACAAAAGAACCACTGCAATATCAACAGTAAAACCAAGAAAATGAGGAAAAAAAATTTGGTAAAAACTAAATCTGAAGATACCAAACTTCCTCTGAAACACGAATGCACAGAAAAATGATAGCTAGTATAAGTCTTCCATCATGCAAGAAGTAAAAACATATTCTTATACAAGAGCAATGGTATTTGCCAAAGAACCCAGACCATATATGCAATAACAGCATTCTTATCCAAGATGAAGACAAGAATTTCAAGAGTAAAACTAGAATGAATTGCTGAACTTCATCAAAAGAGTCGTGAACTAAAAAATCAAAGAAAATTGCATAGGTATCATACCTGCCCACTATTGAGCTGCATATGCTCATAAACCGCACGAGCCAAGTATTCATCTTCTTCATCCTCCCATGTTTCGATGAAACATCCTGACTCTGCTAAAAGTAAATCTATGCTTTAAGTTATGATTAGCACAAACAATACTTAAGATTTTATCAATCAATTTGTCAACCACCAGCTTGATGAAAATATGTCTTGAAGGGGAAAAATCTAACAGCGGCCAACTTTCTTATCGAAATCCAATCATGCAACTCAAATAATTTTTAACAATGAATACAACCGAAAGCTAAACGTTCTGATATTCAGCAATAAACCTTCTTGCTGCAAATGAAATATTTGTAAACTTCGATGCGAAACCCTAATCTTCTCAAAATTTCAAGAAGTGAAACGAAACTGGTATTCAGTAATAAACGTTCTTATCCAGCTTGTTTTGTGCGAAACCCTAATCTTCTCATAATTTCTAGAACTTTCCATATTTCCAAATGGGCAATGAATGATAGAAATAGTTTCCCAGTGATTTACGAGGATATATACCAGCACCATAGACTTCCACTGGATTGTAGCAATATAAAAATATACATGGACAAATGGAAATCGCTACATGGAATGATTCTTAAGATTTTTTCGTAAGACAACACTACCTCCGCAATCGCAATAACTGCAATTTCCATTGTTGGTAGAAGTATTCATACCTTTTCTAGTTTCCTCCATTCTAAGATCCTCATAAAATATTCTTTCCATCAATAGTAGCATTTCTTCATAGTCTCCTTGATAATTTGTGGGAAGCGCAACATCCTCCCATATCATGTCATCAGTTTTAGAGTCAAAAGATGGAACCCCATATTTTTCATGCAAAGATGATTCCTTAAGTTTTCTTAGTTCATCAGAAACCATGTCCTGGAGAGTTGATTTGATGGGATCCTGCAAAAAGAAACTCTTTAAGCAAATGAAATAATAACTTTGTAACTAACATAAGGTAAGTTTAGCAGGAGACTTCACTGACATACACTAGAATTCTGTAGGCAAACAATATTCCTTCCAATGATTGAAAGAAATTGGTCGTTGTGAATTTAAATTTTCTGGATTCTTCACATGGCTTTTCAAGAAAAATATTACAATTAGGCTGAAATAACCATGATCAATAACCGACAAGGATTTAGTGCTTGAACACTAATTATCAAAGTTAAGTAGGATACTTAGGTCCACTTAAGCAGGCTAATTTTAGCTCGGAAAAGCTTGTTCATATCAATTAAGCCAAACACCCAGGTTACTTTTGGTATTCTAAACATTATAATGCTGTGTTCCTTGTCAAAATTAAAGCCACCTTTCCCTACCAGTTTGAGTGGACACTTGAAATTAGCTTATAACTGGACAGGAAATGAGTTCAATACACATCTAAACTGGACAGTAAAGAGAGGAATAACTTCATGGGGCTGAGCAGGGAAACAAGGACAAATTTAGGGCAGGAGTACTGAGAAAACAGTAGGAAAATGGAGAAAAAAACAAGAAGGATAATTATGACATAAAAGAGGAAGTCCTAGGTTGAGCAGCAAAGTCTCTCAAGGTACTACGGTTCCAGTCCCTGTACTTAAATAAAGAATTCATGCTATTTTGATTATTATCTACAACACTGATAGACACAATGTTCTGTCTAAGGCATTTATGCCTTCTCGTTATGCTTAATCTCTTCAAGCTATTACTCAAATTCATATAGCTTAACCGTAAAAGAATAAGATGATGTATGCTGATAACACAATTGTTTTGGACTTGCTTATCTGTCTTAACACACATTTTACCACAGGAAAAGTATAAAAGGTTCACGTTCAAGTACACAGAGTTTTGCCTGCGAGGTTATGAGTTTATAACAGGAGCAGAGCGAAAAGCCATAAGCAGATTCATTTTCCAGGTGTTGGAAAAAGGTTAATATTTTTCTTGCAAAAGAAGTCGTAATTCATGATTATGAAGGGTATAATTGAAAATTAATATCTATTATTCTGAGGCGAGTGAGGGGCATGGAGGCAAGAGTCCATATTATAGCCATTGAGGTATACAGATGCAAATCATGATTGCAAGTGCAGAAGCCGCGCTCAAAAGATGGAATGGATGGTTAATAGGAGTACAAATAGGAATCTCAGTTCGAGACTTATGATATGGATAAAACAACTCCTTTTACTTTATATAATATTAATAGGTATTATGAATTCTGTAAGATACAACTGTTTAGCATGGTTTTATCACCACAATTCCCAGTCCTAAGATCAATAGCATCTTAGAACGAGAAACTTATAAGCCATAAGGAGAATAAGAGTAAAGCTAACTAGAAGGCTAAGGTTAAACTGGATTTTTCTTTCCGTCTGTTACACACAAACATATAAACTATTTCTAATTATTATTGAGATAAGCGTTAACATGACTAAGGATCAAGCAATTACCTCACTGTGATCAGCAAAAAAAGAAAAAGAAATATTCAACGTTCCCAGATAGAATTTCAGCTTTGAAAAAATAAACAAATAAATAGCAACAACCACCTCGTGATTGGAAGAGTGCTCCTCCGTAGCTTCTGGTAATCTCAGTTTCCAAAGCAAGTGAGTTCTATCCTCACGTACCCTTTTAAAGCAATTTTCCCTAAGCTGCATTTCGCAAGATATTCTCTGCATAAACAATGGTTATCAGGAAAAAAATGAGATTTTACGAAGCAGCACCTTGTGTTTCCAATTGGGGTAACTACGATTGAAAGGCGATTGAGTTTTCAGAAAAGATCGACGGATTCGGTGTGCTTCGTTATCGTCTCCCACAATTTCTTCTCCGCCATTACTTTTCATTTCCCCACAAACTCGATGACGCTGTCGAAAAATGTGTGTGTATATATATATTATATATAATTATATACGTGAGTATCTTATAATAACCATTTTGGTATGACGATAGTTTATATATCAATATTTAAAAAAAAATCGGCAGCATCTCTTCTATTTGTATAACATCAAGAAACATGAACCACCTCAATATATATATAATCCATGCCACTAGAAACCATCGTATATATAAGTCATCATCACACTATTTACATACCATATATATATATTTTAAAGTATAGTTCTAAAAGATAGTTCTGCAGATTCAAAAGCCAAAAGTTAACAAAATAACCTAACCATATGCTATTCAAAAGATAAATCTGCAGACTCAAACCAAAATAAGATAACCACATAGTCCAGCAGGTCGTTATCCATGTACAGCAGATCTCAAAAACTCATCGGAGCTCATTACCTTGCCCAGTAAGTCCGAGTCTCAGATATCGTCATGCTCACCTACAATGCATGAACTACGTGAGCTAACGCTCAGTAAATAAAAATCATGCATGCTATGAAAATGTTATGAGTCATCAATAAAATCTATAACAAGACGCATACTCAAAAAAATTATTGTATTCAAAATAATATTTTTCATGGGCCCTTGACCCAGCTACTATGCATCGGAACAGAGTTGAACAATATCAATAGACACACAACCATAGGCACACAACCAATGTACAGGATCGATACAGTCGATTGCACATCCTCCCGTGACCACCAGAGTCACATCACCGAACAACCCCTGTGATCACCAGAGAAGTATCCCACCAACGGCATCAATCAAAAGAAGAATACCAGCAAGTGATCCATCCCCCCATGATTACCAAGGGCAGATCCCGAACAACCCTTTTAATTCTCTGAGGAGTATCCCAGCGCTATACTCAATATATCATATAAGTCTGACTCGCAAACCTCGGTGTCATAGTAGAGGTCGACAAAATATTTCATTTTTATCAAAATAATGTCGTGCATGACAGACATCAAATATACTCATGTATTATGAATGCATGTGCAAATGTAAATGAATAGCCAATGCAATGAAACAACGATTTATTAATTTCCACATCAATTAAACTTTGTATTCATCAAATAGTACATAAGATCATTAATCACACATTTATTCAAGCACCAATATCATAAACAATATACCAATAAATACTATGTTCATGCACGTAGTTGCATATGGATTTTTACTTACATTTTTCTTGTTGATGTCTTACTCTAGATTTTGTTAGCATAAGATACACTACAAGCCAACGGGTCAATGCTTGGCCTGTTGGGCCCTAAGAACCCTAGCCCAAATAAGTTACCCAAACTCCTATAAACATATGTTCATCTCTAGGGTTAATTAGATTATTCCATACAATTCACTATATCTCATAGAAACACTGACATCATACTAGTACTGGTGCTGGGCTTGTAGATCTGGTAAGGTTCATTGGACTCGAGGGTCACCACCATCAGATTCTCGTCGGTGAACGACAATTCTTTTCGTGCTTTTATATTTGATATTTGCATATGTTATAATATATGAATCAGGCGCGATCTATCCGTCATCGGGTTAGATCTGTTTTTGTTTTATTCCGCTGCGTTTGGATATGACACCGGGGTACGAAAACCCAACAGTGGTATCAGAGCCAGGTTGCGCTTTGAATCATGTATTCAAAAATTAATTTTTATTAGATCATTTTCCACGCAATACTAATCGTATTTGGATTTTCGAAAATTTGGCATCCAGAAAATAGAGAAAATAGAGACAATAAAGTTTTAATCGAGACCCCAAAAATCGACCACCCCGGTAACTGTTTCGGACAATCACTGTTCGGGCCGCCAGTAGGGCAGTGGCTGCCCGGCAGCACACGCGGCGGCGCTCTGCGTGTGGTTTGCGCGGCTAGGTTGTGATTTCCGCGGCCTGCAAATGGTTTGCACCGTGGCTTGCGGCAGTCTCTTCGCGATGGTTACTCTAGAGCTGCTCGCGCGACGGAGTTCTGGAGAAGGGCTGGCGAGATGATACCGCTGCACCTTTGACCTGCGGCGGCAAAGAGTTGCCGTTGCGATGGAGGCAACGAACGTAGAAGACGATCTCGTGAGCTAGAAGGTTGCTAGGCGGCGGCTGCAGTACCCAGTTGCCAAACCCTAATTTTCGAATTGTTAGGGATGAACAGTGATTTCGTGTTTATGAAGAAAAAAAATTTATTGTTTGATAAATCCGAAAATAATAATATTTTTTTTGAGGGTGAATTGCATTTTTTAATTTTAGATCCAAATTGTTTGGAGTCCACAAAATTTTTGGGTCATTTTAGATGTTCTGTTCGGATATTAATTTTTAAAATAATAAATCATAATACTTAATTAATTAAAAATATGATTTTTAATGTATTAAAGGGAAAATAGAGATTTTACTATTAGTTGAAAATTTAATTAATTTAAAATTGAATAAAAATTTTTTATTTAATTTGTTAATTTTATTTCCAGCTAATATTATGATTTGTGGTAAAATGATGATTTTACCAAATAATTAAAAATTTAATTAATTGAAAATTAAATGAAAGTGTTTCATTTATTTGTTAATTTTATTTTCGATTACCATTATGATTAAAAGGTAAAATGGAGATTTTACCAGTTAGTTGAAAATTTAATTAATTGAAATTGAATGAAAATGTTTCATTTAATTTGTTAATTTTATTTTCGATTAATATGATGATTAATATGTGAAATAGTGATTTTACCAATTAATTAGAATTTAATTAATTAGAAATTAAATAAAATAATTTTATTTAATTTGTTAATTTTATTTCAATTAATGATACGATTAGTGGAAACGATAGAATAAATTAATTATTATGCTCTAATTACATGTGATGTGATTAGTATAATTACATATGATGTAATTGTTTTAATGTTTAATTACATATGATGTGATTGCATAGTGGATTATTACGGGCATTGACCAATGTGTT
Organism: Haberlea rhodopensis; assembly: GCA_907163345.1. Taxonomy (NCBI): domain Eukaryota; kingdom Viridiplantae; phylum Streptophyta; class Magnoliopsida; order Lamiales; family Gesneriaceae; genus Haberlea; species Haberlea rhodopensis. The sequence continues at coordinate 430,113 of CAJQUN010000355.1, read as the reverse complement.
TAGGTGAATGTTTAGGTTTTTAATGTTTCATTATAATTGTGATTTTTGGTTATCAGGCCTGCGAGCCTGCTTTCTCTATTTTCTGATGTATCCCACCCGGATTTGTATCCCTATTCTCTTGTTTGTACCATTTAAATGTAAAATCATTAGAATTAGTGGGAGATCGAGATTGAAAATGGAGCATCAAGAATCAAGACATGTATAATGGAAGCAAAAAATGTAATAGAATTGCATTACATACCTGCATCACATTAGACAGACTTATGATCCACATATGGCTCACGTGGATCAATTAGGAAAATGCCGTAATCATCCATATTTATTTTTATTATGCATGTGATGTATGATAAATGTTTGTTTGTATGTTTATTAGTACATATGATTGCATGAATAAAATATAGTTGCGTGAATCCTGCATACAAACAAACAAGTACTTGATGAGATTTTAAAATTATTAAATCCCTCTTTTGAATGTGATTCAAAAATTTTAATATCAAACTGTGAATGGGAGCTCAAATGAGTTTGTTGCTTCCTGTCTTCCATCAACATTTAAGCCATGAGACGCTACTCGTGTCAGGTGTCTTGTCTCACCCTCGTGGGGGGCACCTAGCATGGAAAGTTGTGTGTTTAACTGTCATTTAATTATGGATAGGGTTTTGTTAACCTTTAAGATTTCTCACCCTCGTGGGGTCTTACTGGCGGACATTACCATCAGTGGGATGGTTAGTTTGACGTGAGAATGCATAATTGGCCTGCCTTCGTAGGGTTATCTAATCACGAGACGAATATCTTGGGGGTTGCTTATGATGCAATTGTGAGCTACCTTCAGTATCATGAGGTCGGCTGGACCCTCGTCCGGGGCTATCATGAGCTAGTTGGACTCCAAGCCCACTAAGGAAATACGATTTCCGTTCATTTGTAATGAGGGTGACGATTTTGAAAAATTTAGTGGGAGCATTCAATAACAAAGTCCATGTTTTTGAATTAATTAATAATCAAACTATTTGCTTATATTTTTTGTTTATTTTCAATATTGTGATTGCCTTGAATTCGATTACATCAAGTCTCGATATAAACAAATTAACCACCAAATTATTCTGATTTGCTATTAATTTTAAAATAGTGCTTGCTTCTAAAAGGTTGTTATATACCTTGGTGGGAGCCTCATGTTGAAGTGTCTCCCGGTTCGTCTCATGAAGAGATCGCCACACTTGAGAAGTGGTGGGAGGATGAACTCTCGGCTAGGTGCTATATGATAGCATCAATGTCACTAATGAGTTTCAATACAAAAATGAGAAACTCGCTCACATTGCTGATATTTTCCAACACCTACAAATGTTGTTTGGTGAATAGACGTGATTACTGAGACTCGCGACTTCAAAAGAGCTATTTTCAATTCACATGCAAGATGGGGCTTCGGTCTATGAGCATGGTGTAAGAAAAATATCTCTTGTTGAGAAATTGGACAATCTAAATGTGACAAATCCCCATTAACTAGCTGTAGATTTGATCTTATAGTAAAAATGTTGGAAAATCACGAGTCCTTGATTCAATATGAGAAACGTGTTCTTCTTGTCGAATATTCTACCAATGGTAGAAAGAGTTCAAGGATAGAGAAGATGAAGTGAACTGGTTCCCGACCTCAAAATACGAAAATGGATATAGTGGCAACTAAGAAGGAGCAGCAACTATATTTTCACTGCTGGTCACTGTCGCAAAACTGCAAGGAATACCTAGACCAGAAGCGTTTTGGAAATGGTGTATTTATAAAAAATTAATGTTTCTATTGTTTCTACTTCTTTGGTATATGATACCAATTGTGCTCACATATTTGCAAAGAGTTGCATATGTGGAGAAGAGTAGAGAGCTCTAGGAAGGTGAAACCTACCTGAGGCTAAGCATTGTAGCAAGAGTTGTTGCAAAGGTTGTTTGAAACATTTATTTAATATAAAATCTTGAACTGGTTAGGAACTGGTTTGAGCAATTATTTATTTGTTCTAGATTTAATCATGAACATTGTTCCAATTTTGATAGAGAATGACATTCTTTTAAATTTGTGAATGTGATTTGTAGTATTTTTAATAATGCGTGTTTTATTGAATCTGGTGAACTTATGAACGACTAGTATGATTATGTTCAAAGAATATAAAAATAATGATAACTTAAATCCCATATATCTTTAGAATGTGCTGAATGTCCATTGAATTTGATTCATATGGACATATGTGGAGCACTAAATGTTAGTGCAAGAGGATGTTCAGTTATCTTAAAGAGAATGTGATTCTCTCTGAGTAACTCTCTAAAGTTACATATTTGTTGAACATAATTCATACCAATACAGTGACGAAAACTCCATATATGATATGGACTGAAAAATAATCCAAATATAGATTTGAGATTGTTCAGCTTATGTGAAGCAACCAGTGGGAGATAACTTGGATAGTCGATCCATCTTATGTTATTTTGTGGAAATTTATATTATCAATTGGAGACAAAGTGTTTGTTTCGCAAGCGCAGTCTTTCTAGAGAAAATGTTTCTATTAGAAAGGAATGACAATATAATATAACTTGAAAGGGTTCAAGAACCACAAACCACTAGAAAAGTGAAAACATTGAAATTAATTGAGTCACTCATAACTTTGAACTACACATACAAAGGAGATCTGAAAGTGTTTCTGTGATATCCCTGAAATGATTAATTGCAACGTGGTGCATTAATTGTGATTATATGATTAATTATGGTAGTAATTAATTATGTGTTGGAATTATTATGTGGAAATGCTTAGTCACATTGTAAGGACCCCAAGCCCTTAACCCTTGATTAGTGTATTAACCACTATGTGTGGTACATGCTTCTATACAAATCAATCGGGAAACTTAGATGATGCTTACAAAATTCCCTTAACATTCAACGTTATAAGATCATCTCTACTAACATATAGACTCATAAGGTTGCCCATTACCATCCCCATTTTGCCACTTTTCACATTGTGGACTTTTATAAAAATTTGGGCAGAGTCTCCCCATAAGTAGGGCTATCCCGAAATAAAAGCACAACACAATATATAGTTCCCGGCCAGGGAAAACACATACTCAACAGAACACAGCAACGCTAAGTAAATTCCCAGCCAGGGAAGACACCACACATAAGACAACATAGATGGGTTTCAACACCCACACAATACACCCATGACTCTCATATCATTAGCAATTCTACTCTTAATTGCATGCAACATAGAATGAAAGAGAGAAATGCTCATGCCTTTATATACAACCCATATACAAGCATAACCGTGCTCACATGCGAGCATCATAAATATGTATATAACCCTCGGGTGTATATATGTACTCTATACGATACCGTGCTCCATCAAGCCCTGGTACCACAATCCTGGGAGTACATCCAATCAACAGCTCGAGCTCAACTCCAAAGCCATCGATGTACCTGTTCACCTGCCCCAACAGAGACAGCCCCCAACGGGGTGAGCATACCAATACACGAAATCTCATAATCACAATAATGAAATTCATAATTTACAACACAAGTAAAGATTAATGAATTTTAAATGATACTCCCTGGATGGCAACATCCTCATCCGGGATTCCGTGTACTGTCCCTGTTCTCACAATCATCAAACTCATCAAATCTCATAAATCAGTAAATCAACACATTGATTTAACTCATAGCATGCCTGATTCTCAAGTATCAATAATCAATGATTCCAAGTTCATTATACATACAAATATAGATATCTCAATATCTAGTACTGATTTCTCAATTTCACTATCAATCATAGATAGCTCAAATGCCTAGCATTTATTTTACCAATTTCCCATTATACTTAGACATCTCACATGTCTTATAATGAGCACATGATCCCACGATCATTCTCAGGCATCTCAAATGCCGTACAATAGTCATATAGACTCAGTACCCCATATATATCAACACATATATGCATATAGCCATACCCACAACCATCTAATGCAATTACAACACATTATGCATTTCACAATTGCTATCACGTAAAGTAATGCTCGTACGTCGCACGTACCTTAAATCTCCGAAGTCCGAGCCAAACCTTGCTCGAGTTCCATGCTCCGAGGAACGATGTGCTAACACGATAAATTAATTCACAATTAATTACGAACATGCAACCCATGCTCAAGCACACCCATAATCCTTATATAGAAAATTATTGTCAACCCACGACAATTTACCATTTACAAGACCCGGGGCAGGGCATACACAGGGAGGGAAAATCGAATGAGACAATATCAAAATCGCTCAAGAACCACCCCTAAATTCGAACCCTAACAACACCAATCAAACCCAAATAATCACCATAATTCATCTAACACATGAATTAATCAATTAACAACAACAATAATCATCCCCAAGCCAAACCCCCAATTTTCGAACAAGAACCCCCACGCAACAGCATCCAAAATTCGAACTATAAGCAACAATTTTTCGAACCATTAAAGGCTGAAATGAACGACCCAACAACACCATAAAAACGCCCCAAAAACACCAGAAAAATCGTGCCAAAAACATACCAAAATCGCGTCCCAAAAATCGGACAGAAATCCAGATCTGAACCCTACGCTTTCTGCAGAAATCCGAGCTCGATTCTCGACCAAACTTCAAATTGGTGGTATGGATAGGACCGCCTGGAAGAGACGAACACGGCGGCGGGTCGGACGCGCCGAACGGCGGCCGGACGGCGGCGGGCGGAGGCTTTTTCTGCGCGGTGGTCGAAAGGGGATCGAGAATCGGCGGGTACGGGGAGAGAGAAATGAGGTGCTGAAATGGTTCCGGTAATTAAAATCCCGGGTTCAATTGGTATTTATAGCAAAAATACCCCAAAATACTAATAGCCCCACAAATACATCATGATTCATTAAAAATCATCTATTTTCAAAAATTCTCTCTCTAACTCAAAAACCCCCTACCGGTGCCCACACCAAGCACCCGAGATTCTGAGTCACACTAAAAACCCAGCTCACAGGTTTTCACCGAAATGAGAATACGATCTCAACCTCGGGATCCCGCGATCCCAACTACTCAAATAGACGAGCCCAGAAGGCCCAACACCTCGATTAAACTCCAATTGCCACGTAAAACAACTTTACGGGTTATTAACACTCCGGGATTAACATCCCTAATCTCAGGTCATCACAATATCCCCCACTAAAAGAATTTCGTCCTCGAAATTAGCACCGGTGTATCACATAACACCCAGGCTACACAACAACATGAAGTCATAACCTCGATTCTTGACCATATCAGAATCGTCTCAATAAACGCGAGGATACTTATCTCACATCAAACTCTGAAACAGAGCGACTTTACCAAAACCAACATACCCAAGAGGCAAATGTACCTCGATGCGGTTCATCCCAAAAGTCAGTCCCTCATGACTGCAAAACAACCAATACTTACGACCGTAGATCGGACAGTCATCCTTAGTTCTAATACAACCAGTAAGAACGCATCCTGGATGACACCTCAACCGTGAGAACGTTGACCTCGTGTCAAACTCTGGAGTGGAATAGACTCCCAAATCCATCATAACGTCAAAGATCGTCAGCACAACTCAACGCTAACAGTCCAAAAGCAGTTAGTCGACTGAAACTGCAAGGATTCAAATCGCTCCCGATTCTATCGTAGATATCATCCAATGACATCTCTATCAAGACTCACGATGTCTAACATACATCGTTACGAGGGAAACACTAGGATACCACGGTGTACACATACCAAACCTGGTTTCCACTTTCAAACCTTTTCCATCGAAGGAGCAGTCGCATCATTGCAACTCAATTTGGGCAACTCACGGCCACAGATTCACACAAAAGACATCTCACAAGATGTCCACCTCCGGATATTCCAAGGATCACATCCTGATCATAAATAAACCATCGAGACTCCACAGAGTTCAAATCCTGGAAGGACATGCAATAAACACATTGCATCCTCAACGCTTGTGTCGACAACGACATCCAATAAATCTGAATTCCTGCCATCCCTTGACAATCCTAGGATTTAACAATCCAACTTGGGAAGGCTATCACATAACTCGAAGGAAACACCAACAATGGAACACCTCAACCCACACAAGATAATTCCCTCCTCAAAGGGAGTCAACTAACTTCACGATTGTTTCTCCTAACTTATCGTGCCATGGAGATTCCCAATCTCAAGGTGTTCAATATCTCTCATCAGAGATTTAGCCATCCAAATTAGCATACTCTATGCTTGACAAAAAAAGGAAATCATTAATTGGCATCCGTATACTCACCGGTATACCTGCCTAAGCACTGACATCACATGCATACTCAATGCACTTGGCTCGGGTATCTACAACATACCCCTAAGCCCCAAACACGACCGTCAACTCTGAGTCATTCCCTATCCAGTGGAGGACGATAATCGACGATTAACAACACGGTGTGATTCCCAAAATCAACACCACACGTACCAACTCACCGAATCTTTCAAAGATTCCCAAATAGGTCTAATACTACCTCCTTCCCTACAAGGGAAGTGCCATCGAACTCGAGATCCACAAGTCTCGAACCACCGTTCGGAAAAACTGGATACAATAACCCCCATTGCATCCCAAATACACAGGTTCCCTCAGATCGAGTCAATAACGACCTGATGACTCTCTCGTTGGTACTCCAACAATACACTATGTCATCACCACGATATCTGGCTAGCAAAGCGCTGTCTCCATAGGCTTATATCAAGCCCACCAACAAACCATATGTCCCATCTCGGTACGCCATACCGTAACATCCATTTAGAGTAGTGGGTCATCACCCAAAATCTCTCTAAAACCAAAGCATAATGGACATCCCGGTGTCCTTGCTCAACCACGGAGCCATCTTAATTCATTAGGACATATCCCACACCTTCAGGGTGGGCGTGACCACGCCTACCGTAGATCACAACAACAAACGAGTAGTTTCCTCAATGACTACTCTTACCACCAATCACTTGGCCCTAGCCAAACCAACGAGCATACCCAAGGGTATCATTGCTCGACAAATAAATACTTCGAATATGTGCTGCGGTATAATTCCTATACGGCGCACCCAATAGTTCCTCGAGCAACTTGCTCGGCATAATGGTCTCGTCAACTAGTGACTTAGACACTACCATGTGCCACCAAGGCACTCAAACCATATAACCAAATACATAACATAAATGTATTAATTATCAAAACGACGTCACACGTCTACATAGAACATCAACTATGTCATCGTCATCTCGTGACGGCATATGTCAACATATGACATCCAACTAACATCGTCAAACATACAACGGTACATGTCAATACACGACATCCATAATCTCATCGTCAAACACATGGCATATATATAGCAACACATAGTATCCACAATAATGCTAACACAAGTAATATGCCATACCTCATCGCTATCAAGATAGCGGAATACCTGTATCCGTCGCTCGATAATAGTACGTAGTCAGCACCCATCGCTCGAAGGCGGCAAAATCCTGTGCTGAGTACATAGCGGCACAATCCATCGCTATAGAATCGACGGCATGATACCTCGTCATATAATAAGTGGTATGAAACCTCGCTATACATCTGAGCATGAAAATCGTCCACATAATAGCGGAAAGAGGCATCGCTATCAATACACATGGCGGCAAGAACCATCGCCAGTCAATATAGCGGCATGAACCATCGCTATCAATATACATGGCGGCAAGAATCATCGCCAGTCAATATAGCGGCATGAACCATCGCTATCAATATACATGGCGGCAATAATCATCGCCAGTCAATATAGCGGCATAAACCATCGCTATCAATATCCATGGCGGCAAGAATCATCGCCAGTCAATATAGCGGCATAAACCATCGCTATCAATATCCATGGCGGCATGAACCATCGCCAGTCAATATAGCGGCATGAACCATCGCTATCAATATACATGGCGGCAAGAATCATCGCCAATCAATATAGCGGCATGAACCATCGCTATCAATATCCATGGCGGCAAGAACCATCGCCAATCAATATAGCGGCATGAACCATCGCTATCAATATCCATGGCGGCAAGAACCATCGCCAGTCAATATAGCGGCATGAACCATCGCTATCAATATACATGGCGGCATGAACCATCGCCAGTCAATATAGCTGATCCCTAGTCATTGTCACGGTAGTGTATTTTAATGCCCCTCGCTCAAGTAAAAACATGCGGTACTCCCACCCCTCGCTTCACATATAGGCGGCATAGAATAACCTCGCTTAAATGGACATGCGGTACTCCCACCCCTCGCCTCACATTTTAGCGGCAAATATTCTTTCCTCGCCTCATATGCTAACCACGCTTCAATGTGACATGCGGCGCTCCCACCCCTCGCTTCACATTTTAGCGGCACAAAATAATAAATAGCGGCAAGCATTTAAAATCATCACTCATCCATAACAATGACTCATGGGATATTCACCAAGTATTCCATTTACACCTGCAATCACAAAACATATGCCATATCCAATATACATCAACATGAGTGTATTTTAATGCACCTCGCACAAATGTGACATGCGGCGCTCCCACCCCTCGCTTCAACAAATGGCGGCAAAGCATTAAAATCATCACTACATGTACACATACATCCACAATGTATAAATCCATGATGTATATAAAATGCAGGTTACCGTTTCGTGTCTTTCAACCATGGCCTTAGCCTTTCGCATCATAGTGTTCCTACAGGAACAATCACAACCCATGAGCATACAATAATCCATATTCCCACAATATGATTATAATGAGTAAATGCATAAACTATGAGTACAAAGTACTTCATGAATCCCAATGCATTTCGATATGCTCCACCTGGTTGTCCCTGTGTCACAACTCACAATCATAATCAACAGGTTATATTATGATTCCATAGATGTCATGACATATAATCGTTTCACTATGATCACATATCACAAATGCACATAAGCAAAACAGTTGTGTCACATAACACTAGCTACTATCATGCATAAATATGTGCTACTCATCCCTATCAGCATGTTCCAGGCCCTCAACAGCCCCAAAGAGCTAACCACTGCTCTGATACCACTAATGTAAGGACCCCAAGCCCTTAACCCTTGATTAGTGTATTAACCACTATGTGTGGTACATGCTTCTATACAAATCAATCGGGAAACTTAGATGATGCTTACAAAATTCCCTTAACATTCAACGTTATAAGATCATCTCTACTAACATATAGACTCATAAGGTTGCCCATTACCATCCCCATTTTGCCACTTTTCACATTGTGGACTTTTATAAAAATTTGGGCAGAGTCTCCCCATAAGTAGGGCTATCCCGAAATAAAAGCACAACACAATATATAGTTCCCGGCCAGGGAAAACACATACTCAACAGAACACAGCAACGCTAAGTAAATTCCCAGCCAGGGAAGACACCACACATAAGACAACATAGATGGGTTTCAACACCCACACAATACACCCATGACTCTCATATCATTAGCAATTCTACTCTTAATTGCATGCAACATAGAATGAAAGAGAGAAAGGCTCATGCCTTTATATACAACCCATATACAAGCATAACCGTGCTCACATGCGAGCATCATAAATATGTATATAACCCTCGGGTGTATATATGTACTCTATACGATACCGTGCTCCATCAAGCCCTGTTACCACAATCCTGGGAGTACATCCAATCAACAGCTCGAGCTCAACTCCAAAGCCATCGATGTACCTGTTCACCTGCCCCAACAGAGACAGCCCCCAACGGGGTGAGCATACCAATACACGAAATCTCATAATCACAATAATGAAATTCATAATTTACAACACAAGTAAAGATTAATGAATTTTAAATGATACTCCCTGGATGGCAACATCCTCATCCGGGATTCCGTGTACTGTCCCTGTTCTCACAATCATCAAACTCATCAAATCTCATAAATCAGTAAATCAACACATTGATTTAACTCATAGCATGCCTGATTCTCAAGTATCAATAATCAATGATTCCAAGTTCATTATACATACAAATATAGATATCTCAATATCTAGTACTGATTTCTCAATTTCACTATCAATCATAGATAGCTCAAATGCCTAGCATTTATTTTACCAATTTCCCATTATACTTAGACATCTCACATGTCTTATAATGAGCACATGATCCCACGATCATTCTCAGGCATCTCAAATGCCGTACAATAGTCATATAGACTCAGTACCCCATATATATCAACACATATATGCATATAGCCATACCCACAACCATCTAATGCAATTACAACACATTATGCATTTCACAATTGCTATCACGTAAAGTAATGCTCGTACGTCGCACGTACCTTAAATCTCCGAAGTCCGAGCCAAACCTTGCTCGAGTTCCATGCTCCGAGGAACGATGTGCTAACACGATAAATTAATTCACAATTAATTACGAACATGCAACCCATGCTCAAGCACACCCATAATCCTTATATAGAAAATTATTGTCAACCCACGACAATTTACCATTTACAAGACCCGGGGCAGGGCATACACAGGGAGGGAAAATCGAATGAGACAATATCAAAATCGCTCAAGAACCACCCCTAAATTCGAACCCTAACAACACCAATCAAACCCAAATAATCACCATAATTCATCTAACACATGAATTAATCAATTAACAACAACAATAATCATCCCCAAGCCAAACCCCCAATTTTCGAACAAGAACCCCCACGCAACAACATCCAAAATTCGAACTATAAGCAACAATTTTTCGAACCATTAAAGGCTGAAATGAACGACCCAACAACACCATAAAAACGCCCCAAAAACACCAGAAAAATCGTGCCAAAAACATACCAAAATCGCGTCCCAAAAATCGGACAGAAATCCAGATCTGAACCCTACGCTTTCTGCAGAAATCCGAGCTCGATTCTCGACCAAACTTCAAATTGGTGGTATGGATAGGACCGCCTGGAAGAGACGAACACGGCGGCGGGTCGGACGCGCCGAACGGCGGCCGGACGGCGGCTGTGATGACCAGGGATTATAGGTGTTAATCCCGTAGTGTTAATAATCCCTAAAGTGGTTTTACGTAGCGATTTGGAGTTTAATCGCGATGTTGGGCCTTCTGGGCTCGTTTATTTGGGTAGTTGGGATCGTTGGATCCAGAGGTTGAGATTGTATTCACATTACGGTGTAAAACCTAAGAGTTGGGTTTTTGATGTGTCTCGGAAATCTCGGGTGCTGTGTGAGCACCGGTAGGGGGTTTTGGAGTTAGAGAGAGAGTTTTTGAAAACAGATGATTTTTAAGGAATCATGATGTATTTGTGGGGCTATTAATTTTTCGGGGTATTTTTGCTATAAATACCAATTGAACCCGAGATTTTGGAATTAATTTCATTTCAGCCCCAATTTCCTTCTCTCTCCCCGCGTGCGATCTCTCCCGCTGCCAGCCCCTGCCCGCGCGCAAAAGCGCTTCGGCCGCCGCCGTCCCGCCGCCGATCGGCGCGTCCGACCTACCCACGGCTTCGTCTCGTCCAGGCGCTCATTTCCCCTCCGGCAATTGAAAGTTTCATCGCGATTTGAGGTCGAATTTTGAGGAAGAGCGGCGATCCCCAAATTCTAGGGTTCATCGGATTTCGTCCGATTTTGCTTCCGATTTCGTTGGGTAACGTTCCTTACCCCTTTTCCATGCTTATGATGTATTTTCCCTACCTATTGTGAATTATTGTGTTCGAATTTTGAGGATTGAGTTCGAATTTGTGGAGGTTGGTTCGAATTTCATGATGTGTGGGGGATTTATGTTCGATTTTTGGGGATTGTTGGCATGAGGATGATAATTCTTGTTAGGATTCGATTTATTCATGTTTAAATGAATTATGATGCTTAAGTGGGATCGAATTAAGATGTTATGGTTCGAATTTCCCCAATTTCGTAGGGTCTAATTTTCGAATTATTGGGGGTTTTTGGCAAAGGTGATGATTCTTGCCATTGATGGTTTAATTCACATCTTAGGTGTATTATGATGCTGGTTGGGTTCGAATTGTGAGTTTAGGGTTCGAATTTTGTAGGATGTTCTTGAACAATTTTCGATATTATCGCATTCGTTTTCCCTCCCTGCATGTACCCCTGCCCCGGGTCTTTTAAATGATTTATTGTCGTGTGTTGACAATATTTTGAGGGTTATGAATGTGCTTGAGCATGTGTTACATGTCCGTAAATAATTGTGAATTATTTATCGTTTTAGCACATCGTTCCTCGGGGCATGGAACTCGAGCAAGGTTTGGCTCGGACTTCGAGGATTTAAGGTACGTTTAGCGTACGAGCATAGTTTAAATGATGTTTTACAAGTATGATGCATGATTTAAGATATATGATATGTTTTACTATGATGGTATCGGGACTCGGTTACGATATGTTGTTTCACATGGTGGAATGCTCAGTGCCGCTATGAAGTGAGCCAATGATGAGGTGTGGTTGCTACGGAGCAAACACCCATAGTATGACGTTACCTTGAAGTAAGAAATGAAAATGTGGTATTTGATTAGATATCTAGGATATCTGTATTTTACTCCCTATGGGTAATAATAGGAACAGAGACGTAGTTAATCAGAGAAGTGATTAACCAATATCGGAAGTTAAGAAAATCTCAATACGATATCTAGAATTATGATCATTGCTAGATTAAGTAAGATGTTATGAAACGATGTTATGAAAAGATGTTATGAAAAGATGTTATGAAACGATGTTATGAAAAGATGTTATGAAACGATGTTATGAAAAGATGTTATGAAAAGATGTTATGAAACGATGTTATGAAAAGATGTTATGAAAAGATGTTATGAAACGATGTTACGAAATGATGTTATGAAATGTCGCTAATCATTGCTAGGTAAAGTAAGATGTTATGGAATGTTGCTAATCATTGCTAGTTAAAGTAAGATGTTATGAAATGTTGTTAATTTGAAACTGGCTAGGGTTAACCAATGTGATGATTAACTGCATATTCAGGATTTGATGATTTATCTGTTTTGAGAACAGGGTTATTACAGGGATACGCTATGATGAGGATGATACCATCCAGGAAGTATCACATATGTTCCACAATATTTACATTTTCGTAAAATATGTATTATGTCATTATGATTATGAAATTGTGGAATTGGTATGCTCACCCCGTTGGGGGCTGTCTCTGTTGGGGCAGGTGAACAGGTACATCGATGGCTTTGGATATGAGCTCAAGCTGTTGATTGGATGTACTCCCAGGATCGTGGTACCAGGGCTCGATGAAGCACGGTATCGTATAAAGTACTCATACGCCCATGAGGGTTATATACATATTCATGATGCTCGCATGTGAGCAAGATTATGCTTGTATATGGGTTGTATGTAAAGGCATGAGCCTTTCTCTCTCTTTCATTCCATGTTGCATGCAATTAGAGGTAGAATTGCTAAATGATAAGAGAGTCATTAGTGTATTGTGGGTGTTGAAACCCACTTTTGTTATCATGTGTGTGGTGTCTTCCCTGGCTGGGAATTTACTTGACATTACTGTATTCTGATGAGTATTATGTTTTCCCTGGCCGGGAATTATGTTATGTGCTGTACTTTTATTTCGGGATAGCTCTATTTATGGGGAGACTCTGCCCAAATTTTTATAAAAGTCCACAAGTAAAAAAAAGTGGTGTAATGGGCAAGCTCTATGAGTCTATTGTTGTTAGGATGAGAGCTTATAACACTGATGTTAAAGAAAATGTTGTGTTGCCATTAAATGGTAAGGTATCATCTGTGTTTCCCGAAAAATTTTATTGAAAGCTTATGCCACACATTAATGATTAGTACACTAATAAAGGGTTAAGTATACAGGGTCCTTACATTAGTGGTATCAGAGCAGTGGTTGCTCATTGGGGCTGTTAAGGGCCTAGGAGGTTATTGATAGCACATATTTATGCATGATGGCATTAATGTTATACGACATGACTAATTGTTTATGTGCTTATATGATATGAAAAGTGTTATTGCTAACCATTGTGGTTGCAGGAATCGTGTGGAACACGATATGATGGCATTAATAGCGATGTCTAACACTCTATACGCTACGTGCCAAGGAATCTGATTTTGGAAGGAAATCAGGGAAAAGAAAGTATGATGTATTGTCTGAGGACAGACTGGGTAGACAACCGACAGTGGAATACTTCGGTATGGTCTCAATTATTATTGAATATACTAATGCGTTTGTTCATGTAATGTTCAAGCGAGGAAGGTACGTAAGAGACGTACGGGCATCGGACGGTAAAATACATCCTTACACTATGTCTATGCATTTATAGCATGAATATGTATACAATGAAATCATGATGTTTATGCGATGTTTATATGATGATGTGTAAACGATGTTTATATGACGATGTTATTGTGGTAAGGTGCCACGGGGTAAGGTGCCCCACATGGTAAGTAGCCATGCGATGTTATTGTGGTAAGGTGCCACGGGGTAAGGTGCCCCACATGGTAAGTAGCCATGCGATGTTATTGTGGTAAGGTGCCACGGGGTAAGGTGCCCCACATGGTAAGTAGCCATGCGATGTTATTGTGGTAAGGTGCCACGGGGTAAGGTGCCCCACATGGTAAGTAGCCATGCGATATCATTGTGGTAAGGTGCCACGGGGTAAGGTGCCCCATATGGTAAGAGGCCATACGATATTATTATGTGGATTTACGATGACTCATTCTTTTATGATGATTGGCGATGGTTCTTTCCGCCAGATGTATGATAGCGATGCCTCATTCCGCTATATTGATGGGCGATGGTTCTTTCCGCCAGATGTATGATAGCGATGCCTCATTCCGCTATATTGATTGGCGATGGTTCTTTCCGCCAGATGTATGATAGCGATGGCACATTCCGCTATATTGATTGGCGATGGTTCTTTCCGCCAGATGTATTGATGACGATGCCTCTTCCCGCTATTATGTGGACGATGATTCATACTCGGTGTATGACGAGGTATCATACCGTCGATTCTATAGCGATGGACTGTACCGCTATATATTCAGCACAGGATTTTGCCGCCTTCGAGCGATGGGTGCTGATTACGTATTATTATTGAGCGGCGGAGATAGGTATGCCGCTATCTTGTCAGCGATGAGGTATGAGATATTGCTATTTTATTTGCTTTATTGCAGTTGGCATGCGTTGTTATACATGTTTTATTATGCCTATTTTACTAGCATGATAGTGGATGACGTACGCTGATGTACATGTATCGTCACTAGTTGGCAATGTTTTAGATGCCATGAGTTGGCATGTGTCGTCACAGGATGACGATGACGATGGTGTAGGGGATGTCTTATTAGACATGCATCATCGTTACGATGAGCAATGCGTTAAGTATACGTTTTCAGTTGTATGCCTCGGGTGCCAGTGTCGGGCACAAGGAGACGTGTGCGTCACCGATTGACGTGACCCTTATACCGAGCGGGTTGCTCGAGGAATGGATGGACGCGTTGTACATGTGATTGTACCGCAGATATTGTTTGAGGTAATCATATTTCGAGTGGTGATACCCTTGGGGTATGCTCGTTGGAATGGCTTTTTGGCCATGTTTATTTGACGACAGGAGTAATCGTGGAGGAATTACTCGCTTGCTATTGATAGGACATATGGTAGACATGGTCACACCAACCATGAGAATGTAAGATGGGTCCTAAGGAAGTAGGATCAGGTTATGTTAAGTGCATGGGGACATTGGAGTGTCCAGGGTATTTCAGCATTGGAGGAATGTTGGGTAAAGACCCACTACTCTATTGATTGTTCTTCCCATGGTATGGTATGCCGTGTGGAAACGTCCATCTGATTGGTAGGTTTGAGGTGAACCTAGTGAGACAGCGATTAGTTTGTCTGCCGCGTGTGTGCAGCACCATGATGGGCTTGCTAGAGCCGTTATACTACTCGTTGGAACCAAGTTTGGCAAATCGTAAGGTGATACAAAGTGGATTGTGGTGAACTCTGGTAGTCACCACGTCATTTGAAGTTGAGGTTGAGTATGCCTCACAGAAACGTATATATGTTCATGTTTAAATCTTGGGGAGACTTGTCTGGGACAAGCTCATGACGTGAAGTACCAACGAGAGAGTCGTCAAGTCGTCGTTGATTCGATCTGAGAATCCATGTATTTGAGTTGCAATGATGCGACTGCTCCTTCGATAGAGGAGGTTTGAAAGTGGAAACCAGGTTTGTTATGTGTACACCGTGGAATACTAGTGTTTCCCTCGTAACGATGTATGTTGGACATCGTGAGTCATGATAAGAGATGTCAAGGAATGAAATCTACGATGGAATCAGGAACGATTCGAATCCTTACAGTTTCAGTTGACTAACTGCTTTTGGATTATTAGCGTTGAGCTGTGCTGACGCTCTTTGACGTTATGATGGATTTGGAAGTCTATTCCACTCCAGAGTTTGACACGAGGTCAACGTTCTCACGGTTGAGGTGTCATTCAGGATGACTGTCCGATCTACAGCCGTAAGTATTGGTTGTTTTGCAATCATGAGAGGCTGACTTTTGGGATGACCCGCATCGAGGTACGTTTTGCCTCTTAGGTGATATGTTGGTTTTGGTATGTCGCTCTGTTTCAGAGTTTGAAGAGAAGTAAGTATCCTCACGTTTATTAATACGATTCTGTTATGGTTAAGAATCGAGGTTGTGGCTTCATGTTGTTGTGTAGCCCGGGTGTGACGCGATACACCAGTGCTAATTTCGAGGACGAAATTCTTTTAGTGGGGGATATTGTGATGACCAGGGATTATAGGTGTTAATCCCGTAGTGTTAATAATCCCTAAAGTGGTTTTACGTAGCGATTTGGAGTTTAATCGCGATGTTGGGCCTTCTGGGCTCGTTTATTTGGGTAGTTGGGATCGTTGGATCCAGAGGTTGAGATTGTATTCACATTACGGTGTAAAACCTAAGAGTTGGGTTTTTGATGTGTCTCGGAAATCTCGGGTGCTGTGTGAGCACCGGTAGGGGGGTTTTGGAGTTAGAGAGAGAGTTTTTGAAAACAGATGATTTTTAAGGAATCATGATGTATTTGTGGGGCTATTAATTTTTCGGGGTATTTTTGCTATAAATACCAATTGAACCCGAGATTTTGGAATTAATTTCATTTCAGCCCCAATTTCCTTCTCTCTCCCCGCGTGCGATCTCTCCCGCTGCCAGCCCCTGCCCGCGCGCAAAAGCGCTTCGGCCGCCGCCGTCCCGCCGCCGATCGGCGCGTCCGACCTACCCACGGCTTCGTCTCGTCCAGGCGCTCATTTCCCCTCCGGCAATTGAAAGTTTCATCGCGATTTGAGGTCGAATTTTGAGGAAGAGCGGCGATCCCCAAATTCTAGGGTTCATCGGATTTCGTCCGATTTTGCTTCCGATTTCGTTGGGTAACGTTCCTTACCCCTTTTCCATGCTTATGATGTATTTTCCCTACCTATTGTGAATTATTGTGTTCGAATTTTGAGGATTGAGTTCGAATTTGTGGAGGTTGGTTCGAATTTCATGATGTGTGGGGGATTTATGTTCGATTTTTGGGGATTGTTGGCATGAGGATGATAATTCTTGTTAGGATTCGATTTATTCATGTTTAAATGAATTATGATGCTTAAGTGGGATCGAATTAAGATGTTATGGTTCGAATTTCCCCAATTTCGTAGGGTCTAATTTTCGAATTATTGGGGGTTTTTGGCAAAGGTGATGATTCTTGCCATTGATGGTTTAATTCACATCTTAGGTGTATTATGATGCTGGTTGGGTTCGAATTGTGAGTTTAGGGTTCGAATTTTGTAGGATGTTCTTGAACAATTTTCGATATTATCGCATTCGTTTTCCCTCCCTGCATGTACCCTGCCCCGGGTCTTTTAAATGATTTATTGTCGTGTGTTGACAATATTTTGAGGGTTATGAATGTGCTTGAGCATGTGTTACATGTCCGTAAATAATTGTGAATTATTTATCGTTTTAGCACATCGTTCCTCGGGGCATGGAACTCGAGCAAGGTTTGGCTCGGACTTCGAGGATTTAAGGTACGTTTAGCGTACGAGCATAGTTTAAATGATGTTTTACAAGTATGATGCATGATTTAAGATATATGATATGTTTTACTATGATGGTATCGGGACTCGGTTACGATATGTTGTTTCACATGGTGGAATGCTCAGTGCCGCTATGAAGTGAGCCAATGATGAGGTGTGGTTGCTACGGAGCAAACACCCATAGTATGACGTTACCTTGAAGTAAGAAATGAAAATGTGGTATTTGATTAGATATCTAGGATATCTGTATTTTACTCCCTATGGGTAATAATAGGAACAGAGACGTAGTTAATCAGAGAAGTGATTAACCAATATCGGAAGTTAAGAAAATCTCAATACGATATCTAGAATTATGATCATTGCTAGATTAAGTAAGATGTTATGAAACGATGTTATGAAAAGATGTTATGAAAAGATGTTATGAAACGATGTTATGAAAAGATGTTATGAAACGATGTTATGAAAAGATGTTATGAAAAGATGTTATGAAACGATGTTATGAAAAGATGTTATGAAAAGATGTTATGAAACGATGTTACGAAATGATGTTATGAAATGTCGCTAATCATTGCTAGGTAAAGTAAGATGTTATGGAATGTTGCTAATCATTGCTAGTTAAAGTAAGATGTTATGAAATGTTGTTAATTTGAAACTGGCTAGGGTTAACCAATGTGATGATTAACTGCATATTCAGGATTTGATGATTTATCTGTTTTGAGAACAGGGTTATTACAGGGATACGCTATGATGAGGATGATACCATCCAGGAAGTATCACATATGTTCCACAATATTTACATTTTCGTAAAATATGTATTATGTCATTATGATTATGAAATTGTGGAATTGGTATGCTCACCCCGTTGGGGGCTGTCTCTGTTGGGGCAGGTGAACAGGTACATCGATGGCTTTGGATATGAGCTCAAGCTGTTGATTGGATGTACTCCCAGGATCGTGGTACCAGGGCTCGATGAAGCACGGTATCGTATAAAGTACTCATACGCCCATGAGGGTTATATACATATTCATGATGCTCGCATGTGAGCAAGATTATGCTTGTATATGGGTTGTATGTAAAGGCATGAGCCTTTCTCTCTCTTTCATTCCATGTTGCATGCAATTAGAGGTAGAATTGCTAAATGATAAGAGAGTCATTAGTGTATTGTGGGTGTTGAAACCCACTTTTGTTATCATGTGTGTGGTGTCTTCCCTGGCTGGGAATTTACTTGACATTACTGTATTCTGATGAGTATTATGTTTTCCCTGGCCGGGAATTATGTTATGTGCTGTACTTTTATTTCGGGATAGCTCTATTTATGGGGAGACTCTGCCCAAATTTTTATAAAAGTCCACAAGTAAAAAAAAGTGGTGTAATGGGCAAGCTCTATGAGTCTATTGTTGTTAGGATGAGAGCTTATAACACTGATGTTAAAGAAAATGTTGTGTTGCCATTAAATGGTAAGGTATCATCTGTGTTTCCCGAAAAATTTTATTGAAAGCTTATGCCACACATTAATGATTAGTACACTAATAAAGGGTTAAGTATACAGGGTCCTTACAGCGGCGGGCGGAGGCTTTTTCTGCGCGGTGGTCGAAAGGGGATCGAGAATCGGCGGGTACGGGGAGAGAGAAATGAGGTGCTGAAATGGTTCCGGTAATTAAAATCCCGGGTTCAATTGGTATTTATAGCAAAAATACCCCAAAATACTAATAGCCCCACAAATACATCATGATTCATTAAAAATCATCTGTTTTCAAAAATTCTCTCTCTAACTCAAAAACCCCCTACCGGTGCCCACACCAAGCACCCGAGATTCTGAGTCACACTAAAAACCCAGCTCACAGGTTTTCACCGAAATGAGAATACGATCTCAACCTCGGGATCCCGCGATCCAACTACTCAAATAGACGAGCCCAGAAGGCCCAACACCTCGATTAAACTCCAATTGCCACGTAAAACAACTTTACGGGTTATTAACACTCCGGGATTAACATCCCTAATCTCAGGTCATCACACACATGTTAGAGTGACCCGGGATAGCATTTCAGGGTGCATGTGGAGAATTATGGTTGGAAGCATGATTTATTTGCCTTGGTTAGCAATTGATTAGAAATCATGTGTTTAATTGATATTTGGTGCATTATGAGTAAATGCTTTGAAAAATATCATGTTGGGGTGTTTTATACACCATGAAATTATTTTGGTATTCATTTTAATTAAACCAACACCTTTTATTACCCCACACCTTTACCAATCCATCACTTTTCACTTTACCAAACAAACACCCAAACCCTTTCCCTTCCAATTTTCGAGCTCAAGCTTGGGGGTGAAGAGGAACCTTTCAAAAATCTTGATTTGTGGAGCTTGTTGGGTGATTTGAGGTCCCCAAGAGGTATGGATACCTCATGGTTAATTTTTGTAAGGTTTTGTTTGAGTTTGGGGTTGATTTTGAAGGATTTTAAAATGGGTTTTGTTGGGTTGTTGTGGGTTTGGTTATATGTTGGATTTATACTTGTTTTGAAGTATATTTTGATGGTTTATGTTGTATTTGATGTTGTTGATTTGTTGGGTTAAGTGTTGGTATGGATTGGAAGAAATTTTGGGAGCAAAAATGGTGAAAAACGCATGTCTGTGCGAGGCGATCGATCGCCTGAAATGAGGCGACCGATCGCCAAGAGGCAGTAACATTTTTGCGGGTTAGGCGATCGATCGCCTAAAATGAGGCGACCGATCGCCGAGGGGCAGTAGCCAAATCAAGGGCTAGGCGATCGATCGCCATGTTTGGCGCGATCGATCGCCGCGAAAGAAATTTTGAGGCGACCGATCGCCTAAGGGAAGCGATCGATCGCCGCCTGTGGAATTTTGGAAAATGATTTATTTTGTCAAAGTTTTGGTATTTGGCTATTATTTGGCTTCTAATATGGGGTTGTGTGATTGTGTAGAACCATCCCAGGTAGCAACGCAACCGAGGAACTGAAGCCAGATCAATTCCACTTTTGGAAAGGTACGTAGTGGACGTACGGGCACCCCAACGGTACATGTATCTTATATACTTATTGTTATGCATTGTGGATGCAAGTATATATGTGGTATTGCATTGTGGATGCAAATACATGTTATGCATGATGTTTATAGATGCATATGATTATTGGTGCATACCCCATAAGTCGTGGTCATCCCTTGATGATTTTAATGCTTGCCGCTATGTGGTTTGGTTCCGCTAAATGTGAAGCGAGGGGTGGGAGCGCCGCATGTCACATTTGAGCGTGGTTATCATATAGGGCGAGGAAAGGGTATTTGCCGCTCAATGAGAGGCGAGGGGTGGGAGTCCCGCAGTCCATTGAAGCGAGGTTATCCTATGCCGCCTATATGTAAATAAGCGAGGGGCATTAAAATACATTGTGATGAACAGACTAGGGATTGGTGATCAGTATTTGGTATTGATGAGCTGGTATATGTCATGACATGTTTAGACCATTAAAAATAATCTATTGATTATACTCATGAGTTATGGTACAGGGACAACCAAACGGGAAGCGTTTGAAATGCATGGGGAAAACAGGAAGTGTTTTATTATGATTATGCATTTACGCTTTATCTTCATATTGTGTTGAATATGAATGATTATTATTGCTCATGTTTGGGGGTTGTCCTTGTAGGTACACGTTTGGCATGATAGAAGGGCTAGACGGGTTGAGATGGTGAGCTTTTTGAGGATGCTTTTGGGACTTGAAGGACAGGATTATCTTGGATAGTATCTACTCTAGGAGTAGTATAAAACTATAGTTGAAAACATTCATTGATTGGAATTAATTAATCCTTTTTGGTAGTCCTTATTTTTGGCATGTAATGCTTAAGCTCATAAACTCAACACGTTATTTCTCACTCTGATTATTTATTTAGCTCTATTATGCCTTGATTCTGCACTTAAGGATTAGGGTCCTTACATTAGTGGTATCAGAGCAGTGGTTAGAGAACCCGGGAACGAGTGAAGGGTAGCCTTAGCATGATAGGCTAGGTGCTTACATTTGAAGCATGTTTATGCATGTGGTGCATATTGATGTATATTCTGTTATACTAACATGCGTATTCTCATTCCTGTTATCTAACGGCATAACATATATACTGCTTTGGAATTGTTGTTAACATTTGTATTACAACATGGCTGCTAATGAGGAAGTTGGAGATGTTGGTAGTGTGAATGCAAACGTTGGTCAAGTGAACCCTCTACCTCCACCGGCTGTAGGAATGGAACCATTGGTTCAGTTATTGCTACCGGGTGAGATTAGCTTGACTCAATTTCTATCTTATCATCCGCCCCGGTTTGAGGGGACAGAGTCCGGAGAAGAGGCTGAAGAGTGGCTGGAAAGACTTGAGCAGATCTTTGTATCGGCTCCTTGTGCTGTGACAGCTTGGCTGAGGCTGGCGGAGTTTCAGTTAGCCAAGAAACCTCTGATGTGGTGGAGGAGCACAGTAATGGAAATGAGAGCACTGGGTGCTGTGATTGACTGGACACTCTTCAGGACTAGGTTTTTGAACCGGTACTTCTCCGCAGCAGCAAGACAGACGAAGGAGGATGAATTTACAAGTTTGAAGCAGGGGAACATGTCAGTGGCAGACTATGCCACACGGTACTCTTCATTGCTGAGGTACGTTCCCCACATTGCCACCAGTGGGCACGCTAAGATGAGGAACTTTATGAAAGGATTGCGACCGGAGCTCTATGACCGGGTTATCACTAATAACCCAACTTCTTTTGATGATGCTCTCACAAGAGCGGAGCTTGCTGAGCTAGGAGTGGGAGCTTACGCTATGCCACCACCAGTACCGCAACAGAGGCAGACTAGTGACAGCTTGAGGCCTCGGGCTGAGCCATTTAAGCCCCGTGGTGCCTCTTCATCTTCACGGTATGGTGGAAAGAAATACTTTGGTCAGAAACAGGATGGCAAGAAGGGTAATTGGTCGGCCAATCGAGGATCTTCACAAGGGGATAGGCCGGGAGAGCCGAGGTGCAACAATTGTGGAGGGCCACATTTTTCAAACAAGTGTCCTGCATGTTATATCTGTGGCAAGATGGGCCACATCGCTCGGTATTGCCCCACACGGGGAGGACAGTCTGAGTTTCAGGGCAACATGCCGAGGTTTGAGGATAGGACAGTGCAGCAGAGGCAGCAGTTTGGGCCTCGACCATCGGGAGGTCAGACGGTAGGACCGCCCCAGGGACAGGTGTATGCACTGACCAGGGAGCAGGCCCAGGCAGCCCCAGAGGAGGTGATTGCCGGTACGTGTCATTTATTTACGTACCCTGCTTTTATTTTGATCGATACAGGTGCCTCCCATTCTTTTGTATCGGTGGGTTTTGTGGAAAGACACCATATGCGTACGTCTTCTTTACCCACGCCTCTCCTTGTCTCGACACCCACTGGAAGAAATGTCGTTGCTGATCAGTTCATGGCAGACTGCCTCATTTATTTTGAGGGCAACGAATTGAGATCAGACTTGATTGTGTTAGGCATGTCAGACTTCGACTGCATCTTGGGTATTGATGTTCTGAACAGATATCAGGCAGTGGTGGATTGCCGACAGAGGACAGTGAAGTTCAGACCTGAGTTGGGCAGTCAGTGGACCTTCTATGGCAACGGTTCTCGTGCGAAGATTCCGTTGATTTCAGCGATCAAGATGACTCAGTTGTTGGAACGTGGTCACACGGGATATCTCATCTATGCCGTGGACACGTCTGGGAAGAGTAAGGAACTAAGAGTTGAGGATGTGCCAGTGGTGGCAGAGTTCGCTGATGTATTTCTAGAAGAGATCCCAGGATTCCCACCAGCTAGGGAAGTTGAGTTTGGGATCGAGTTGCTGCCAGGGACATCCGCTATCTCTCGTGCACCTTATAGGATGGCACCGGCTGAGTTGAGAGAGTTGAAAGAACAGTTGCAGGATCTCCTGGACAAGGGATATATACGCCCGAGCGTGTCGCCATGGGGTGCACCAGTTCTCTTTGTGAAGAAGAAGGACGGTTCGATGCGGTTGTGTATCGATTACCGGCAACTGAATAAGGCTACAGTGAAGAACAAGTATCCTCTTCCAAGGATTGACGATCTGTTTGATCAGTTGCAAGGTACCAGGGTGTATAACAAGATTGACTTGAGATCCGGGTATCATCAGATTCGGGTCAGAGAGGAAGATGTGCAGAAGACAGCATTCCGGACGCGATACGGGCATTATGAGTTTTTAGTGATGCCGTTCGGCGTGACGAATGCTCCGGCAGTCTTCATGAGTCTGATGAACAGAGTGTTTCAGCCGTATCTTGATCAGTTCGTCATTGTGTTTATTGACGATATTCTCATCTACTCCCGGAGCGAGGAGGAGCATGTGAAACACTTGAGGACAGTGCTTCAGATTCTCAGAGAGCATCAGTTATATGCTAAGCTCAGTAAGTGTGAATTTTGGCTGAGCAGTGTAGTGTTTCTGGGGCATGTCATATCGAGCAGCGGGATATCTATAGATCCCAAGAAGATTGAGGATGTGATGGAGTGGGCTGCCCCCACTTCTGTGCCTGAGATTCGGAGTTTTCTGGGTTTGGCCGGATATTATCGACGCTTTGTCGAGGGCTTTTCGAAGATTACCAAGCCGTTGACACAGTTGACTCAGAAGGGAGTGCCTTTCTTTTGGTCAGAAGCTTGTGAGGAGAGCTTCCAGGAATTAAAGCACCGGTTGACGACGGCGCCAGTGTTAGTGATCCCGACGGAGAACTCCAGATTTGTTCTGTACACTGACGCATCACTTCAGGGCCTTGGGTGTGTTCTGATGCAAGATAAGCATGTGGTAGCTTATGCATCGAGGCAGTTGAAGCCGCATGAGACCAGATATCCAGTTCATGACTTGGAATTGGCGGCTATCATCTTCGCCCTGAAGATTTGGAGGCATTATTTGTATGGTACGTCGTTTACCATATACACGGATCACAAGAGCCTCAAGTTTTTATTCACTCAGGCAGAGCTGAACATGAGGCAGAGGAGATGGATGGACCTACTCAAGGACTATGACTGTGAGATAGAGTACCATCCGGGGAAAGCCAATTTGACCGCAGACGCTTTGAGCCGGAAAGTGAGGAGTTCTGCAGAGGACGTCATTCATTTGTCGGTTATGATGACCTCTTATTGCCATCTGGGCTATGATTTTGACATAGATGCATCGCCTGTGTATGTATCGACTCTGTTAGCCGAGCCAGATATCTATGAGGGCATCAGGAGAGCTCAGAGGTCAGATGATGAGGTTCAGAGGTGGTTATCTTTAGTACATCTTGGTCAGCCAACGAAGTTCAGAGTGGCCGATGACGGGTCTTTGAGATTGGGTGACCGATGGGTGGTTCCGAGTATGCCGGAGTTGCGTAAAGGAATCTTGGAGCGAGCTCACAGTAGCAGACTTAGCATCCACCCAGGCGGGAAGAAGATGTACAGAGATCTGCGTGGTCAGTTTTGGTGGAAAAGGATGAAGTCTGATGTCGTCGCTTTTGTGAAGAGGTGTTTGATCTGCCAGCAGGTTAAGGCAGAGAGACAGAGGCCTGGCGGCGAGTTGAGAAGCTTGGAGATACCGAAGTGGAAGTGGGAGCACATTTCCATGGACTTCGTGACTCATTTGCCGAGGAGTGCTTCAGGCTTTGATGCTATTTGGGTGATTGTGGACAGATTGACTAAGGTAGCCCACTTTATCCCCTATAGCATGACTTTCACATTTTTGAGGATGACGCAGTTGTATATTAGAGATGTGGTGAGATTGCATGGGATCCCCGTTTCCATAGTGTCAGATCGAGATCCGCGATTCACATCTCATTTCTGGGAAGGCCTTCAGTCAGCCTTGGGAACTGAAGCCAGATTGAGTACTGCTTATCATCCTCAGACGGATGGCCAGACCGAGCGCACTATTCAGACGCTCGAGGACATGTTAAGAGCTTGTGTTTTGGAGTTCGATGCCTCTTGGCAGGATTCAGTGCCTTTGGTAGAGTTTTCTTATAACAATAGCTACCAGACGAGTATTCAGATGGCTCCGTTTGAAGCTCTTTATGGCAGACGGTGTAGATCACCCTTGTGTTGGGATGATTTGGACCGCAAATCGGTCGGAGGACCGGAATTTTTTCGGGAGATGGAAGAAAAGATAAAGACGATAAGGCAGAAAATGAAAGCGGCCCAGGACAGACAGGCAGCTTATGCAAATAAACGGCGGAGACAGTTGGAATTTCAGTTGGGAGATAAGGTCTTTTTGAAGATCTCGCCTTTCAGAGGCGTTGTGCGATTTGGGATGCGCGGGAAACTGTCTCCGAGGTATGTTGGACCGTACGAGATTTTGCAGCGCATTGGCACCTTAGCTTACCGACTGGCCTTGCCGCCTTCTTTATCTGGGATACATGATGTGTTTCATGTGTCTATGCTGCGGAAGTATGAGCCGGATCCGTCTCATGTGTTACAGCCTTCCGAAGTTCAGTTAGAGTCCGATGTGTCTTATGTGGAACGGCCTGTCAGAATTCTGGATCGAGCAGACCGTAGACTTCGGAACAAGGTGATACCTATGATCAAGGTTCAGTGGGATCGCAGGGGTGGCGAGGAGGCTACGTGGGAGACGGAGCGGCATATGGTGCAGCACTACCCGGAACTATTCTCTGGTATGTGTTTATGTTTAGTTTCCTTTTGAGGTAAGTGCATGTGATTTCGAGGACGAAATCTTATAAGTAGGGGAGTATTGTGATATCCCTGAAATGATTAATTGCAACGTGGTGCATTAATTGTGATTATATGATTAATTATGGTAGTAATTAATTATGTGTTGGAATTATTATGTGGAAATGCTTAGTCACATGTTAGAGTGACCCGGGATAGCATTTCAGGGTGCATGTGGGGAATTATGGTTGGAAGCATGATTTATTTGCCTTGGTTAGCAATTGATTAGAAATCATGTGTTTAATTGATATTTGGTGCATTATGAGTAAATGCTTTGAAAAATATCATGTTGGGGTGTTTTATACACCATGGAATTATTTTGGTATTCATTTTAATTAAACCAACACCTTTTATTACCCCACACCTTTACCAATCCATCACTTTTCACTTTACCAAACAAACACCCAAACCCTTTCCCTTCCAATTTTCGAGCTCAAGCTTGGGGGTGAAGAGGAACCTTTCAAAAATCTTGATTTGTGGAGCTTGTTGGGTGATTTGAGGTCCCCAAGAGGTATGGATACCTCATGGTTAATTTTTGTAAGGTTTTGTTTGAGTTTGGGGTTGATTTTGAAGGATTTTAAAATGGGTTTTGTTGGGTTGTTGTGGGTTTGGTTATATGTTGGATTTATACTTGTTTTGAAGTATATTTTGATGGTTTATGTTGTATTTGATGTTGTTGATTTGTTGGGTTAAGTGTTGGTATGGATTGGAAGAAATTTTGGGAGCAAAAATGGTGAAAAACGCATGTCTGTGCGAGGCGATCGATCGCCTGAAATGAGGCGACCGATCGCCAAGAGGCAGTAACATTTTTGCGGGTTAGGCGATCGATCGCCTAAAATGAGGCGACCGATCGCCGAGGGGCAGTAGCCAAATCAAGGGCTAGGCGATCGATCGCCATGTTTGGCGCGATCGATCGCCGCGAAAGAAATTTTGAGGCGACCGATCGCCTAAGGGAAGCGATCGATCGCCGCCTGTGGAATTTTGGAAAATGATTTATTTTGTCAAAGTTTTGGTATTTGGCTATTATTTGGCTTCTAATATGGGGTTGTGTGATTGTGTAGAACCATCCCAGGTAGCAACGCAACCGAGGAACTGAAGCCAGATCAATTCCACTTTTGGAAAGGTACGTAGTGGACGTACGGGCACCCCAACGGTACATGTATCTTATATACTTATTGTTATGCATTGTGGATGCAAGTATATATGTGGTATTGCATTGTGGATGCAAATACATGTTATGCATGATGTTTATAGATGCATATGATTATTGGTGCATACCCCATAAGTCGTGGTCATCCCTTGATGATTTTAATGCTTGCCGCTATGTGGTTTGGTTCCGCTAAATGTGAAGCGAGGGGTGGGAGCGCCGCATGTCACATTTGAGCGTGGTTATCATATAGGGCGAGGAAAGGGTATTTGCCGCTCAATGAGAGGCGAGGGGTGGGAGTCCCGCAGTCCATTGAAGCGAGGTTATCCTATGCCGCCTATATGTAAATAAGCGAGGGGCATTAAAATACATTGTGATGAACAGACTAGGGATTGGTGATCAGTATTTGGTATTGATGAGCTGGTATATGTCATGACATGTTTAGACCATTAAAAATAATCTATTGATTATACTCATGAGTTATGGTACAGGGACAACCAAACGGGAAGCGTTTGAAATGCATGGGGAAAACAGGAAGTGTTTTATTATGATTATGCATTTACGCTTTATCTTCATATTGTGTTGAATA
This sequence comes from Haberlea rhodopensis, assembly GCA_907163345.1. Classification (NCBI taxonomy): domain Eukaryota; kingdom Viridiplantae; phylum Streptophyta; class Magnoliopsida; order Lamiales; family Gesneriaceae; genus Haberlea; species Haberlea rhodopensis. Next base: position 401,551 of record CAJQUN010000355.1, on the reverse strand, counting down.
TGAATGATTATTATTGCTCATGTTTGGGGGTTGTCCTTGTAGGTACACGTTTGGCATGATAGAAGGGCTAGACGGGTTGAGATGGTGAGCTTTTTGAGGATGCTTTTGGGACTTGAAGGACAGGATTATCTTGGATAGTATCTACTCTAGGAGTAGTATAAAACTATAGTTGAAAACATTCATTGATTGGAATGTAATTAATCCTTTTTGGTAGTCCTTATTTTTGGCATGTAATGCTTAAGCTCATAAACTCAACACGTTATTTCTCACTCTGATTATTTATTTAGCTCTATTATGCCTTGATTCTGCACTTAAGGATTAGGGTCCTTACAGTTTCAAGAACTCCTATTAAATTGAATTTACTCCTAGAAAGTAGTCAAAAAGATTTTGACCATGGATGTGATCCTAGGACTTTCAAGGAGACGATGTTGGACATCGTTTCGGGATATTGGCGAGATGCTATGAAAATTGAAATAGACTCCATGTACTCTAATAAGGTATGGACCGTAGTAGATCATCTTTGGGAATTGTTCTCATTGGCTGCAAATGGATCTACAAGTGAAAGCTTGGAGTGGATGGGAAGGTAGCAACCTTCAAAGCTTGACTGATGAGAAACGGTTATTCTCATAGGCAAAGAGTTGTTGTGAGAAAATTTTCATCGGTTATGATGCTAAAATCTATCGAATTTTATTAGCTATAACTTCATATTATGACTACGAGATATAACATATGGATGTGAAGACTTTTATACAAGGCAGCCAGAGGACTTCACAACCATTGGGAGTGAGCAAAAGGTTTGCAAACTCCAGAGGTCCATTTATGGGCCTAAGAAGGCATCCCGAAGTTTGAACTTTCGTTTGATAACATCATCAAGTGTTTGGTTTTGTTAAAAATCCGGAAGTGACAGTGTGTGCAAAAGGGTTAGTGGGCGCATGGATACATTTTGATGCTTTAAGTCAATTATATCATGCTCATTGTGAATGGTACTGGATTAATCAATTAAAGCATGATTATCTACTAATTTCTCCATGAAAGATTTGGGAGAAGCGTCCTACGTGCTTAGCGTAAGGATCTATATAGATCTAAATGTGCTTGAGATCTCTCAATCTACGTACATAAACACTGTGCTAAAAGAGTTTAGCATAGTCGAAAAAGGAGTTTCTTCCCAATATTCGAAAAAGGAGTTTCTTCCCAATATGTCATAGTATTCATCTCTCGAGTCAATGAATCTTAAGATTGATGAGGAGGGAGAAAAGATGACATTGATACCTTATGTTTCGACTTTTAATAGCATAAAGTATGCTATGTTATGTACTTGGCCTGACGTATGTTCTTAGAGTAATGAGCAGACATCAGACATATCCCGAGTCACTGGAAAATGTGAAACTAATCATCAAGTATTTATGAAGAACTAGGGATATGTTTATAGTTTTTGGATCTGTAAGTGGAGAAATAAAAGTTGAAGGCTAAGCTGATGCTGGTTTTTCATTCGGATGTAGATGATACCAAATCGATGTTCGGATTTGTATTTAAGCTTAATGATGATGTTGTCTCTTGGAAACGTTCCAAACAAGACACCACATCGGATTCCACCACTGAAGCTGAATACATTGCATCATTCGATGCAGCAAAGATGTAGTTTGTATATGAAATTTCATCCAAGAGTTGGGTGTAATTTCTAGCGCGGTTGACACAGTTCCCGTGTACTGTGACAACAGTTGGGCTATTATGAATAGCCAAGATCTCATCAGTATCCAAACATATATTGAGAAAATATCATATAATGAGAGAAATGGTAGACACGACATTATTATCGAGAGAATCGCTTCAACAGAAAAATATAGTGAATCCATTGATAAAGCCTTTGCAACGTTTGGTGTCTGTCAGACATCTTGGGAAGATGGGCTTGAGACACATGAGTAGTTCGTTTTGAGAAAGTGAAAGATATTGTTGTCATATGCGATTAAGTAAATCAATAGTTGATTGATTGTACTTATAATCTTATTATGACATCTTTGTTTGAATATTAATATATATGACACTTCTTCATCTGTGTATCAATGCATCTTGATGTATTGATGAAGTCCTTGAGATTGCTATAGTCCATAGAATGTGGTTACGCATATGATGGTGACCATGAAATACATTTTCGACTGCGATTTCTAAAAGTTCCTGGTCGATGAGCCTTCGAGAATGGGATATCGATATATGCTCGTTAGAGACTGGTATTCATGATGTGCCTAGTGTAGTGCGCTGCGTTTCATCGGCGTTGGCATGGAGAAGTCAACATACATGAATATGTGCTCATTAGGAATGAGTTCACTGAACGACCCTACTTTGAATTCTATAAGTGGTTACCACTTGTCGAGTATAGAATATCTAGGCATAGTTGTGCACCATTACTCCTCATGACCCAAGGCGTCATTGAGGTCTTGACAGATAGTGTACTTTGATTTAATGACTGATCACATGCGGGTCATAAAGTTGTTATTTTGGGTATTCAGTGATGCTGTCATAGGCCTATGATTGTCGTTGGGGATTCACCACTGGTCTTGATGAACCAGGATGTCCTATGTGTTTTTCTGTATATGATTCAAGGAATCTCTGGCCAGAGTGGGTAGTGCTTGTGAAAAAAGAGTTTTTCATATACGCACACAATGAACCATATAACGTGAAACAAATACATAGTTATTGAAATCATAAGGGGCCTCGACCAACCAATGCCCTAGATTCAATCGGACATATTGAGTGAAAGGAATGTACTGCACGCTAACTATGGCTGACAGGTTCTCGTACCTTGCTAGTCATTTGTATCTAGGTCTTCGTGAAGCGCAGATGCTAGGCGCTACCCACGATCGGTAGGTTGTTACTGAAATTGTATTTCGGCCATTGTATTGTCTATTAAAGGAGTTTAATTGACAACGGGGCATTCAAGGTAAGCCCAAATAAGTTGTTTGACTTCTAAAATCACAAAGGTTGTGATCCTACTACTATGATACACTTGAGCCTCACTGAGTCACAATCAAACAGCCGCCGATTTATCGATGAAAATTGAGATGTAAATATTAAGTGCTCAAATTGAGTGATTTGGAAGAGAAAAATTTAATTTTTGAAAGCTCCTCATTAATGGAGTTTCTATATTTGAAAATGTTTTATTTATAGAAAGTTCTAAAATTAAAATTTTTGATATATTTATGTGTCTCATAATTGTGTACATTGGTAGTATATCAAGTTGTTCAATTGGATTGAGTTACTTGGATTATAAGTTTGTAGTTTTGTGTTGACTTTTGTGCAAGTGGGAGATTGTTAGCATAAGATGCACTACAAGCCAACGGTCAATGGTTGGCCCGTTGGGCCCTAAGAACCCTAGCCCAAATAATTTACCCAAACTCCTATAAATATATGTTCATCTCTAAGGTTAATTAGATTATTCCATACAATTCACTCTATCTCATAGAAACACCGACATCACACTAGCACTGGCTAGGCTTGTAGATCTGGTCAGGTTGATTGGACTCGAGGGTCACCACCATCAGATTCTCGTCGGTGAACGGTAATTCTTTTCGTGCTTTTATATTTGATATTTGCACATGTTATAATATATGAATCAGATATGTTTTTGTTTTATTCCGCTGCGTTTGGATCTAACGTCGGGGTACGGAAACCCAACAGATTTGTCATGTATTACTTCTTAAATTTAGAGGTGGAATAATCTGTAACATTACCAATATCAATTACCATGACTATCCAGTGCGTTCATTATTTAAAGTACAACATAATATCAGTTTTATGTTATCGGAAGAACCACTAAAAAATAAGTTTCCATGAACTTACACTTAATAAAATCAAAACCTAATACTAATCATCACCTTATTCACTAATAAGTTTCAGCAACATAATCTCATTCTAGACGAGAGCAAAATTAAATTTATAGCTATGAAATATAGCAGTGCAATCATACCATTTCACTTTCCACTTCAAAACAATAGCAATATTAATTAACTTAATGTTCAAGTCTACTCCAAATTCTTTCTAAAACAGAGTAGTCATAACTTATGCCCATCATTTGAACTAATACTTCTTAAATATTTATATTCTTCACTTTAAGAGTTCAAGAATTCATAACACTAAAGACTCTCACACTAGCAACATAATTAATAACACAATTAGAGAAGATAGGTAGTGATTCCAAGAGTACCTCAAGTCTTGAGCTTATTGTGTTTCTTTTAGAGACGGAGAATTATTGCTTTCTTTTTCTTCTACTCTATTTAGTTGGGTTTGAAAAATGTTCTTTGTACAGAACACGTACACAGTACATATATGCTTTATAAATTGAGTCCGGCTAAATTTTCATGATTACAACTTGCAAATCTTAATATTATTACTAAGAAACCATACCTAATTTTAGAATATGTATATACATGATGGATAGGAATTAAAAGGTTACTCAATATCTTAATATAATATAAATGCAAGTATATCTCAATTTGCATAAAATTCATAAAATTATATAGGCTAAGCGAATGGGATCGGATTAGGGTATTACATTCTCCACTCTTTATAAAATTTCGTCCCTGGAATTTTCCTTACTGAAAGAGTTCTGGATATTTAGCTCTCATTTCATCATCTCTTTCCCAAGTAGCTTCTTCTATTGATTGATTCCCCCATAAAAACCAATGGAATTTTCTTATTTCTGAGTTGTTTCACTTCTCGTAGCAAAATTTCTACTAGTCTTTCTTCATAACTCAAATCTGCTTTTAATTCCACTGGTTCCTCTTTTAGAATATGCGATGGATTAGCAACATATTTTCTCAATATGGACACATAGAACACATTGTGTATCTGAGACATTGATGCAGGTAGATCGAGTTTGTAGGCCACATCACCAATTCTTTGAATCATTGAAAATGGACCAATATATCTAGGACTGAGTTTTCCTTTCTTTCCGAAGCGCATAATCCCTTTCATTGGGGCTACTTTCAAAAATACTTGATCCCCTACAGCAAATTCAAGCATTCTTCTCCTTTTACCTGCATAATTTTTTTGTCGGTTCTGGACAATTTGCATTCTTTGTCGAATTTGTGATACAACTTCAATTATTTCTCGAATCATATCTGGGCCTAAAAGTTTCTTTTCCGCAATCTCATCCAAATGAACTGGAGATCTGCATTTGCCATATAATGCTTCATAAGGAGTCATTCCTATGGTCGTTTGATAACTGTTGTTATAGGAAAATTCAATTAAAGAAATAAATTTGCTCCAATGGCCTTGAAAATCTAGCACACAAGCTCTTAGCACATCTTCCAAAATCTGTATGATTTGTTCTGATTGTCCATCAATTTGGGGATGATATGCAGTACTTAATGCAAATTGTGTTCCTAATGCTTTATGTAGATGATGTGACTAGAAATAGACACATCTATTGCGCTTAATTGTCTACGATTTGGTATGTTTTGATGGATAATTCGATGCATATGCTTCCTAATCGTATATTTATGTATTTGTAGGTGAAATCGAATAAATCGAGCTAATAACGATGAATAAAGATAAAGGAAAGCTTTTAAGATGATAAGGACTCAAGGTAGATCAAGAAAAAGGCCAAAAATGTAATTTTGGATAAGCGATCGATTGCATGAAAGAGGGGATCAATCGCCTTTGGACAGAAAATTGAGCAACAGATTTTACGAGCTAGCGATTGATCGCTACATTTGGAGCGATCGATCGCCAAAATCCACTGGAGCCAAGCGATCGATCGTTATAAAGAGACGATCGATCGCCCGAAGAATTTTGCTGAAAAAAAATAAAGCAGCGATCGATCGCTACAGAGTCCGGAAAATGAGGAAATTAAGAGTTTTACTATCTTTGGGAGGATTTTAACCCAACCTACCATACATGCTTGCTATATCTCGAAATTATTAGCCTCCTAGACCATTATTCAGTCTATTATTCATAGTTTAGACTTAGAATAATAATTTACTTTGAAGTTTTGAAGACGGATTGAAGGCTCGACACAAAGACGGGATTGCAACCTCGACGCGTGGCGATTCTTTTAGTTTGTCTTAGTTTTTGTTTATGTTTTTCATACATTATTTGGTTTTTTTTTTTTTGCATTGATTATGAGTAGCTAAACTCATCCTCTTGGTTGAAGAAGACAAAACCATTGGAGTTTAATTTATTCAAGAGATTGTTGTTTTGAATTGGTGATTTTTATTGAATATCATAAGTTTTTCTTGTGTTCTTGCCATGATTGTATTGTTGGTTGTTAGATTAGCTGCCTAATAATTTTTCATACAATCTAATGCTAAGTTTGATATCAAATCCGTAATTGTTTGATTAATTGAATTTGAGAAGCAACTATGATTGATAATTCTCTGTTGTTGAGGTTATTAAATTTCTAGGTAAAACTTTTGACTAGATTAAACATAACTGCTGTTGTTTATGTTGTTTAGCTTCACCAATCCTACTTGTTCATATGCTATCATTAGTTTAAATCTTAACTGCTGTTGTTAGGGTTGATTAATCGATAAGGGTTAAATTTTGGATGCTGTTTTCGATTTAACTAAACTTAAGGTGGGATATGAGTTAAATCTTCAATGGTGAATATTCATGCATAAAAATTACATATGTGAGAAAATCGATGAATGAATAATCGAATTCCAATGGTAGCGTCGACCGAAACCGAGATCTCTCTTTAATTGATTTATTACTATTTTATTTCAATCTTGCATCCTACATAATTTTAGATGATTACTACTCTCAAATCCCCCCTATTTTGACATTTGTTAGTACAAAGATTCGTCTTTCTCTGTGGATCGATCCCTACTTATACTGCTACATTAATTTGTTGTTAACTGAGAATGGTTAATTTGGGCGTACACGATAAGCGTGGCCAAATTTTGGCGCCGTTGCCGGGGAAGGCATTATTATTTTTGTGCTATTTTTTGACTACTAGATATTGCTATTTGTCTTCCTCTATCACTCTTGTTTGTTCATGCACGCAGGGTATCATTCGGAGGAGGACAAATATCAATACGATTCTGAGATTGAAAGAACCCTACATCGACGTAGGAGAGAAACTCATAGGAGACAAGAAGAAGAAGAAGAAGAAGAAGAAGAAGAAGAAGAAGAAGAAGAAGAAGAAGAAGAAGAAGAAAAGATTAATATGGCGGAAAACCAGAGTCTGAGACAGCTGGGGAATCCTACCTTGGATAAGCAGCCCCTCTGCATTACTTTTCCTACTCTTGCTACTAAATCAATTTTGAATTAAAATCTGGTTTAATACATCTCTTACCCTCGTTTCATGGTCTTGCAGGTGAAGATCCTCACAAACACTTAATGGAAGTTCATGTGGTTTGCACCACCATGAAACCAACTGGGATCACTGAGGAGCAAACCAAGCTGAGAGCCTTTCCGTTCTCATTAAAAGATGTTGCGAAGGATTGGCTATTCTATCTACCATCCGGCTCAATCACTACATGAAATGAGTTGAAGAGGATTTTTCTTGAAAAGTACTTTCCAGCATCAAGAGCCGCCAACATAAGGAAAGAGATCTACAACATTAGGTAATTCACTGGAGAAACACTTCACGAGTATTGGGAACGCTTCAAAAAGTTGTGTGCAAGCTGCCCACAACATCAGATAAGTGAACATCTCCTCATTCAATACTATTATGAAGGCTTGTTGTCTAGTGACATGAATTTAGTAGATGCTGCAAGCGGTGGAGCTTTTGCAGATAAAACACCGGAAGAGGTGAGGAATTTGATAGCAAACATGGTGGCTAATTCACAGTAATTTGGCAACTTTAGAGCCAAACCATCCCAAAGGAAACAAACTGAGGTAAACGTATCTAACCTTGAACAACAACTAATTAGTTTAACATCTCTTGTTCGACAGATGTCAGGTGGGAATGGGCAAAATGTTAAGCCATGTGGGATTTGCTTAGAGATGAGCCATACAACCGACACATGTCCATCACTTCAAGAACCATCCAGTGAGCAACCGAATGACACGGGCGGCTTTCCGGGACAACCACAACAAAGATATGACACTTTCTCTAACACTTACAACCCAGGATGGAGAGATCATCCAAACTTGAGATATGGGAACCAAGCGGAACCACAAATGCAGTCTAATCCGTCACCCTATAGACCACCATTCCAGAGACCACAACAAAATTCTCAATTCCCTACTACTACTGATAGACTTGAGAATATTGTTCAAGATCTTGCTCACAATGTTACTAAATTTCAACAGGAAACACGGGCAATCATTCAAAGTTTAAACACTCAAGTGGGACAAGCTGCAACCAACCTTAACGTTTGGAAGCTCAAGGATCCCATAAATTACCCTCCCAGCCAGTGATGAATCCACGAGAGAATGCAAGCGCCATTAAGCTAAGGAATGGTAAGGAATTGGAAGAACCAGAGAAGTTGGAAATCCCGCATACAACACAAGAGGAGGAACAAAAACTTGAGCACAAGGGTATACACAAGAAGAGGAACCTCGAGGTAAGTCTCCTCCACCTTTTGAATATAAAAATGAACCTCCTTTTCCTCTTGCTTTGAAGGATATTAGGAAAGATGAGAACATCAAGGATCTCTACAACACCTTCCGAAGATGCGAAGTGAATATCCCACTGTTGGACGCTATCAAGCAAGTACCCCGTTACGCAAAGCTCTTGAAGGAGTTATGCACTGCAAAGCAGAACCAGAAGTTGAAGGGGTGCCAAAAAGTTGAGTTGGGGGAGAACATCTCAGCTGTTATTCAAAGAAAGATCCCCACCAAGTGCAAGGATCCAGGTATGTTTACCATCCCATGCACGATTGGTAACACACGTTTAGAAAAAGTCATGCTAGATTTAGGAGCATCGATAAATGTCATGCCATATTCTATTTATGCTTCATTAAATCTAGGACCTTTAAGTGAAACTAGGGTGATTGTCTAATTAGCGGATATGTCTAATGCATACCCTAAAGGAATTCTAGAGGATGTGTTGGTGCAAGTAAATGATTTGGTTTTTCCCACGGATTTTTATGTGCTTGACATGGAAAATGGTGACAATAGTAGTCCAATATTGTTGGGAAGACCCTTTTTGAAGACTTCTAAGACTAATATAGATGTTCATAGTGGAACACTCACTATGTAATTTGATGGTGAAGTCGTTAAATATAATATACATGACGCCATGAAATATCCTTGTGACGATGATGATACTGTTTATTCTATCGATATTATTGATTACTTGTCCCAATGTATTTTTGAGCTTGCAGGTAAAGAGGAATTGGAGATAGCCCTAACAACACCACTCACCCATCTTGAGGAAGAGTTGTCATTTGGAGACGAAGTAGAGGAAACCGTCATCACCTTGGATACCACGCCTGAGATACAAGTAACGTTTCATTTGTTTCATTACCCATTTCTAACACTAGGCCACTACTTTCTGTATCACAGGTACCCACCGTTGAGTTGAACCAATTACCAAGCCACCTAAAGTATGTATTCCTTGGAGAATGAGGTACACTATCGGTAATTATCTCTAGCAAGTTGGGAGATGACCAAGAGAAAGAACTCATTCAATTGCTTAAGGAGCACAAAACCACCATCGGATGGACCATTTTGGATATTAAAGTAATAAGCCCCTCTATATGCATGCATAGGATCCTACTTGAAGATGGAAGTAAGCCTACATGCCAACCGCAACGAAAACTTAACCCACCAATGATGGAAGTTGTGAAGGAAGAGATCCTCAAACTCCTTGCCGTAGCAGTGATATACCCCATTTCTGAATGGGTCAGCCCGATCCAAGTGGTAGCAAAGAAGACTGGCATCACAGTGGTGAAAAACAAGGACAATGAATTGGTCACCATCAGCATTCAAAATGGATAGAGAGTTTGCATCGACTATCAGAAGCTGAATGCCGTGACCCGCATGGATCACTTTCATTTACCCTTCATTGATCAAATGCTTGAAAGGTTAGCATGTCACTCTTATTATTGCTTTCTTGATGGATAATTCTAGTTATTTTCAGATTGCTATCACACCTGAGGATCAAGAAAAGACAATGTTTACATGCCTCTTTGGAACTTTCGCTTATAGGTGCATGCCCTTTGGACTTTGCAACGCACCGGCCACTTTTCAACAGTGGATGGTTAGTATATTTTCCGAGTACACCGAGCATATATTAGAGGTTTTTATGGATGACTTTACTGTTTATGGTTACTCCTTCAATGCTTGTTTAACTAACCTTACACTTGCCCTTAAGCATTGTATTGAAACTAACCTTGTGCTCAATTCTGAAAAATGTCATTTTATCGTAGAACAAGGTATAGTGTCATGTCGTTTCTTCCAAAGGTATGGAGGTAGATAAAGCAAAAATTGACATAATTCAAACTCTACCCTACCAAATTTGTGTGCGGGATGTACGTTCCTTACTTGGCCATGCAGGTTTCTACAGGAGATACATCAAGGACTTCAACAAGATTGCATCATTATTGTGTAAATTGTTGCAAAAGAAAGTGGTATTCGAGTTTGATGAGCATGCAAGACGACCTTTGACACATTGAAGACATCTTTGACATCCGCACCCATCATCCAACCACCCGACTGGAACAAGCCATTTGAGATAATGTGTGATGCTAGTGACTATGCTGTGGGAGCTATCTTGGGTCAAAGAATTGGAAAAGTTTATCATGTTATCTACTACGCGTCCAAGACCTTGAACGATGCCCAGCTCAACTACACCACTACTGAAAAGGAGTTTTTAGCTGTTGTTTTTGCTCTTGAAAAATTTAGATCACATTTGCTTGGTACTAAAGTTGTTGTGTTTTCTGATCATGCAGCACTTAGGTACTTGATGAAGCAGAAAGAACCAAAGCCACGGCTGATAAGATGGATCTTACTATTGAGCGAGTTTGATTTGGAGATCCAAGACAAGAAGGGACTGAAAACACCGTAGCGGACCACTTGAGTCGTCTACCACACATCGATGATGAACTGTTCCTAAAAGAAGAATTTCCTGACGATCATCTTTTCTCCCTTCATGCAAAATTCCCATGGTACACTGATATTGTTAATTATTTGGCAACTAATCAATTTCCTGCTGAAATATCAAGGGAAAAGAAAGCGAAGATCAAAAGTGATGCTAAGTATTATGTATGGTATGATCCATATCATTGGAAGCACTGCGCCGACCAAGTAACTAGACGATGCGTCCCTGACCATGGGGTAATTTCAATACTTAAATTTTGCCATGCTTATGCATGTGGAGGATAGTTTGGAGTCAATAGGACTTCACGAAAAGTACTTGAATGTGACTTCTTCTGGCCATCCCTATTTCGAGACACGCATACCTTTTGCAAGTCATGCATCGAATGTCAAAAGACATGTAACATCTCTCAACGCAAGGAGATGCCCCAACAACCCATACTCATTTGTGAAATTTTCGACGTATGGGGCATCGACTTCATGGGACCTTTTCCTATCTCTTATGGTAATATATATATATATATTTTGCTTGCAGTCGACTATGTTTCAAAATGGGTGGAAGCCATATCCACCCGGACTAATGACTCTACCGTAGTTGCAAGATTCTTGAAACACAACATTTTCTCTAGGTTTGGAATCCCAAGGGCAATCATCAGTGACAGAGGCACCAATTTTTGCAATAGGACGATTGTAAGTTTGTTGAAGAAATATCATGTAACACATAAGGTTTCCACCGCCTACCATCCTCAAACAAATGGGCAAGACGAGGTGTCCAATCGAGAGGTCAAATCCATCTTAGAGAAGACTGTAAAACCTACGAGGAAAGATTGGAGCTTACGTTTGGACGATGCGCTATGGGCATATCGCACAGCATATAAGACACCCATAGGTATGTCTCCTTTTCGATTTATCTTTGGAAAACCATGCCATCTTCATGTGGAATTGGAGCATATGGCATATTGGGCAATCAAGAACTTGAACATGAAGTTGGATGCAAGTGGTGAGCATAGGAAGTTGCAGCTGCAAGAATTGGAGGATATCCGAAATGATGCGTATACAAGCTCAAGAATTTATAAAGAGAAGACAAAGGAATTTCATGATAAGATGATCTCGAGAAGGACGTTCGAAGTTGGTCAAAAAGTCCTACTCTATCACTCACGCCTTCGACTCTTCCCAGGTAAGTTACGTTCTAAATGGAATGGGCCTTAGCTAGTTACCAATGTTTCTTCTTCTGTTGCAGTGGAAATTCAAAGCTTGAACAAACCGAAGAAATTCACGGTGAATGGCCATCGACGGAATTTCCACTATTACGATGGAATGCAAGACGAGGGAGCGGTTAAATTGGCACTAGAAGATCCACCTTGGGTCGAATGATGAAGGACTGGCATCGGGCCATCGACGTTAAACAGTGGCGCTGCTTGGGAGGCAACCCAAGGGGAGTTAGTTTCCCTTATCCTTTTTATTTTTTATTGCTTTCGTAGTTAAACTTTTCTCTTTTCTTGAATTTTTGCCTTACATTGGGGACAATGTAAGATTTAAGTATGTGGGAGGGATTAGTGGTGTGTTATTTCTTTCCTATTACAAAAATACAAAAAAATCGAAAAATTTGAAAATTTTGAGCTCATAGTTAGTAACGAATGCATGCTTAGAATCACTAGAACGTGATGAAACCTAATTGATGGCATGCATGTTTTTTAACATAGGTAAATTGTTAACCTTTGAACACTTTGAACTCTAATGCAAATTGTGCTTCGATTAAGTAGTTGAATATATTGAGCATGAATATTGTTATGACTTGTGAAGTGTTCATAGCTTAGTGAAGATTGTGTGAATTTGTGATAGTCTTAGGAAGTCTCTAATACATGCTAGAACTTAACTACATGCTCTTTGAGGTGTATGTCTAGACTACTTGGTAACATGAAAGTGATATAGGCGATCTTTGATGCGTTTGAGCCTTTCAAGCCTGCCATGTAAAGAAAATCAATCACTAGTGCCCTTTTTGAGTTTTAATGTAAAAGAATGGTTGTGTGCTAAGCATACTAAAGACCCCCATTCAACATTCCTTGACTAGCTTATCATCCTTCCCTCATGAACCTAAATGTGATTTTAATCCATACCTTTGAAGGGAGTATGATGTGTTTCACTCACATGCACTTAGGAGTTCATTGAATTATATGTTTGAACTTCATTGTAAAAAGAATGAAATGCATGAAAGAAAAGGGCTGCCTTGAGAAAATTGCTAAAAATATGACTTCAATGGGAGCCAAGGCACAAAAGAATAAGATTTGAAAAATCATGCAAGAAGAGAAGTCTATATTGTGCATATCATCATACTTTCTTTGATACATCCTTACCTTTCTTTCATAAGCCAACACCTAGGTCAAGTTACAAGCTAATAAAGACCTACTTGATTCATGTTTGCAAGTGGCTAAGATAGTGGAGAAGAGTGTGCAAGTGGGCTTATACTTGTGTTAGTGCATGACTTAAGCTATTGTGATATTGCATCTATTGGATCTATACTTTGTATATGACACTTGTTTGTGACCACACACGCACGTTCACCTGCTTTGTTGGGTATAAAATATTTAGAGATTGAACTTGTTCCACTGTTAACTTTTCACCGCCTTTCATTACTATGCATGTTGATAATTGTTGAGGCATTAAAGTGAGGAACAAGTCAATTTGTTATGATACTATGAGCCAACCAAAAATATATTAGTTTAGTCTGATTTACTCAAGGTCGAGCAAAGAGTAAGTATGTGAGAGTTTGATGTGACTAGAAATAGACACATGTGCGCTTAATTGTCTATGATTTGGTATGTTTTGATGGATAATTCGATGCATGTGCTACCTAATTGTATATTTGTGGATTTGTAGGTGAAATCGAAGAAATCGAGCTAATAACGATGAATAAAGATCAAGGAAAGCTTTGAAGATGATAAGGACTCAAGGTAGATCAAGAAAAAGGCCAAAAATGTAATTTCCGAGATGCAATCGATCGCATGGAAAAGGGGATTGATCGCCTTTGGACAGAAAATTGAGCAACAGATTTTACGAGCTAGCGATCGATTGCTACATTTGGAGCGATCGATCGCCAAAATCCACTGGATCCAAGTGATCGATCGCTATAAAGAGGTGATCCATCGCACAAAGAATTTCGCTGAAAAAAAATTAAACAGCTGTCGATCGCTACATTTGGAGCGATCGATCGCTGTAGAGTCTGGAAAAATAAGGAAATTAAGAGATTTACTATATTTTGGGAGGATTTTAACCTAACCTACCATACATGCTTGCTATATCTCGAAATTATCAACCTCCTAGACCATTATTCAGACTATTATTCATAGTTTAGACTTAGAACAATAATTTACTTTGATGTTTTGAAGACGGATTGAAGGCTCGACACAAAGGCGGGATTACAACCTCGATGCGTGGCGATTCTTCTAGTTTGTCTTAGTTTTTGTTTTTGTTTTTCATACATTATTTTGTTATTTTTGCATTGATTATGAGTAGCTAAACTCATCCTCTTGGTTGAGGAAGACAAAACCATTGGAGTTTAATTTATTCAAGAGATTGTTGTTTTAAATTGGTGATTTTTATTGAATATCATAAGTTTTTCTTGTGTTCTTGCCATGATTGTATTGTTGGTTGTTAGACTAGCTTACCTAATAATTTTTCATACAATCTAATGCTAAGTTTGATATCAAATCCGTAATTGTTTGATTAATTGAATTTGAGAAGCAACTAGGATTGATAATTATCTGTTGTTGTGGTTATTAAATTCCTAGGTAACTCTTTTGACTAGATTAAACATAACTGCTGTTGTTTATGTTGTTTAGCTTCACCAATTCTACTTGTTCATATGCTATCATTAGTTTAAATCTTAACTGCTGTTGTTAGGGTTGATAAATAGATAAGGGTTAAATTTGGATGCTGTTTTTCGATACAACTAAACTTAAGGTGGGATACGAGTTAAATCTTCAATGGTGAATATTCATGCATAAAAATTACATATGTGAGAAAATCGATAAATGAATAATCAAATTCCAAAGGTAGTATCGACCAAATCTGAGATCTCTCTTTAATTGATTTATTACTATTTTATTTCAATCTTGCATCCTACATAATTTTAGATAATTACTACTCTCAAATCCCCCCTATTTTGACACTTGTTAGTACAAAGATTCGTCATTCCCTGTGGGATCAATCCCTACTTACACTGCTATATTAATTTGTTGTTAACTGAGAATGGTTAATTTGGGCGTACACGATAAGCGCGACCAGTCGACTTCTCCAAAACGTAGACAAAAATCTTGAATCTCTGTCATAAGTAATTGACAGGGGTACACCATGAAGTCTCACAATCTCCTGAATATGAATCTGTGCATATCGATCCATGGAATATGTAGAGCTTTGGTTAATCGATCTGTACACTACAAAGCCTCCAATACCTACTGGAACCGAAAGGATAGGAGCTGAAGTCAACCGCTTCTTTAAATCTTGAAAACTTTGCTCGCAAGCATCTGTCCATTTAATTGCTACACCTTTTCTAGTTAATTGTGTCAAAGGAAAGGGTATCTTGGAAAATCCTTCTACATATCTATGATAGTATCCTGCTAGACCGAGGAAACTTTGTATGACGCATTTGTAGGCTGGGACCAATTATTAATTGATTCAACTTTGCTTGGAGCTACTGATATTCCTTCTCATAGGATGACATGTCACAGAAACACCACTCAGTCCAACCAAAATTCACATTTCTTAAATTTAGCATATAGTTGTTTCTCTTTCAGCACTTCTAACACCATTCTCAAATACGTGGCATGCTCTTTCTTGGTTTTAGAGTAAATCAGGATATCGTAAATGAATACAATAACAAATTTATCAAGGGAATCCTTAAATACCCGATTCATTAAGTCCAGGAAAGCTGATGTGAGGACCCAATCCTAATATGTGATTTATCTTATGTTAATCATATGATTGAGAATGAACATGAGGAATGTATATTTGATCGACATCATACTTAACATTTTTTAAATGTGATGTCAAGATTTGATAATGTTAATTAAGTGCAATTTGTACATTAATTTGTCACGTAATTAGAAGTTAATTAGAGTGGAAATTCAATTGACAGTCGGGGCAGAACATGGTGAATGAATAAATATATATATCTTGAAATATTTGGATTCACACTAAAATTTGGTTAAAATAATTTAGTAAATATAAAATGTGTATTAAATTGAAAGATTTAATTTTTGTGATTGAAATAAGGACACGAAGTCAGGTGTGGACTATGCATGTACATGCATCAGTACACCGGTGACACCCTGATGTTCATAATGGTCGGGAATTAATATATATTGGTGTAGGACGTAAAATATACAGTAAAATGTGTAAAACAAGTACAGATCATGGACACGCACTAAAAGGTCCGAAAACATGCACAACTTCACGACCACCAACCACCGCCTGTATATCCGCTCCATTTGCCGCCGTCCGACCACCTATCGACAAACCCGACCTACCACCATGTTCATAACTTAGAGGCGCATCTTTCCATACCAAATAATCAAAGTTTAAGTTCTGAAAAGTTGTTCGATTTTACTCTGGAACGAAGAACATCGTGTGACCTAGGGTTACTGCGCTTTTGGTTCGATTTCTTCGATTATACAACAAATTGGACAAAGCCATACACCGAACCTATTCCCATCACTTGGACGAAGCTTTCTAAACTGGTCACCGCCCGTAACATCTCTGGATCTCGGCGAAATGGGCTGAAAACCGTGCGTGAACTGTGCGAAAATTGGGTAAAAATTTGATATCCGATTTTTCTGACTTTGCTTCGATAATTTCCAGTTAATTTGGACTATCATTGTTGAATAATAATTTGAATTGGTGAAAAATAATTCAGCAAATTAAGTTGTGATGTAATCGCATCAATATAATTATCCTAAATAGGTAAAGTTGTGACTAAAATTGATAACCAAGTTTGGTGACTAGTTTTCTAAATTGTGAATTTATATTGATATACAGTGACTACTTTGGTCCTACAAGCTCAAGTTCATCCTTGTATATCGAGAAGTAAATGTATGTTGCGATCGGATAACATACTGCAGGTATCTGTATCAGTTGGTATATGATTTGATGACTTATGTGACTTACTTGAGATTAAGTGGCTACGTGATTTTATTTTAATTATGTGGCATTCATAGCATTCATAATTGCACATCGGTGTATGAAAATAAATGTTTTGTTAACACACATCATTTTTTTTATACATACATCGATGCATGACATAAACGTTGAGCTATGTTCTTTGATACCCTATTATTTTGGATTTGAAGGGTTGTACACGGTGCTATGACTGGCATTAAGTGGCTCGAAAGGCATAGGGATTCGTGGCCCTTACGATTGTTATGATTTGTTGATATGGGATTGACGGCGTATTGCCTACGTCATCCTCTAGATTATCCCTATTCGTTGAGACTGTTATAAGTTGGTGCCTTGTGACGTCATATATATGATATGATGTGAGGATATGAGATGTGGTGAGCTTCATTGATGCTCCGTACTGATATCCCTTGTGCTTGACAAGCTCGAGCGATTTAGCTATGTATTATATGGACTTTCATTTATTGGCCCCGAGATACCCAATGGATGGGTGTATGATACCAACATGACATGACATTCATTGCATTTTATTTCATTTCATATATCATGTTATATATACATGTTGCATTTCTTTTTATCGTTCCATATTGGGCTTTGGCTCACCCCCAAGGGGGGTTTTTGTTGTCTTTGTGTGTTGACAATGACAGGTAGTACAGGTGGCCATGATCTCAAACAGGGTACATCCGGTGGGAGTCACACAAGAGAGGTATATTTTCTTACTTATCCCAGTAATATATGTATCAGGGGTGTGTCCCTGGAGTGTGAGGAGTTTATGTATATGTAGTTGATTTGTGTATGCTTGTTTATATTGATGGATATGAAACTGATGGTATCTATATATATTTTTAGTATTGGTATTGGTATTGGTGGTATGTTCCTCGTATGATGAGGTCATACCGAAATTTTTAGGGCCACATGTTAATAAATGTTAAACAAATCTTCCGTTGTTTACGCTATAATTATCATTGTGTGATCATTAATCATATAATTAGGATTGGCCCTCATAGTATGGTATCAGAGCATAACTGGGAATGCTCAACTTCCGAGTTTTGTGTACACTTGAATAGGCACAAATAAATATGCGCGCTTGTGTTTGAACTATTTGACTTATTTGCTCTTACTTCGCTGGCTTGGCTTGGTTTGATGTTGCATGAGATTGATATGCGAATATGTATATTTGTTTAGTACTTATATTGCTCACGATACTAATAATATACTATTGTGCATAAACTTCTATATGTGGCATCATGAGGTAGGGAGAGAGTATGTACTCCGAGACCTACTAAAAATGAACTGCTGAATGATTTTGAGTTTGTTTGAATAAATTAATGTATATTATGGATATCACTTACGGTATCACTGCTATATAAATTGAATGTAAATGAATGTGGTTAGAGCAATGCAATTGTTCCTAAACCTATTGGAATTAACAACATCGAACGATAGATTTGCCTTGTGATGTAATGTCCTTGGATTTAATTGTGGTATTTTTGTTTTGGGACATAGAGCCACCTACATTTCGGCCTTCTGAATGTTGGAAAGGGTGAGACATTGACATTGCTTTGATAACATGACATGTGGGGTTTAACATTGTTACAAATAGTAAAGTGATGAATGCGTTGTATAAAACAATTGTTATATGTTTTGAAGATACGACTATGTGAGATATATATTTTGAACTTTTGGAAATATTCTTGGAGATTTTATCCTTCGAATAAATTCCCATGTATTTCTTTATAATTGAAATGAAAACAAAATCTGAATTGCAGAAAGTTATTAAAAGTTGTTGCATATTGATTCGTTGTCATAACTTGTCTCCTATACCGATAATTCTAGAGTTGGGTATGCAAAATCATCAAAGGCTTATCTATCTGTTACAGAGATATCATAAGGCGATCCAAATGGTAAAAATTGGTGTTGGTAATTTTTTTTTTTATTTTCAGATCGTCATAGCCACCCACTTTATCTTGAAATGGGGGAAGTTATCTTCTAATCATCGGATATCTGAGTCTATACTAATTTATAAGGAAAGTATACTGTTTATTATTGTTGGAATAATGATATGATTCTCAGGTGAATGATTGAAACTACTGATGATCATTTCAATATGTAGTTCGATTTTCTTCGCTTAATATGTGTGGAATTTTATAGCCTGGTTATCCAAGCTGGAATTCCTTTAAGTTTGTGATATTTTATAATTCGATTGATATGAAGTAAATTATGAGTAATTTATGTGAATATTACATTTAATAACCAAGTTTAAGTTGTTTGTAATACATATGTAGCACAGATGTGTGACACATCCGCATTAAAGAAAGAATGTACATAAGTACCGATGTGATCCGGACCCTGTGCAAAAGAATTAAATTAATGGTAAAATAGTGGATTAAATTTTATTGATATTTACCCTCCCTGATGTGGCATGGATCCAATATTTTAATAAATATTATTTGTTCTACTCAGAATTGACATGGACCTATGCACGTATGTCTAAGGATCTCGTGTTCAAGAAATGATGATTTTCTTTGTTCTGGATTTTGATAGACTTTGCATAGACTCAAATATTACCTCGGCATAGATTTCGTGCATTTATGGTAAAGTTTTGGGAAAGATTCATGCATATACCTCCAAAGAGATAAGTAAGAATATCGATTTGGGAATCATGACTATTTCAAAGATTTTCATGTGCATATAATGATTCGACTTGAATGAGTCGAAATTATTATGATATTTTGTATGACTATGAATTGCACTTCTATACGCATGCTAATGGATATGTACTTTGTGTTGAGATATGCCCTAAGACATGTCATTGGATGATTGTTTTGACATATAATGTTTATGATTTTATGAATGGCAATTCATTATTATATATTATTCGTTTAACTGTGCAATGTGAATTAATATATATGTTAATGTCCTTAGAATAATATTGTATTATTCTTAAACATTGTCCCTAGTCAAGTATTATCATGAATTGGGATAATGACAATACATTGAGATAGTATGTGTTGATTGATGAATTGTTCATTAATATGAGATATCAAATCAACACATGGGTACATGTTAGAGAACGATGTACTAGACAGACCCACCATGAGAATGCAACATGGATAGTTATATGATTCTCATATGCAATTCTCATAGTGATAATAATGTATGTAATCCTTACGACTTGTGATCATCAGAGATCCCAACATAAGGAGTTATGTATCTTGATATTGTCAAACGTTAACCGTAACAGGGTAAACTATAAAGGCGACTATTGGATACACTACGAATTATGTAGAGGGATGTTGACTGATCGAGATAGGATTTGTCCCTCCTATATAACAGGAGAAGTGTTTGGCCCTTGATAAAGTGAGAACTAAAATGCATGGCCATGCTCGAATGAGTCGATATGAGATATCGAGCTTATTCGTTTATTCTAGTTCTAATTGGGGATCAAGAAATAAAGATTGAATATACGAGTATGACTATTCCATGACTCGTGTTCAATCTAAACACAAAGGACAAAGGGATTAAGTTACATGGTTAATATTATCACAAGTTCTAAAGGTTATGTCGAGTCATTGACATTCTTGTAATTTGGGTAGCCTTGATGTGTTGCTAGACACCGCTCTTTGCTTGTAACGTAAAATGAGATTTTATGTCACTGCCAACATTACAAGATCCTATCGGGTCGCACAAAAGATTAAATCGATAAAGGGAATTAAATTCATTGGATGAATTAATTAATTAAGAAGAGTCTTAATTAAATGATTATAAGGATTTAATTAAATCATGGGTTTGGGCCCATGAGGCTTTGTGAAAGCCTTTAATTAAATCATATATAATAATAACAAGGTGATTAATTGTTAATTCATTCCTTGATATCAAAACCTAAACCTACTCTCTCTCACTCTCTCGGGCGCCGCCTCCTTCCTCCTCCATATTCACGGCCGATGTGAATAGTGGTGACCGGAAAGGCCGCCGTTTAATCGGTTTCGAACCGTGAGTTGAGTTTGATTTAAGAACTAGTCTAGCAACTTGTTCTTAAATCCCCTTTCGATTTGATCGTGTGGATACCGTGAGAGGCAAGACCTTTGGAGGTGTTGCTCGTGACTCAAAGTTCGTTGGACGTGGTGCTTCGTGGAATCGGCTCAAACACGCTACAAGGGTGAGACTTTTGTAATCCCTAATCCGATATGATTACCTATGTATAGATCCGGTGTCTAGTAATCCATATAATTTTATTCCGCTGCGTTGCTATGCATGATGGATTACTTACAGTTGTATCAGAGCCAGGTTCAAGGCTCATATCGGATTTATGTGATTAATTGTTTTAATCATATTAGAACTAATATTGCATGCTATTTAAAACTGTATGAACATATATGATATGTTAATATTAAGTTTGTGAAATTATCATGAATTAATATTTGATATAATTGATGTTTGATGTATACGATACACGAAGCGAATAATCAAATTACTTGAGTAATGTTTCGGCCACCACCTAGTACACTTGACCCACGGCTTAGCCACGTGAGGGCTAGGGTTTTCGAACCCTTGGCTCGAGATGGCCTAGTCGTTGTGGCTCATGTTGGTGCATGGAGGTTTTGAGACGTGGATGAGTTTTGAACTCTTTAGCTCAATAATGGTTCACGCATGCATGGATAAGTGGCTTCACCACGTGAGAGCTAGGGTTTTCGAACCTTTGGCTCGAGATGGTTGAGCCACCACCGTGCATGGCCTGACCGTGACTCGTGGCTAACAAATTCCAATGTTTCGATCAAGTTGGCTCGAAGGAAACACAATCAAGGAGCAAGGCGGCTAGGGTTAGACCCTAGCGCCGCCGCCGCTCGGTCAATGGTTCGGCCATGGGCTAGGGTTTCGAACCCTAGGCCCATAATTGGTCCAGCCGTGGTGTTTGGTTGGTTCGAACCATGGTGGTTCGTGGCTTAGTCGCTTAAATTCGTGACATGTGATGTCCCGAGCGTACGATAAGTTTTCAAAAATTATTTTACAGTTTTAATTAGAATTAAATTTTAAATTGTTTAGAATTTAATTAATTAAATGTTAAAGCATGTTTTATGTGTTGTTTGAGCATGGTGCATGGTTATAGCCCTTTGACCTATTAGTTATGATTTGTGAATGTTTGTAATTTATAATACGACCTGCGTGTCATGCCTTCTCTATTTTATTCTAAATGTTATCCCTCCCCTATGTTCCCCTCGAATGTGAATCGAGGAATTCTATATCTTGTAAATAGTGTAGTTTATTTGTTGATGGTGATCAATGAAGATGGAGCATCGTGCCGGGATGAGGAGGCCATTCACAAATTGGAGCCATTGGAAGGTGCTTTTGAAGTTACCTTAGGTTGACTCTTAGGATTTTCTCAGTGACTTGAGAAAATCGCTAGTAGGGGCTATAACCATGCCACGTTTAATTATGTATGTTGATGCATGATTTATCTTATGTTTTAGATTGATAATTGTATTACACATATATGTAGATATGTATACACCTATATGTAGTGGACATATTTTAAATTATCAAACTAATCATGAGATCAATAAATCCCTCTAAAATATTAAGTTTTAGATGCCTTCCAAAAATTAAAGTACTCGTCAAAACTTCGATTGCACATGTGTGGGTTTGCCAAAGCAAAGCACCGTGGCAATCTTAGTAAGGCGCGAAAGGATAAAAGTGATATCCATTATACTTTAAATTGGGTACGACTTAACTAGGTTATCTCAATAGGATTGGGAACCTAGAGGCATGGGTTGGATAATAATTCATTTGATGAATTGAACAAAGTGTTGTTCGTCCAACTATCCAAGAATTACATATGATGTAATTGACAAAGTGTTGTCTACCTAAATAACCGAGTCTTGGGAGATTAGCCAAAGCTAACTCAAGATTAGGCGAAATATGGATCTTGGCCCACTAAAGGTTTCGAGGGTTGATATTTTTTAAACAAAATAGTGGGAGTATCATTTAATATAAGACCATGTTAAATGATTAAATCATAAACTTATTTTGCATATTTATATTGTAGATATCCATGGCAACTAACAATACAACAAGCACATTATCACTGCGATCGGTCCTTGAGAAGGACAAATTAAATGGGACAAACTTCCTAGACTGGTATAGGAATCTGAGGATAGTCCTCAAGCAAGAAAAGAAATAATATGTCCTAGAGGAACCCTTACCTGTTGAGAAACCTCCCCTGACGGCTACTAGAGCCGATAAAGATGCTTACAAGAAGCATCAGAATGACGCACTTGATGTTGGCTGCCTTATGCTTGCCACCATGAACTCTGAGCTTCAGAAGCAACATGAGGAAATGGAGGCGTTCGATATGATCGAACACTTAAAGCAATTGTACCAACAGCAATCTAGACAAGAGATGTATGACGTCTCTAAAGCGTTGTTCTAGTGCAGGATGGTAGAGGGAAGCCTAGTTGGAACTCATGTACTCAAGATGATTGGGTACATTGATAATCTGGAGAAGCTGGGTTTTTCCATTGGACCAAGAGTTGGCCACCGATGTGATCTTGCAATCGTTGCCTGAGAGCTTCAGTCAATTTGTAGTAAATTACAATATGACTGACATGGAAAAGACTCTACCACAATTACTTGGTATGTTGAGAACATATGAAGCGAATACGAAGAAGACTAAGGCCACAAATGTTCTTATTGTGAGTAAGGGCAAAGGAAAGGCCAAAGCTAAAGGCAATAAGAAAGCAAAGAAGGTCTTTGTTAAATCTAAGCAAAGTCTTATGCACTGAAGCCAAAGGGAGGGATAGCAAAGGAAGGGAACTGTTTCCATTGCGGTGAGACCGGTCATTGGAAAAGGAACTGCAAAGTATATCTGGAGGATCTCAAGAAAGGAAGTGTGACTTCCACTTCAGGTATTTTTGTTATAGAAGTCAATTTATCTACTTCTTCATCATGTGTATTAGATACTGGATGTGGATCTCACATTTGTGTAAATGTGCAGGACCTTAAAAAGAGTAGATTGTTGGCGAAAGGAGAAGTTGATCTCCGAGTTGGAAATGGAGCAAGAGTTGCTGCATTAGCTATAGGAGATTATCATTTATCTTTGCCTTCTGGTTTATCGTTGATTTTAAAAGATTGTTATTTTGTGTCTTCAATTACCAAAAACATTATTTCTATTTCTTGTTTGGACAAGTATGGATTCTCATTTATTATAAAGGACAACTGTTGTTCCATTTATTTAAATGATATGTTTTATGCTAGTGCACAAATGGTGAATGGTCTTTATTTATTAAATCTTGATATGCCTGTCTATAACATAAATACTAAAAGGATTAAAAATAATGATTGTAATCCGACTTATCTCTGGCATTGTCGCTTGGGCCACATAAACGAGAACCGCATATCTAAACTTCATAAGGATGGAGTATTAAATTCTTTTGATTTTGAATCATATGAAACATGCGAATCTTGTTTAATGGACAAGATGACTAAAGCCCCTTTCAAGGGACATGTTGAAAGGGCAATGTTTTATTGGGACTAATACATAGTGATGTATGTGGACCAATAAGTATACAAGCTAGAGGTGGTTTTCAGTACTTCGTTACATTTACGGATGATCTCAGTAGATATGGGTATGTGTACCTAATGAAGCACAAGCATGAAACCTTTGAAAAGTTCAAAGATTTCAAGAATGAAGTACAAAACCAACTTGGCAAAAGTATCAAAATCCTTCGATCAGATCGAGGAGGTGAATACTTAAGCCAAGAGTTTCATGACTATCTAAAGGAGTGTGGGATAGTCCCACAACTCACTCCTCCGTATACTCCACAATGGAATGGTGTATCCGAGAGGAGAAATCGAACCTTGTTGGACATGGTTAGATCAATGATGAGTCATGAAGGTCTTCCGATATCGTTTTGGGGATACGCTCTAGAAACAACGATTTTCATACTTGATAGGCTTAGATTTTGAGTGATTTTAACTGTAAATTCTTCCCATTTTCCGTACTTTTTCCTGGATGATATTATGCTTTTTGGTGTTTATTCGTTTGTTTCAGGAAATTAGACCGGAAGTGGAAGAAATGAGGTTACATGAAGATAACGGGCGAAATCGAGGCGTAAAAGAAGAGAAAATAAAAGAAGATGGATTTCCCAAATCTCGATCGATCGAGATTTATTCTCGATCGATCGAGCCAGCCAGAAGCGAGAATCAGATTTTTTTAAGGCTCGATCGATCGGTGGAAATCTCGATCGATCGAGCGAGGCAGTAACCTCAGCAACAAATTTTGAGAAATCTCGATCGATCGGTGGAAATTCTCGATCGATCGAGCGAGGCAGTGAGTGCAAAAGACTGACGTGAACAGTGCACCGATCGATCGGTGAAAATCTCGATCGATCGAGACGCGAAATCTGAAGATTTTATTTTCCTTATTTATCGAGATTGCGGGGCTTTTAAGCGGGAGGCTTGATCCAGATCGGGAGAGACCGGATATTAGACCATTTTTCAGAGGATTTCTAGGTCAAGTAGCCGCCGCCCAACGCCGCCAAGGAGATCCAATCTCCGTTCTTCGTCCAAAGTCGAGCCAATCTCTTCCGGAGTGCAAGGAAGGAACAAGAGAAGAAATTACGGTGCAACGCACGGATTCATCCATCGTTTATCGTATTTCTGAACCTTAATTTATTTGATTTTCATTTTCATTTGATGTTTTTGAGGTCGAGAGACAATTAAACTCATCTGGATTTGATTTGAATTGAATTTGGTTTATATTATTGAAGTTTTAGTTCGTTGTGTTTGATATATTGATTCATTGGTATTTGAGCGCATTGATATTTATTGTTCATAGATTGATTGCATGTGTAGATCAAAGTCTAGCTAGCTTTGATTGAATTTGAGAGTTACAACCGAGATCGAGAGATAACGTTGTAACACGCTCCATTAATCTATGATGTATGTCACGATTGAGATCGAGAGATGATATCGCATATGTGAGAACTTGAAATCGAAAGATTTAGAGTTATAAGGTTTTGATAATTTAAGCAACTTTGAATTAGTAAATAGGTGCACGAGAGTGACTTATTCTAATTTATTGTTAGTTTCGTTACAGCTCGAGAGAGTGTATCGAATAATAGTGAAAACCTTTCACCGTTAAAATCAATTGAGTGATAATTTGAGAATTCCATTGAATCAGTAGAGATAATATAATTGAACGACGAGCTTGGTAATTTTCTCGAGTGACTTACCTTCGCATTTCCGGAACCATTCTATTCTTTGTTTCTAGTTTAATCTTTATTCTTTAGTTTAATTTAGCTTTAGTTAATCAAACCTCTTTTATCATAGGCTAAATATAATTTTATTAATCTTATTTGGTACTTACGTTAGTCCCTGTGGATTCGACAACCTGTACTTAATTTTCACTATACTAAAACTTGACAACCGTGCACTTGCGGTAGAATCGCTTCAACCCATTCTTTGAAATATCTTTTGTTTAAAAATAAAGCGGTCAAGTTTTTGGCGCCGTTGCCGGGGACTAATCTGTATAATATCATACGAGATTAGTTAATTGTAATTTAGCCAATTCTTTTATTATTGCATTTTTGTTTTCTTTGTTTTCTTTTGTTGATCTTTGTGAATAACTTTGTGCATTTTGTTATCTCCTTTTGTCTATTTTGTACAGGAACCGTTTCTCTAGTGCATGCTTAGAAGAGAGGAGCCCATTCTCGAGCCTTTCGATCCAGAGATAGAAAGAACTTTACTTAGGCGATTACGAGAAGCTCGAGCAATGGCTGATAATAACGAAGCACAGCACCCTAGATCGATGATGGACTTTGCACAACCCGCATTTCATGGATCGCTGTCGAGTATTACAAGACCGACGATTCAAGCAAACAATTTTGAGATCAAGCCGGCAATCATACAAATGATTCAGCACTCAGTGATGTTCGGGGGAGCAGCTACAGATGATCCGAATAATCACATCTCCAACTTTTTGGAGATTTGTGATACATTCAAACACAATGGCGTCTCTGACGACGCCATCAGGTTAAGACTTTTCCCCTTTTCATTACGAGACAAAGCTAAGGCATGGTTAAATTCTTTACCTGCAGGTTCTATAACAACATGGGAGGGGATGACAAAGGCGTTTTTGTCAAAGTACTTTCCCCCTTCCAAGACGGCAAAGATGCGGAACGATATCACGACTTTTGGTCAGTTTGACCCCGAGACTTTATACGAAGCGTGGGATCAGTTTAAGGAGTTGTTGAGGAGATGCCCACACCATGGTCTACCCATATGGCTGCAGGTACAAACGTTCTATAACGGTTTATTTTCTGCTAACCGTTCCATGATTGATGCAGCATCTGGGGGATCCATAATGAGAAAGACGCCGGAAGAAGCATATAGCTTGTTGGAGGAAATGGCGTGCAACAGCTACCAATGGCAATCTGAGAGAAGCACGCCGCAGAAACCAATGGGAGTCCATCAAGTGGACGAGATCACTGCTCTTTCGGCTCAATTAGAAGCCATGAACCGGAAGATAGACAGCATGGGAGCAGCAGCAATGCAGGCCCAAACTATTTTCTGTGAGCTGTGTGGAGGCGGTCATCGTACATCGAGTGCCAGGCAGGTAATCAATTTAACCAATCCGTTGAAGCTGTTAATTTTGTAGGTAACAGGCCACCCAATAATTCCTACTCGAATTACAACCAACCGTGGAGGAACCACCCGAATTTGAGGTGGTCGAATCAAGAAAATGTGTTGAACCCTCAACCGCAGGCCGGGTTCACACAAAAGCCGAGTATGGAGGAACTTATGGTGAAGCTGATTTCATCAACAGAGGTGAGGATGCATAATCAGGATGCATCTATTAAAAATTTGGAAGTGCAGATAGGGCAGTTGGCCACGTTGATATCTGGGAGGACGCAAGGTACGCTCCCAAGTGATTCTGTAAAGAATCCGAAGGAGCCATCAAATTGAGAAGGCAAGGAGGTGACAGTCCAGCTTGGGACTATAAATTAAGAACTTCCGTTTTTCCTTCCTTGAGTTTTGTTTTTGATTTTTTTTTGTTTTGTTGAGTTTTTGTTAGTTTGTTTGTTTTTGAGTCTATCTGGGTATGAATTCGTGTATTTTCTATTGCAGATGTGAAAGCAAGAGCAAGTTGGTTATATGCGAGGCAATCCGAGAGAAAGATGTTAAAAAAAAAAAAAAAATTCAAATTTTGTTTGCTGCTTCTGGCGATCGATCGGTTAAAATCTCGATCGATCGCCCGAATTTTTAAAATGACATTGTGCCTACTGCCTCGCTCGATCGATCGAGAATTTTTCCGATCGATCGAGCGAGAGAAAATTTTGAAAAAAATAAGGGCACAGACGCAGCATCCATCACTTTCAAAAATCAATCTTTCTCCTCTCCACAACAAAAGCCCTAGCCGCATCTTTCAAATTCCTTCATCTAATCTTCTCATTTTGTTCATCAAATTTCAATTTACTTCAACTCTAAGAAGTAATATTCATTCTAATGAGATTTTCGTTTCAGATTTGAAGAATTGCAAGGCCGATTGGGTAGAAGTGCATCAAAAGGAGAATTCCAAGCCAAGTGCCAAACTCTCACAAGATCGGATTTTTAAGCGGTAATTGGTCTCTAATTCTCAAAGATTTTATCTTTTGGTGCTAAGTTTTGAATTGTAGCAGAAGTGGGTTAGGAAAGATTGAAATTTGGAGGAAGTTTTGTGGTATTGAAGGGTGTCGGATTGACAGTGTTGTGGGGTGTTAGTTGAATTGAATTGTTTTAGTTGGGAATCAGTTGGCAAGAAAATGTCATCCAGAAAGAGGTCAAAGCAGGCGGAAGCTTCCCAGAAGCAAAAGCAGGCAGAGGCCACTGTTTCTGAGCCAGTTTATGATGAACAGAAGTTTCTCAATGCCAAGATTGCTGAGTTATACCCCATCTACCATAAGAAACCCCTGAGCCGTGAAAGGGGAATGAGCATAGATAAGTTGGAATGTCCTGTCATAAGGACAGTTCGGCGAAAAGGGTGGTTTCAATTCGTTCAGACACCGATTGATGTTGTGGTGCCGCTGGTAAGGGAGTTTTACACGAATCTTCGAGCTGTTAGACAGCACCAAGTGAGTGTTTATGTTCGAGGGAAGGATGTGTTGGTGGATCGAGCCGCAATCAACAATATTCACCGGATGCCTTTACTTCAAAACTGTGCATACCAATCTTTCAAGAGTAGCAGGATTGACTACGATGAGGTATTGACAGTTATTGGCAAACCGGGAGTGGATTGGCAGAGGAATGATAAAGCAGAGCCACAGTTGGTTCTAAAGAAACATTTGAAGCCAGAGGCCCAAGCATGGTTTTCATTTGTCGCCTCGCGGGTCATGCCTTCGACCCACACTTCTGAGGTGACAAAGGGTAGAGCGGTCCTGGTATATGCCATCCTCTCAGGGAAGGAAGTGGACTTCGGCGAGATTATTGCTGATCACATTGCTGAAATTGGAAGTAGCCCACCGACCTCCGCACTACCGTTTCCATCCACGATCACTGCTTTATGTCAGCGATACGGCGTGACATGGGGGGAAGACGAGGAGCTACTCCCGCCGAAGACACCAATCATTGTAGCCGATCCTACGAACCGACGCAGACCTTCGGACACTACACAAGCTGGAGCATCATCCTCTGCTGCAGGACATACACGTGTTACTTTGGAATCTCTTCATAGGGATCTCCAAGACATTCGCCTGGAGCAGCAGAGCATTCACAGCATGCAGCGGGACATTCATAGCATGCAAAGAGCATTGCAGATGGACCATGAGCAGGTAGCTCAGAGACAGATGGAGTTCATGCACTATCAGAGTGCATGGAACACTGCCATGGCCCAGGGCTTTCCAGGTTTCCAGTTCCCGCCGGAGCCACACTTTGCACCCTATCATCCGCATGCACCTCCACCTTCTGAGTACCCACATTTCCGCCATATCAGGGCGAGGAGCACCACGACCCAGTCCCCCCTCCGGAGCATGATGAGGATGACGATCAGTGACGATCGTCGTCATGGTATGTGTCTTTGCCTTTGCATTTATTTTTCTTGTTCATTGAGGGCAATTCACATGCTAAGTTTGGGGGGGGGGGGGGTGGTTTTGATTATTTGTATATATCTTGCTTTTGCACATATTGCTACTTGTCTTGTTTCTTTTCCTAGCATGACTGCATGATGTTGAGACTAATTCGTCCTTGAGCATTACCAACAAAATTTTTTTTTCTATTGATTAAGTTATTCTTGAGAATTTATGAGTTGGAATTGCAACGGTAATACATGATGAAATTAATCCTCATCTAGATAGGAGTCATGGAAATGCTTAACTTGTTTGTATATATCCTTTGTTAACTACATGTCAAAACTGAGGAATACTTTGAGCACTTATTGAGTCATGATTGAGTGAAGTATGTATTGATTAAATTGAAAACTTGTGTTAACTATGATGAGTCTTGAGTATCTTAGATAACTTTACAGTTTAGTTGAAAGCACTTTGAGGAGAAATTTATAATTAGGAACTAGACTTGGAGATGATTTAGGCGATCTTTGGACCGTTTGAGCCTTTCAAGCCTACCTGTTATATATTATTCCTTAGTGTCCCCTTTTGAGCCTTATTGAAAAAAGAATGGTATATGCATTGCATATGATTAGACCCCCATTCGACATTCTTGGCAACTCATTATACCCACCTTGGTTTGAGCCTAAAAGAAAATTTTTACTTACCCCTAGGAGAGTATAATGAATCTCATTCATTGCACAGAATTGTTATATGCAAATGAGTTCAAAAGGAACAAAAGAATGAGCAAAGAAAAAGAAAAGATGTAGAGAAAAGCCTTGAAAAGAAAAATTCAAAATAAGACCCAAAGTGGCCAAGGCTAGAAAAAAAGTTGAAGAGAAGCTCAAAAAAATAGTTGAACTGATTTTGTTATACTCTCTTCTTTGAATTCATCCTACCTTTTCTTTGAAGCCGACACCAAAAGGCCTAACGTTATAAGCTTTCAAGACCTTTTGATCCAAGTCTAGGGAACAATTACATTAGTGGAGAAGTGCTGGATAGTAAACTTGTAGAGTAATTCAAAGTAATCTTGACTAGGAGTTAATATGGCACATGTTGATTTTAAAGATATATATGTAACTCATGTTTGACAATAGCACACACGCACGTTCCGATGTTGCGATGTATTGTTTAACTTAGGAGAAATTGCTTCTTGTTAAATGTTGATTGACTTCTATTGATGTGTAAGTAGGATTTCTGAGTTGTTACGTATGTTGTGAAGATGACTCATGCTTAGTATCGAGTTTAACTTTTCTTTTTGAGTTTATTGCTTGCTCGAGGACGATCAAGTCTAAGTTTGGGGGAGTTGATAGGCTTAGATTTTGAGTGATTTTAACTGTAAATTCTTCCCATTTTCCGTACTTTTTCCTGGATGATATTATGCTTTTTGGTGTTTATTCGTTTGTTTCAGGAAATTAGACCGGAAGTGGAAGAAATGAGCTTACATGAAGATAACGGGCGAAATCGAGGCGTAAAAGAAGAGAAAATAAAAGAAGATGGATTTCCCAAATCTCGATCGATCGAGATTTATTCTCGATCGATCGAGCCAGCCAGAAGCGAGAATCAGATTTTTTTAAGGCTCGATCGATCGGTGGAAATCTCGATCGATCGAGCGAGGCAGTAACCTCAGCAACAAATTTTGAGAAATCTCGATCGATCGGTGGAAATTCTCGATCGATCGAGCGAGGGCAGTGAGTGCAAAAGGCTGACGTGAACAGTGCACCGATCGATCGGTGAAAATCTCGATCGATCGAGACGCGAAATCTGAAGATTTTATTTTCCTTATTTATCGAGATTGCGGGGCTTTTAAGCGGGAGGCTTGATCCAGATCGGGAGAGACCGGATATTAGACCATTTTTCAGAGGATTTCTAGGTCAAGTAGCCGCCGCCCAACGCCGCCAAGGAGATCCAATCTCCGTTCTTCGTCCAAAGTCGAGCCAATCTCTTCCGGAGTGCAAGGAAGGAACAAGAGAAGAAATTACGGTGCAACGCACGGATTCATCCATCGTTTATCGTATTTCTGAACCTTAATTTATTTGATTTTCATTTTCATTTGATGTTTTTGAGGTCGAGAGACAATTAAACTCATCTGTATTTGATTTGAATTGAATTTGGTTTATATTATTGAAGTTTTAGTTCGTTGTGTTTGATATATTGATTCATTGGTATTTGAGCGCATTGATATTTATTGTTCATAGATTGATTGCATGTGTAGATCAAAGTCTAGCTAGCTTTGATTGAATTTGAGAGTTACAACCGAGATCGAGAGATAACGTTGTAACACGCTCCATTAATCTATGATGTATGTCACGATTGAGATCGAGAGATGATATCGCATATGTGAGAACTTGAAATCGAAAGATTTAGAGTTATAAGTTTTTGATAATTTAAGCAACTTTGAATTAGTAAATAGGTGCACGAGAGTGACTTATTCTAATTTATTGTTAGTTTCGTTACAGCTCGAGAGAGTGTATCGAATAATAGTGAAAACGTTTCACCGTTAAAATCAATTGAGTGATAATTTGAGAATTCCATTGAATCAGTAGAGATAATATAATTGAACGACGAGCTTGGTAATTTTCTCGAGTGACTTACCTTCGCATTTCCGGAACCATTCTATTCTTTGTTTCTAGTTTAATCTTTATTCTTTAGTTTAATTTAGCTTTAGTTAATCAAACCTCTTTTATCATAGGCTAAATATAATTTTATTAATCTTATTTGGTACTTATACGTTAGTCCCTGTGGATTCGACAACCTGTACTTAATTTTCACTATACTAAAACTTGACAACCGTGCACTTGCGGTAGAATCGCTTCAACCCATTCTTTGAAATATCTTTTGTTTAAAAATAAAGCGGTCAATACTGAACCGTGTTCCATCTAAATCAGTGGAAAAGACACCATATGAGATATGGACTGGGAAGCGTCCTAGTATGTCTTTTATGAAGATTTGGGGTTGTGAGGCTTTCGTTAGACGTCACGCCACTAACAAACTTGGACCCAAATCTGATAAGTGTTTATTTGTGGGGTATCCTAAGGAAACGAAAGGATACTATTTCTATTATCCCACCGAGAACAAAGTAGTTGTTGCTCGGACTGGTGTATTTCTTGAAAGAGAATTTATTTCTAGAAAAACCAGTGGGAGAAAAATAGAACTTAGTGAAGTTCAACCATAAGAAAACACTGAACCTGAGATTGAGATGGAAACAGAGCAGGCACCGCAAGCCGTTGTGGAAGAAGTACCTGCTCAAGAGACACAAGCCCAGCGTAGGTCTGTAAGAGAACACCGGGAGCCACAGAGATATGGATTTTTTGTGACTCAACAAGGTGACTTACTACTTATTGATGAGGATGAGCCGTCATCTTATCAACAAGCTATAATGGGCACTGATTCTGAGAAATGGCAAGAGGCCATGAAATCTGAGATGGAATCCATGTATGCAAACCAAGTATGGACTTTGGTTGATCCACCTGAAGGGGTACGACCCATAGGGTGCAAATGGATTTTCAAGAAAAAGACCGATATGGATGGTAATGTACAAACCTATAAAGGTCGGCTGGTTGCAAAAGGATTCAAACACATTCATGGTATTGACTATGATGAAACCTTTTCACCAGTGGCCATGGTTAAATCCATAAGGCTCTTACTTGCAATAGCTGCATTTCATTATTATGAAATCTGGCAGATGGATGTCAAAACAGCTTTCCTTAATGGAAATCTGCTCGAGGATGTGTACATGACACAGCCCGAGGGTTTTGTCGATCCAAAGGATGCTGGAAAGATATGCAAGCTACAACGATCCATTTATGGATTGAAGCAAGCTTCTCGGAGTTGGAATCTTCGTTTTGATGATGCAATCAAAGAGTTTGGTTTTATCAAAAACGTAGATGAACCTTGTGTCTACAAGAAGGTCAGTGCGAGCACAATTATCTTCCTAATATTGTATGTAGATGACATACTTCTCATTGGGAATGATATTCCTGCCTTACAATCTGTAAAGATTTGGCTAGGGAATTGCTTTTCGATGAAAGACTTGGGAGAAGCCACCTACGTATTAGGAATCAAGATCTATAGAGATAGATCGAGAAGGATTCTTGGCCTAAGTCAAAGTACATACATAGACAAAGTGCTAAAACGGTTTAGCATGCAAGAATCAAAGAAAGGATTCGTGCCTATGACACATGGTATATATCTCTCGAAGGAACAGTGTCCTTCAACACCAGATGAGAGACAACGCATGAGTAAGATTCCATATGCGTCGGCTATTGGATCTATCATGTATGCCATGATATGTACTCGTCCCGATGTATCGTATGCTTTGAGCATGATGAGCAGATATCAAGTTGATCCAAGTGAAGGTCACTGGATTGCTGTCAAGAATATCCTGAAGTACTTGAGAAGAACTAATGATACATTCTTGATTTATGGAGGTGAGGAAGAGCTCAATGTAATGGGTTACACTGATGCAAGCTTCCAAACCGACAAAGATGATTTTTGATCACAATATGGATATGTGTATTGCCTAAATGGAGGTGCTGTGAGCTGGAAAAGTTCAAAGCAAGAGACAGTAGCCGATTCTACAACGGAAGCTGAGTATATTGCTGCATCGGATGCAGCAAAGGAAGCTGTTTGGATTAGGAAGTTCATTTCTGAACTTGGAGTGGTGCCTAGCATTAAAGATCCGATAGAACTCTACTGTGACAACAATGGAGCTATCACATTGGCTAAGGAACCTAGATCTCACCAAAGATCCAAGCACATACTTAGGCGTTTCCATTTCATTCAAGAAATCGTTGAAAGGGGAGATGTTAAAATATGCAAAGTACCAACAGATGATAACGTATCTGACCCATTGATGAAGCCACTGTCACAGCAGAAGCATGATCGTCATACTAGATCTCTAGGCATTAGGTATATGTCTGAGTGGTCTTAGTGCAAGTGGGAGATTTGTTGGGATATGCCCTAAGACATGTCATTGGATGATTGTTTTGACATAAATGTTTATGATTTTATGAATGTCAATTCATTATTATATATTATTCGTTTAACTGTGCAATGTGAATTAATATATATGTTAATGTCCTTAGAATAATATTGTATTATTCTTAAACATTGTCCCTAGTCAAGTATTATCAAATGCTCAACGAAATAGTATTTTGATTATTGAATCCGAATAATTATTATATTTGGGATATTTATCTGATTCTAGCTTTTATTTAAAGGACATGGTCAAATTGATTGTCCATGAGACTCTAGAATTGCAATATACTTAATTTATTCTATATGTATTACCTATCTATATAAATAGATAATTCGTTGGTACATTGAAAATGGACCAAGATTGTTGAAAGTATTTGTTTTGTTTTTATTTGTTCAGGACCCTAAGGTTATGTTTAAACTTTGGGACCAGTATAAAATGTAAAGTTTATTTGTCAGATTGTAAGGACTGCGTATTATTTGTAGTTTGACAATCAAAGTAAATGTAGTATGCTAAACTAAAAATACTAGCGAGAGTAATTTGTTTGCTCGATTATGTTTAGTAACAATCTAATTGTATTTTAAATTTTGGGATAAATTCCAGAATACATTTGAGTAAGTATGTGTTTAAATGTGTGTGTTGTATATATGATCCAAACATTAAGATGGTGTAAGATATCTTTGTTCGAGGAATAAATAAGTAAACGATATTGATGGAATCAGAAACGTTACAAGAAGTAAATGATAAGATTAAGTAGATGCCAGAATGAGGAAAAGCTGCCCAGACTCAGTAAGCTAGTTATAAGAACAAGTGTGGATACTTCTGGAAATGTCAACAGGGTAATTTAATCATTCTCAAAAATCTCTCCTATTAAAGGTATGTTGAGTTTTGTAAGATTTTTAAGCAAATTGAGAATCTTACATATTAGTTGACATTATTATTTCTTTTATGTATTGTCGGTAATGTACTTTGTACCTCACTATGGAGGAAATATGAACATAATTTGGTATATATTCTTCAAATGATGAGGTTGAATTTAATTATTTAATGTTCTATACTGACTAGTTAATTTTGTGCTCTAAATGGAAAAAGATGGTTTCTAATAACCAGTCTATTTCATTATTCTAAAATAACTATACTCGTGCCTCGAGATACAATGCAACATTCATTGATTTTGATTTAGCGTAATGCCAAAATTTCCTTGACTTTAGTCTATGAAGTTGATGTTTTCCGATTATAGTATTGACATGTACTATATTTGGTTAATGATTTATGATATGCACTTTTGAGATTTCGAGCATGAAACCTTTTAAGTGTGGGAGAAATGTAAGGTCTTTGTACCGTATTATCAGAAATTACTTCTCAACAATTTAGGTGATTTATTTTATGTTAATCATATGGTTGAGAATGAACTTGAGGAATTGTATATTTGATAACAGCTCGACATCATACTTTAACATTTTGTAAATGTGATGTCGAGATTTGATAATGGTAATTAAGTACAATTTGTACATTAATTTGTCACATAATTAGAAGTTAATTAGAGTGGAAATTCAATTGACAGTCGGGTCAGAACATGATGAATGGATAAATATATATTGTAAGGACCCTCGTGCCCTTAACCCATTATTAGTGTATTAATCCATACCATTAGTGTATATAATCATACTATCATGGGGAAAAGCCATGTGCAAGTGCAACACCATATGCTATCCAGAAAATTTCTTGCATTCTATCCGCATAATATTCAAATTCCACAA
The DNA here is from genome assembly GCA_907163345.1 of Haberlea rhodopensis. NCBI lineage: Eukaryota > Viridiplantae > Streptophyta > Magnoliopsida > Lamiales > Gesneriaceae > Haberlea > Haberlea rhodopensis. The sequence goes on along the minus strand of CAJQUN010000355.1, from coordinate 364,586 downwards.
CCACGATTATTTATATAACATGCACCCTTATAATACACTAACATGCTCTCAGTTCATTTGGCAATTCCATATTTAATTGCATGCAAACCATGAATGAATAGAGAAGAGCCGTAGCCCATTTATACATTCCATATACACGTAAAATGTACTCACATAAGAGCACCAAATGAACACACGTATATCTAATGTATAAAACACTCTACCGGATACTGTTACTGGCACTTCAATCCTGGGAGCACCTCCCAAGCACAGCTCGATCTCAACTCTGGATCTATGCACTTATTCAACCAGCTCTGGTACCTCGATCCTGGAAGTACCTCAAATCAACAGCCCGAGCTCAACTCCAAAGCTGCTGCTACACCTGTAACACCTGCCCCAACAGAGACAGCCCCTACACGGGGTGAGCATACCTATACCACCAATCCAATAATCATAACATTGCAATTCAAATACAGAATGTAAATGCCAGAATTTAAATGATACTCCCTCGATGGTAACACCCTCATCCGGGATCCCCTGTATTGTCCCTGTTCTCAAAATAACCAAACTCATCAAATCCACATACCAGCCCCAACATAAAGCACCCCGGACACCAAGTCCCACCGAAAACCCAACTCATAGGTTTTCCACTAAAATGAGAATACAATCTCAACCTTTGGATCCAACGATCCCAAATGTCCGATTTAACAACCTCGGGAGACCCAAAACCGCAATTAATTCCTAATTGCCACAAATAAAATCCCTTAAGGATTATTACCACACCAGGATTAACACCATTAATCCCCGGGTATCACAATTATCCCCCACTAATAAAATTTTGTCCTCGAAATTTGCACCGGTGTACTCCATGTAACACCAGGACTACACAACAAAATAAAACCTCAACCCCGATTCTGGACCACATCAGAATCGAATTAACAACCGCGAGGACACCCACCTCGCACCAAGCTTTAAAATGAAGCAAACGCCAAAATCAACACAAAATCCAAAGGATAATAACATACCTCGATGCGAATCATACCAGAAGTCAGTCTACCACGACTGTAAATCAACCAAACCTTCCTTGGTCCTGACATAGATATCTCCCCATGATATCTCCATCACTTGCCCACGATGCTTAGCACGCATCGTTATGATGAGGACTACTAGCATACGACAATATACTCACAGAAAACCCGGTTCCTGCTTTCCACCCCCCATCTCCTCCAAAGGAGTAGTTGCACCACTTGAAACACGGATCGGGCAACCCACGGTCACCGATCCACACAAAGCACATCTCCGAAGATGTTTACACCGGTGTGTTCCAAGAAATTATATCTTGGTCCCGACACACCATCAAGACTTCACAAAGTCTCAAGTTCCACAGAGGTCATGCAAGACAATCAATTGCATTCCCGCCACACGTGTCAACCACGACACTAAACAAATCCGAATCCTGGCCATCCATCGTCTATCGTGGGATTTAACAATCCTAAAAGAGGGAGGCTATCGAATTAACCAGCAAGAACTACCATGGTTCCAAAACACGACAATCCCTCCTCAGGGGGAAGTCAAACAACCTTCACGATCATTCATCAGAATGCATCGTGCCATCAAGATTACCGATCTCAAGGTGGTACAATCTCTCACCGGAGACTCATTCATCTAAGAAAACAAAACCAAAGCTCGACGAGTACCAAGAAAAAGCTGGCATTCGTATACCCACACCAACGCACATGCTTAAGCACCAGTACTACATGCATACTCAATGCAATAGACTCGGGCATCTCCAATCATGCCCAAAGTCCCAAAACCAACTGTCAATCCCTAGCTATTCTCACCTCGCGGAGAATAATGATTGACAGACCAATGACTAATGGTGTGATTCCAACGTCAACACCACACAAACGACTCATGGAATCTCCCAAAGATTCCCAATCGGTAGGTATAACAGTACCACCCTCCTTACAAGGAAAATATCATGAACTCATGACCCTCCAACCTCGAACCGCCGTTCGGAAAACTGGACATATTTATACCAAAATATATCTCGGAACCAAAATATGCAGCTGGTTCAGAATAGTGCATCGAAGCCACTATTACCAAATCGAAACCCGTATGCACCATGTATACCTGATCTAGAATGCTCTGTACTAATACCATAGTACCACACAATTCGAGCATTTCTCCAGAGATGTCTCCTCGAACGTCCCACCGAAAGTACGAAGCCATCACCTAGTCCGACACTAGTAGGGCTTACCCTGGTTGATTTACAATCAACTCCCAACCAAACCCAGTTGTCTCCATGACAGCACAATCCAAATCTCCCCAAGGGATAAAATCAATATAGTAGTGTCACCCCACTAACTATATCTCACAAACCATTATGACTCCCATTGCATGCCCTATGCAGAATGCTCAAACAGAGCTAACAACGACTTGTTGACACTCACGTTGGTATACCCAACCAAATTGAGCTGCCCCTAAAACAAGTCCCTCGAAACATTGGGCGTATAATCGCCCCCGTGAGGTATTTCCTACCTCAAATATCTTGCCACAAGGAGACTACAAAAGCCTACCATACTCCTCATCGTATCACCATACGATTCACTCAGCTCGAATCCAACGAGCAGTAAAATGGCTATCACAAGCACACTAAAGCACTACAACAATACCTGGCTAGCGGTTTGCTGGCCCCATAGGTTTATACCAACCTATCAACGTGATACGCGTCTCATCCTAAGTCACATAATCCTCCTACCCCCCCTCCACGCACTGGCGCTCCGGCCGCGAACTGGCGAACTCGGTGCGCGTGCGGCGCATTAAGGTGACTTAAGAATTTTTAGTTCGCGCTTTAAGAATTTCTAGTTCGCACACTAAGATTTTATAATTCGCGCACTAAGATTTCCTAATTCGCGCATTAAGATTTACTAAATCGTGCACTAAGTTACTAAATCTTGTTAATCCACCTTAATTCTCCGAATTTTTTTTTTTTTTTATAATTATAAAAAAAAATCTTTGATTTTGGGTTTAGATGAATTTTATGGTTTCTAGGTATTTCGGGTTTGTAAGAAAATTATATTATATGGTAAATAGATAGATAATGAATCATGAAAAGACATAATAGCATATGAAAGATTAAAATATGTGATAAAAGAAAGTATGATAAATCTGTGATTTTGTAACATTTTTGCGGAGTAAATAATAATAAATTTGATATCTTAGTTTTTTGCATGAAAACTAATATAATGAACTTTATAAATAAAACTTATATTTTTAATGAGTTAATTTAAATGTTTATATTAGTCATTTCATAAAGTAATAATATAAGTCTCCGGAAATAATATGAGTCATTTTTAATAAATTCATACTATTACCAAACATGTTGGAATAAATATGAACAATTTGGTTTCATTTTTCAAATTCGTTATTTTATATCTTAAAATAAAACAAAACTTTAATACTTCATTTCTATTTCTACAATATATTTTTCGGAGAATTTTTGCTAGACGAACGATCAAATACAAGATTCAAATTACGTTGTATCACTGGCTATAACATTTTTGCAAAGCTGCAAATGTTAGACTCTTCAATAAAATCTAATTTTAATATTTTTAAAAGCTGCAAACATCAAAGTTGTTAAGAACTTCATATTTTAAATTTGTAAATAATATAATAATGATGTGAGTATGTTAAATATGATGTATATTATGTATGTTTAACTTCATTTCATCAGTGTGTATATATATATATTTATGTATTTATTAATTTTTAATAGGCGCATTAAGACGCACCCGCACTCAATTTTTTTGCAAATTGACGCACTCACGCATCCGCATCCGCTTCCGCTCCCGCATCGGACTTATGTGACTTAGGTCTCATCCCGGTATACCATTGTAATGCCTCGATTTGTTTTATACACGTGTGATATGATTATGGTGTAATTATATCAATTGACAGTATGATAATGGGGGTACGGGTGGAACCAAGAATGAATTAATACATGTATGAAATGATATATGGCAAGGGCAAGGAATGAAACATAGTGTACAATGATTTACTAACATATCAAGGAACATGAATTAGTATGCATGTGAATTGAATTTGAATTGGAGTTGCATTTGAATTTGGATGTCATCTTCATGTACATGTTCCTTAATATGTCATTAACTCCAAATGATATGATAGCAAGTGATTTAGGGAGCTAATGACCTTATATCAAGGTGCTTTTGGAAGAAAATCACATAGTTTCAAACACTACACAAGCTCCTCTCCAACACTTGGAGGTTTTCTTGGTTGAAGCTTGGTTTTTCACTTGTGACTTGAGCTAGGAAGTTGGGTGAAGTGAAATTGTACAATCTTGGTAAGGAATATATGCTTTTAAGATTGATTTGTGTAGTGGTGTATGAAGTATGTGAAATCAAATCCAACCTATGCAAGCTTAGGATCCTAACATGTTTATATGCCATGAATTTGATTCTAAGATGGTGGAAACATGTTGTTATGGTAGTAGAGAATGCATGAAACCTATTTCCATGTTAAAATTCGAGTTGTAGGAGAAGAGCTAGGAAGATAAGCTCAAAATCGCCATGTTCTGAGGACATCGGCGATCGATCGCGAGCTTTGTGGCGATCGATCGCCGAGACAGAGTAAAAGATAAGGCGGTTTATACATGTAGCGATCGATCGGTGAAAATGTAGCGATCGATCGCGAGCAACAAGACACTTTGACGATCGATCGCGAGAGATGGCGATCGATCGCGAGGGGGCAGAACAGTATGGCGATCGATCGGTGAGAAAATAGCGATCGATCGCCAGTGCCAGAATGTTGAAAAATGTTATATTTTTGTAGAATTTGATTGTAATGCCTATGATAACATGATATATTGTTGGCATTGTTGTAGCATCATCTCAGGGGACAGGACAACGAGACACTTAGCCAGTGACGCCTAATTTATCTCGTTTGTGTCGCAGTACAGGTACGTGTTGACGTACGGAGTATAGATATTGTGTGATGATGTTATGAGATTGATATCATATGAATTGTGTTATGTTATTATCATATGATTGGTCGTATCATATGCCTGTACATTCATGGATATCATATGTATGTGAGATATACGCCTGGTTTGGGTATATGCTCGGTTATGTATTTGAGATATACACCTGGTATTGGGTATATGCTTGGTTATGTTACATAGAGATATACGCCTGGTTTGGGTATATGCTCGGTTATGTGACAGAGAGATATACGTCTGGTTGGGTATATGCTCGGTTATGCTATATAGAGATATACGCCGGTTTTTGGGTATATACTCTGGCTATTATCATTTGAGGACGGTACTATGATATGTGCTGCTAATATGAAGATGTGAGGTGGTTCCACTGACATATTGAGTTGAATAGGCATATCATTTTAGTCTCGTGATAATAAGGTACTTGTTGAGACATGTCATGACATGGTGCATTTGTGGATGCATGATACAGAACATTCGCATGAGATGATTTATTGTGCTTTATCATTATTATTGATATTGTGTTTTGATATTGCACTGAGATAGTTGTTTATCTATACTCACGTTTTGTGAATGTTTCTGTAGGATTGCATAGACGTGGGAATCGTGAGTCTTATTCCGCTGCGAGGTGAACCACTGCATAGGAGTTGTACTGGCTTAGGTTGTTCATTTTCTATGTCATGTATATGTAGAAAAAGTTAGTTGGTTTTTGTACTAGTGGTTTGGTACATCTGTAACAACTTAACTAGTAAGATACTCTTGTATGTTATTACTTAATTCAGACTCACATATGTATGCTTAATGAAATACATAATGGATTAAGTAAAGAGGACCCCACAACCATACCGTACAAACCATTAGAGTTGTGGGTCATCACCCAACATATCTCTAAAACACCAAGCATAATGGGCATCCAGGTGTCCTTGCTCAACTACTATGCAATTCTTAATCCATTAGGACTTATTCCACACCCTCAGGGTGGGTGTGATCATGCCTACACCACATCACGACAACAAGCGAGTAGTTTCCTCAATGACTACTCTTACCACCAATCACTTGGCCTTAGCCATCCTAGCGAGCATACCCAAGGGTATCACTGCTCGACAAATATTTACCTCTATAACATGATGCGGTACACTCACCGGTACAATGCATCCAATGCTCCACCGAGCAAACCTGCTCGGCAAAAAGGTCTCGTCAACTAGTGACCCAGACTCTACCATGTGCTCACCATCGGCACTCAAACCATACAACCAAATACATAAACATGAATGTATTATTCCCAAAACGACGCCACGCGTCCACATAGACATCCCAAATAACATCGTCAAACATATGACGGTACCTGTCGATACACGACATCCATAATCTCATCGTCAAACACATGACGGTATAAAACAACACATAGTATTCACAATAATGATAACAAAAGTAATATGCCATACCTCATCGCTATCAAGATAGCGGAATACCTGTATCCATCGACCCCCAGCGGTACACAAGAAGCACCCATCGCTCGTAGGCGGCATAATCCAGTGCTACGCACATAGCGGTATAACCCATCGCTATAGAATCAACGGCATAAAATATCGCTATAGATATCCGGCGGTATGAACCATCGCCATAGATGTAGCGGAGTGTACCATCGCTATATGATACCTGGCCGCATAAACCATCGCCATAGAATACCCGGCGGCATGAACCATCGCCAATAGAATACCCGACGGAATGAACCAACAATAGAATACCCGGCGGCATGAACCATCGCCAATAGAATACCCGGCGGAATGAACCATCGCCTATAGAATACCCGGTGGAATGAACCATCGCCAATAGAATACCTGGCGGAATGAACCATCGCCAATAGAATACCCGGCGGAATGAACCATCGCCAATAGAATACCCGGCGGAATGAACCATCGCCAATAGAATAGCGGAATAATCGCGGACTCAAGAGGTACTCACACTCATGTAGTACTTTGTTCCCGATCGCATCGCTACGTCAAGACAGCGGCATCTTCGCTTCGACGTGACAGCGGCATGTATCATCGCTTCAACACGACAGCGGCATCATCGCTTCGACATGACGGTGGTATCCTCGCTTCGACACGACAGCGGCATTTACCATCGCTTCGACACGACAGCGGCATTTACCATCGCTTCGACACGACAGCGGCATTTACCATCGCTTCGGCATGACAGCGAAAATACCCCTCGCTTCGACATATTATCGACATAATATCCCTCGCGATAGTAATATGACAGCGGCATTATCCTTCGCTTCGACATATTTGCGGCAAATATTCTTCATCGCTATAATATGATAGCGGCAAGTATTCACATCGCTACGCCATGCATGCAACCGTAATGCATAACCCGTATTCCAATAAACATCGCCATGAGTGTATTTTAATGCACCTCGCTTCAAATGTGACATGCGGAATTTTACCATCGCTTCAACATTTAGCGGCAAAGCATTAGAATCATCACTCCGATGTATATCTATGCAACCGTAATGCATAGTCCATGTCACATATGACCCTGCAACCACCATGGTTAGTAACATATTTCAATTATGAACACATATCATAAACGCACATAAGCAATATAGTCGTGCCACACAACACTAACTACCATCATGCATAAGTATGTGCTTCTCATTCCCATTAACATTTTCCTAGGCCCTCAACAGCCCCAAAGAGCTAACCACTGCTCTGATACCACTAATGTAAGGACCCCCGTGCCCTTAACCCGTTATTAGTGTATTAATCCATACCATTAGTGTATATAATCATACTATCATGGGGAAAAGTCATGTGCAAGTGCAACACCATATGCTATCCAGAAAATTTCTTGCATTCTATCCGCATAATATTCAAATTCCCCAACCACGATTATTTATATAACATGCACCCTTATAATAAACTAACATGCTCTCAGTTCATTTGGCAATTCCATATTTAATTGCATGCAAACCATGAATGAATAGAGAAGAGCCGTAGCCCATTTATACATTCCATATACACGTAAAATGTACTCACATAAGAGCACCCAATGAACACACGTGTATCTAATGTATAAAACACTCTACCGGATACCGTTACTGGCACTTCAATCCTAGGAGCACCTCCCAAGCACAGCTCGATCTCAACTCTGGATCTATGCACTTATTCAACCAGCTCTGGTACCTCGATCCTGGAAGTACCTCAAATCAACAGCCCGAGCTCAACTCCAAAGCTGCTGCTACACCTGTAACACCTGCCCCAACAGAGACAGCCCCCACACGGGGTGAGCATATCTATACCACCAATCCAATAATCATAACATTGCAATTCAAATACAGAATGTAAATGCCAGAATTTAAATGATACTCCCTGGATGGTAACACCCTCATCCGGGATCCCCTGTATTGTCCCTGTTCTGAAAATAATCAAACTCATCAAATTCCCAAAGCCAGTTAATCGCCACATAGATTAACTAATACCGTTCTATTATGTCAGTTCCGTAATCAATATGGTAAAATCATTATATAAAAGACCGTAGATCTCATATATATCTAACCAATGATTCCATGTTCCTATTTGTCATGCCTCGAGTTGTTGTATACACGTATGATATGATTATGGTGTAATTATATCAAATGGTGGTATGTTAATGGGGGTTCTGGTGGAACCAACAATGAAGAAATACATGTATGAAATGATATATGGCAAGGAATGAAACATGATGTACAAAATGTAGTGCAAAGAAATGATTTGAATTATAGTATGCATTTGATATGAATTTCATATGCCTTTGCCTTTCATTAAGGTTGCATTAGCATGTGAATTTGAATTTGGATTTTATTTACATGTACACGTTACTTAACATGTAATTATCCCTAAATGGCATGATAGCAAGTAAATTAAGGGACTAAGGATCTATATCAAGTGGATTAGGGAGGTGGAATCACATACTACATCATTTTACACCTACAAATCTCTACCAAGCTCCTCTCCATCTCTTTCAAATTTCTTGTGGTTTGAGCTTGGGATTCACTTGTAAATTGAGCTAGGAAGGTGTGTGAAGTGAAAGTGTACAATCTTGGTAAGGATTTCATGGTTTTACACTTGAATTATGTAATTGGTATTGATTTATGTGAAGGGGAATATCAATTATTGATGCTTAGAATCATAACTTGTTTCTTTGCCAAGAATTGGATTCTAGGATGTTAGGAACATGTTTATATGATACAAGGGATTTCATGAATCATGGTTACATGTGAAATTACGGGTAAGAGAAGAAGAACCATGAAGATAAGCTCAAAATCGCCATTGTCTCATTTTTTCTGATCGTGCCGATCGATCGGCATGTGGTCTCGATCGATCGCCGCGAACAGTACAATTTTAAGGCGGTATGAGCATGAGGCAATCGATCAGTGAGTTTGAGACGATCGATCGGTACATGTGGCGATCGATCGGTGATTTTGTTCGATCGATCGGTGAAGAGTGAACAGTTCGGCGATCGATCGAGAATTCGGGGCGATCGATCGGTGATGGCAGAATGTTGAAAAATGTTATATTTTTGTAGAATTTGATTTTAATGCCTATGATAACATGATATATTGTTGGCATTGTTGTAACATCATCTCAGGGGACAGGACAACGAGGCACTTAGCCAGTGACGCCTAATTTATCTCGTTTGTGTCGCAGTACAGGTACGTGTTGACGTACGGAGTATAGATATTGTGTGATGATGTTATGAGATTGATATCATATGAATTGTGTTATGTTGTTATCATATGATTGGTAGTATCATATGCCTGTACATTCATGGATATCATATGTATGTGAGATATACGCCTGGTTTGGTTATATGCTCGGTTATGCATTTGAGATATACGCCTGGTTTGGGTATATGCTCGGTTATGCTATATAGAGATATAGCCGGTTTTTGGGTATATGTTCTGGCTATTATCATTTGAGGACGGTACTATGATATGTGCTGCTAATATGAAGATGTGAGGTGGTTCCACTGACATATTGAGCTGACTAGGTATATCATTTTAGTCTCGTGATAATAGGGTACTTGTTGAGACATGTCATGACATGGTGCATTTGTGGATGCATGAGACAGAACATTCACATGAGATGATTTATTGTGCTTTATCATTGTTATTGATATTGTATTTTGATATCGCACTGAGATAGTTGTTATCTATACTCACGTTTTGTGAATGTTTCTGTAGGATTTCATAGACGTGGGAATCGTGAGTCTTTTCCGCTGCGAGGTGAACCACTGCATAAGAGTTGTACTGGCTTAGGTTGTTAATTTTACATGTCATGTATATGTAGAAAACAAAGTTAGTTGGTTTTTGTATCAGGGTTTGGTACATCTTATATCTGTAACAACTTAACTAGTAAGATACTCTAAATCAGTGTATATTATTACTTAATTCCAACTCACATATGTATGTTAACATGATACATAATGGATTAAGTAAATAGGACCTCACATTAGTGGTATCAGAGTAGTGGTTCGAGAACGGGGTGAACATGGGTAGAGGAAGTGTATTAGGGAGTTACCTAAACACTTTGAGAATGATAATAGCATGTTAGTATGTGGCATATGATGTTATTCTAACATGTTATATACTTGTAAATGTTATTGTTAACCCTTGTTATACAGTTATGACAGACAGAGGATATCATGAGGATGTTGGAGATGCCATGAGTGGCAATGCGAGTGTGAGGATGGTGCCTGTGCCACCACCACCGATTGAGCAAGGGCCAGTGGAACAGGTACTGTTGCCTGGAGAGTTAACATTGATGCAGTTTCTGAGTTATCAGCCACCCAGGTTTGAGGGGACTGAATCAGGGGAACTGGCAGAGGAGTGGCTGGAACGTGTGGAACAGATCTTTGTGTCCGCACCGTGTGCCAAGACTGCTTGGTTACGTTTAGCTGAATTCCAGTTAGCCAAGAAAGCTATGATGTGGTGGAAGTCCACAGTACTTGAGTTGAGGGCTCAAGGACAGACAGTGAACTGGGATGTGTTTAGAACAAAGTTTCTGGAGCATTATTTCTCTGTTGCTGCAAGGCAGAGAAAAGAGGATGAATTTACCAATTTGAGACAGGGAGCAATGACAGTATCTGACTATGCTGTGCATTATTCTTCTTTGCTCCGGTATGTGCCACATATTGCTGTTAACACAAAAGCAAAGATCAGACAGTTTGTGAAAGGATTGAGGCCTGAATTATTTGATAGGGTAATGTCCAATAACCCTACATCATATGAAGAAGCGTTGACTAGAGCCGAGATGGCTGAGATTGCTGTAGGGGTGTATAAAGATGTTGGACAAGCCCAACCACCTACATCAGACAGTATGAGACCTAGAGGAGAATCATTTAAATCATCACGAGGTGGTGCATCTTCATCTAGGTTTAGTGGGAAACGTTTTGGATCACAAAAAGGGGGTGATCGCAAATCTAAGGGACAGTTCCAAGGTAGTAGTAGTGGCAGTGGTGTGCAATGTTTTAAATGTGGTGGACCACATTTGAAACGAGATTGTCCTCAATTAACTTCAGTAGTTTGTTTCCGTTGTGTGAGGCCCGGACATGTGATCCGTGATTGTACTCAAGTGGGTGGACAACAGAGGAGAGGACCCATTTCAGATACTACAGTACAACAGAGACCACAGGGTGTACCACAGTCTGGTGGAGGACAGAGGACAGGAACACCTCAAGCTCAGGTGTATGCACTGAACATGGAGGAAGCAGAGGCAGCTCCTGATGATGTGATAGCGGGTAAGTGTACTTTGTTTACTTATCCTGCTTTACTGTTGATTGATACTGGTGCATCACATTCTTTTATTGCACAAGCATTTATTGATCGGTATCATATCTGCTCGTCTCCACTGTTGATGCCTCTTTATGTTTCGACACCCATGGGAACTACTGTGATGACTTGTCAGAGTGTGTCTGATTGTGTTATTCAGTTTGAGTCTGACTATGGCCTACAAACTGATTTGATTGTGTTAGACATGTCAGATTTTGATTGCATCCTTGGACTTGATGTGTTGAGTAAATATCAGTCTGTTGTGGATTGTAGTCAGAAAATAGTGAGATTTCAGTCTGATACTGGAAATCAATGGTTATTCTATGGTCAGGGATCGAGGGCAAGAATTCCTTTGATATCAGCAATCCGAATGTCGCGTTTGTTAGAGCGTGGACATGCGGGTTATTTGATTTATGCCCTTGATATCACTGAACAGAAACGAGAAAGGAAAGTGGAGGAGATACCAATGGTTGCAGAATATGCGGATGTGTTTCCAGATGAGATACCTGAATTCCCACCGAGTCGAGAAGTGGAATTTGGTATTGATTTGATACCTGGTACTTCTGCAATTTCACGGGCTCCTTATCGGATGGCACCAACTGAATTGAAAGAGTTGAAAACGCAATTGCAAGATTTATTGGACAAGGGGTACATACGTCCTAGTGTATCGCCTTGGGGTGCTCCGGTCTTATTTGTTAAGAAGAAGGATGGGACAATGCGATTGTGTATAGATTATAGACAGTTGAACAAGGTAACCATAAAGAATAAATATCCTCTTCCTCGTATTGATGATTTGTTTGATCAGTTGCAGGGATCACAGATTTATTATAAGATTGATTTGAGGTCAGGATATCATCAAATACGTGTGAGAGAGGGTGATGTACAGAAGACAGCATTCAGAACTCGTTATGGACATTATGAGTTTCTGGTAATGCCATTTGGAGTGACAAATGCTCATGATGTCTTTATGAGTTTAATGAATCGGGGTTTTCAGGACTACCTTGATCGATTTGTCATTGTCTTTATCGATGATATACTGATCTATTCACAGAGTGATGCAGAACATGTTCAACATTTGCATATGGTATTGCAATTGTTGAGGACACACCAGTTGTATGCCAAACTCAGTAAGTGTGAGTTTTGGTTAACTAGTGTCGGCTTTTTAGGACATGTTATTTCAGAAGAAGGTATATCAGTTGATCCAAAGAAAGTGGAAGCAGTGTTGAATTGGTCACCACCTACTTCTGTGCCAGAGATTCGTAGTTTCTTGGGTTTGGCTGGATATTATAGACGGTTTGTTGAAGGATTTTCAGCGATTGCCAAACCATTGACACATTTGACACAGAAGGGTGTATCATTTCAATGGTCAGAGGCTTGTGAGCGTAGTTTTCAGGAATTAAAACATCGATTGACTACAGCTCCAGTCTTGATCATTCCATCAGAGCATGATAGGTTTGCAGTATATACTGATGCATCTTTACTTGGTTTGGGTTGTGTATTGATGCAGGACAAACATGTAGTGGCTTATGCATCACGACAGTTGAAGCCACATGAAATGAGATATCCAGTGCATGATCTGGAATTGGCTGCCATTGTCTTTGCATTGAAGATATGGCGACATTATTTATATGGTACGTCTTTTACCATATACACAGATCATAAAAGTTTAAAATTTCTATTCACTCAAGCAGAGTTGAATATGAGACAAAGGAGATGGATGGATCTGTTGAAAGATTATGATTGTGAGATTGAATATCATCCAGGAAAAGCTAATCTTACAGCAGATGCCTTGAGTCAAAAAGTACATCATACGGCTGATGAGGTGATTCATTTATCCACATTGATGACTTCTTGTTGTACTTTGGGTTATGATTTTGATATGGAACTAGTGCCAGTACGGGTATCAACATTGTTGGTTGAACCCGACATGTTTGAGAAAATCAAAACGGCACAACTGACGGATGATGAAGTACAATAGTGGAAGGAAAGGATAAGTCAAGAACAAACATCTCAATTTGTACTTACAAATGATGGAACTTTGAAATACAGAAATTGTTGGGTAGTCCCTGCTTCATTAGGACTACGCCAAGAACTACTACAACGTGCTCATTGTAGTAGATACAGTATATCCTGGAGGGAAGAAAATGTATCATGATTTACGTACACAATTTTGGTGGAAACGTATGAAACAGGATGTGTTGAACTTTGTGAAACGATGTTTGATCTGTCAACAAGTGAAAGCGGAAAGACAGAGACCAGGAGGTGAATTACATAGTTTGGAAATTCCTCAGTGGAAATGGGAACATATCACGATGGATTTTGTGACTCATTTGCCACGGACGTCTTCTGGTTGCGATGCTATTTGGGTGATTGTTGACCGACTCACCAAAGTATCTCATTTTGTGCCATATTGTATGACGTTTACATATCTAAGAATGGCACAGTTGTACATTCAACATGTAGTGAGACTACATGGTATTCCAGTTTCCATTGTATCGGATAGGGATCCGAGATTTACTTCTCATTTCTGGGAAGGGTTACAGATGGCGCCATTTGAGGCTTTGTATGGGCGACGATGTAGATCGCCATTGTATTGGGATGATGTGGATCAGTCTTCCTTAACTGGACCAGATATGATTCATGAAATGGAAGAGAAAGTAAAGGTCATTCGATTGAAACTTAAAGCTGCTCAGGATAGACAGGCTGCGTATGCCAATAAGCGACGTAGACCACTTGAATTTCAAGTTGGTGACCGTGTGTTCTTGAAAATCTCACCTTTTAAAGGTGTAGTACGGTTTGGTAAGCGTGGAAAATTGTCTCCACGGTATGTTGGTCCGTATGAGGTATTGCAACGTATTGGTACGTTGGCATATCGCTTGGCACTACCGCCGGCATTGAGTAGTATTCATGATGTCTTTCATGTTTCATTATTGAGGAAGTATGAACCAGATTCGAGTCACGTATTACAGTTACCTGATGTACAGTTGGATACAGATGTGTCGTATGAGGAACGACCGGTTATGATCTTGGATCGAGCTGAACGCAGGTTGCGTAATAAGGTGATTCCTATGGTTAAGGTACAGTGGGACAGACGGGGTGTCGAAGAGGCAACGTGGGAGACGGAGCAGCATATGATGCAACGGTATCCGGATTTGTTTTCTGGTATGCTTTTACAGTTTTATGGTACTATTGCATATATGATCATGTTTCCTATTTTCATAGCGTAGGATTGTTGAATTGTATATCTCATATGCATGTATTCTGTCTGTATATGCAATTTCGAGGACGAAATTCAATGAGTGGGGGAGAATTGTCATGCCTCGAGTTGTGGTATACACGTATGATATGATTATGGTGTAATTATATCAAATGGTGGTATGTTAATGGGGGTTCTGGTGGAACCAATAATGAAGAAATACATGTATGAAATGATATATGGCAAGGAATGAAACATGATGTACAAAATGTAGTGCAAAGAAATGATTTGAATTATAGTATGCATTTGATATGAATTTCATATGCCTTTGCCTTTCATTAAGGTTGCATTAGCATGTGAATTTGAATTTGGATTTTATTTACATGTACATGTTACTTAACATGTAATTATCCCTAAATGGCATGATAGCAAGTAAATTAAGGGACTAAGGATCTATATCAAGTGGATTAGGGAGGTGAAATCACATACTACACCATTTTACACCTACAAATCTCTACCAAGCTCCTCTCCATCTCTTTCAAATTTCTTGTGGTTTGAGCTTGGGATTCACTTGAAATTGAGCTAGGAAGGTGTGTGAAGTGAAAGTGTACTATCTTGGTAAGGATTTCATGGTTTTACACTTGAATTATGTAATTGGTATTGATTTATGTGAAGGGGAATATCAATTATTGATGCTTAGAATCATAACTTGTTTCTTTGCCAAGAATTGGATTCTAGGATGTTAGGAACATGTTTATATGATACAAGGGATTTCATGAATCATGGTTACATGTGAAATTATGGGTAAGAGAAGAACCATGAAGATAAGCTCAAAATCGCCATTGTCTCATTTTTTCTGATCGTGCCGATCGATCGGCATGTGGTCTCGATCGATCTCCGCGAACAGTACAATTTTAAGGCGGTTTGAGCATGAGGCGATCGATCGGTGAGTTTGAGGCGATCGATCGGTGAGTTTGAGGCGATCGATCGGTACATGTGGCGATCGATCGGTGATTTTGTTCGATCGATCGGTGAAGAGTGAACAGTTCGGCGATCGATCAAGAATTCGGGGCGATCGATCGGTGATGGCAGAATGTTGAAAAATGTTATATTTTTGTAGAATTTGATTTTAATGCCTATGATAACATGATATATTGTTGGCATTGTTGTAACATCATCTCAGGGGACAGGACAACGAGGCACTTAGCCAGTGACGCCTAATTTATCTCGTTTGTGTCGCAGTACAGGTACGTGTTGACGTACGGAGTATAGATATTGTGTGATGATGTTATGAGATTGATATCATATGAATTGTGTTATGTTGTTATCATATGATTGGTAGTATCATATGCCTGTACATTCATGGATATCATATGTATGTGAGATATACGCCTGGTTTGGGTATATGCTCGGTTATGCATTTGAGATATACGCCTGGTATTGGGTATATGCTTGGTTATGTTACATAGAGATATATGTCTGGTTTGGATATATGCTCGGGTATGTGATAGAGAGATATACGCCTGTTTGGGTATATGCTCGGTTATGCTATATAGAGATATACGCCGGTTTTTGGGTATATGCTCTGGCTATTATCATTTGAGGACGGTACTATGATATGTGCTGCTAATATGAAGATGTGAGGTGGTTCCACTGACATATTGAGCTGACTAGGCATATCATTTTAGTCTCGTGATAATAGGGTACTTGTTGAGACATGTCATGACATGGTGCATTTGTGGATGCATGAGACAGAACATTCACATGAGATGATTTATTGTGCTTTATCATTGTTATTGATATTGTATTTTGATATCGCACTGAGATAGTTGTTATCTATACTCACGTTTTGTGAATGTTTCTGTAGGATTTCATAGACGTGGGAATCGTGAGTCTTTTCCGCTGCGAGGTGAACCACTGCATAAGAGTTGTACTGGCTTAGGTTGTTAATTTTACATGTCATGTATATGTAGATTAGTTGGTTTTTGTATCAGGGTTTGTGTAAGGACCCCAAGCCCTTAAACCTTGATTAGTGTATTAACCACTATGTGTGGTACATGCTTTCTATAAAATGTCAATCGGGAAGCTCTGATGATACTTAATCATTGCCTGTCAATGAAAGACTCATATGTTTGCCCTTTACCAACCCCTTGGTGCCACTTTTAACATTGTAAACTTTTATAAAAATTTGGGCAGAGTCTCCCCATAAATAGAGCTATCCCAAAAAAAAAAGAGTACAACACATAACCAAATTCCCGGCCAGGGAAAGCATAATACTCAACAGAAAGCAGTAATACAAGTAGATTCCCAGCCAGGGAAGACACCACACATATGTCAACAAAAGTGGGTTCCAACACCCACATAATACACCAATGACTCTCATATCATTCTAGCAATTCAACCTAATTGCATGCAACCTTAAATGAAAGAGAGAAAGGCTCATGCCTTTATATACAATCCATATACAAGTATAATCGTGCTCACATGCGAGCATCATGAATATGTATAAATCCTCAGGTGTATATATAGGTACTCTATACGATACCGTGCTCCATCAAGCCCTGGTACCACGATCCTGGGAGTACCTCAAATCAACAGCTCGAGCTCAGCTCCATAGCCATCGATGTACCTGTCCACCTGTCCCAACAGAGACAGCCCCCAACGGGGTGAGCATACCAATACACAAAATCCCATAATCATAATAATGAAATTCATAATTTACAACAAAGGTAAATGCTAATGAATTTAAATGATACTCCCTGGATGGCAACATCCTCATCCGGGATTCCGTGTACTGTCCCTGTTCTCACAACATCAAACTCATCAAATCTCATAAATCAGTAAATCAACACATTGATTTACATATCGCATGCCTGATTCTCAAATACCAAGAATGAATGATTCCAAGTTCATATATATGCAAATATAGATATATCAATATCTAATATTGATTTCATAATCTCGCTTTCCATTATACCTAGACATCTCAAATGTCTCATAATGAATACATGATTCTACGAGCCTAGACATCTCAATGTCTCACGAAGAATACATGATTCTACAAACCTAGACATCTCAAATGTCTCATAATATAGTCATATAAACCCAGTACCCCTTATATCATGTAAGAGTCATCCTACTCTAGTGTCACGCACGCTACAAGCGGCGATATCAAGATTTGGGTCATTCCTTGGCTATATCAACATATATGTATAACCATACGCAAAACATTCAATGCAATCAAAAATACCTTATGCATTTCACATATATATAGTAATGCTCGTACGTCGCACGTACCTTAAATCTCCGAAGTCCGAGCCAAGCCCTGCTCGAGTTCCATGCCCCGAGGAATGATGTGCTAACACGATAAACAATTCACCATTATTTACGAACATGTAACCTATGCTCAAGCACACCCATATCCCTCACAACATTGTCAATACACGACAATTATCCTCTTAAAAGACCCGGGGCAGGGTACATGCAGGGAAGGAAATAAATGAGACAATATCGAAATTTGTTCAAGAATGCCCTACAAAAATCGAACCCTAATCTCACAATTTCGAACCCAATTAAATACCATAATTCATCTAAAATGTCAATTAAGCTATCCAAGCAAGAATCAACATCCCTTGACAAAAACTCCCCATTTTCGAACTCAACCCCCTTAAAATCGAACCCAAACAAGCCTTTAAATCCCAACTCTTAAAATTCTTCAAATTTGAACCAAAGCTTCTCAATTCGATCTCAATCCAGCATCATAATACTCTTAAAACATGCAATAATCGATCAATTGCACGAAATAATACCCCTGCCAAAAACCCCCAAATTTTCGAAATCAAACCCTACAATTTTCGAAAATTATTTCGAACCTTAACCACCGAATAAAGCATGGAAATGCACGAAAAAGACGAACAAGGGTTAAGGGAGATTACCCAACGAAATCGGAAGCAAAATCGTTCAAAATCGATGAACCCTAACTTTTGGGGATCGACGCCTTTCTGTAAAATCCGACTCCAGGACGCGACGAAACCTTCAATTGACAGAGGGGAAAGGAGCGCCTCGTCGAGACGAAGCCGTGGGTAGGTCGCACGCGCCGATCGGCGGCCGGACGGCGGCTGGCGGGGCAGGGGAGGTGACGGAAAAGGGGCGCGCGCGGGAGAGAGGAGAAAGTTGGGGCTGAAATGAATTTTCTCTTAAAATCTTGGGTTCAAATGGTATTTATAGCAAAAATACCCCGAAAAATTAATAGCCCCACAAATACATCATGATTCCTTAAAAATCATCTGTTTTCAAAAACTCTCTCTCTAACTCCAAAACCCTCTACCGGTGCTCACACAGCACCCGAGATTCCGAGACACATCAAAAACCCAACTCTTAGGTTTTTCACCGTAATGTGAATACAATCTCAACCTCTGGATCCAACGATCCCAACTGCCCAAATAAACGAGCCCAGAAGGCCCAATACCTCAATTAAACTCCAAATCGTCACGTAAAACCACTTTAGGGATTATTAATACTCCGGGATTAACACCTATAATCCCTGGTCATCACAATATCCCCCACTAAAAGAATTTCGTCCTCGAAATTAGCACTGGTGTATCACGTAACACCCAGGCTACACAACAACATGAAGCCATAACCTCGATTCCTGACCATATCAGAATCGTATTAATAAACGCGAGGATACTTACCTCTCATCTAACTCTGAAACAGAGCGACATACCAAAACCAACATATCACCCAAGAGGTAAAACGTACCTCGATGCGGGTCATCCCAGAAGTCAGCCTCTCATGACTGCAAATCAACCAATACTTACGACCGTAGATCGGTCAGTCATCCTTCGATCTAATACAACAGTACGAACACGTCCTGAATGACACCTCAACCGTAAGAACGTTGACCTCGTGTCAAACTCTGGAGTGGAGTAGACTTCCAAATCCATCATAACGTCAAAGAGCGTCAGCACAGCTCAACGCTAATAATCCAAAAGCAGTTAGTCAACTGAAACTGTAAGGATTCGAATCGCTCCTGATTCTATCGTAGATATCATCCAATGGCATCTTTATCAAGACTCACGATGTCTAACCTACATCGTTACGAGGGAAACACTAGTACACCACGGTGTACACATACCAAACCTGGTTTCCGCTTTCAAACTTCCTCCATCGAAGGAGTAGTCGCCTCATTGCAACTTAATTTGGGCAACTCACGGCCACAAATTCAAACAAAAGACATCTCACAAGATGTCCACCTACGGATGTTCCAAGAATCACGTCCTGATCATAAATTACAACCGAGACTCCGCAGAGTTTAAAATTCTTAAGGGGCATGCAATAAACCCATTGCATCCTCAACGCTTGTGTCGTCAGCGACACTCAACCAATCCGAAATCCTGCCATCCCTTGAAAATCCTCGGATTTAACAATCCAAACTTGGGAAGGCTGTCGCATAACTCGAAGGAAAACACCAACAAGGGAAGTACCTTAACCCTCACAAGAAAATCCCTCCTCAAGGGAGTCAACTAACTTCACGATCATTCCTCATAATCATCGTGCCATGGAGATTCCCAATCTCAAGGTGTTCCATATCTCATCAGAGATTTAACCCTCCTAAAATAGCATAACTCTATGCTTAACAGAGAGGAAATCAATAACTGGCATCCGTATACTCACCGGTACACCTGCCT
The DNA here is from genome assembly GCA_907163345.1 of Haberlea rhodopensis. Lineage (NCBI taxonomy): Eukaryota > Viridiplantae > Streptophyta > Magnoliopsida > Lamiales > Gesneriaceae > Haberlea > Haberlea rhodopensis. The sequence goes on along the minus strand of CAJQUN010000355.1, from coordinate 343,893 downwards.
AAGCACTGATGTTGCATGCATACTCAATGCACTCGGCTCGGGTATCTACCACATATCCCTAAGCCCCAAACACAACCGTCAATTCTGAGTCATTCCTTACTCAGTGGAGGATGAAAATCGACGATTAACAATACACGGTGTGATTCCCAAAATCAACACCACTTGCACCAACTTACCGAATCTTTCAAGATTCCCAAATAGGTATAATACTACCTCCTTCCTCGCAAGGGAAGTGCCATCGAACTCGAGATCCACAAGTCTCGAACCATCGTTCGGAAAAACTGGATACAATAACACCCATTGTATCCCAATACACGGGTTCCTTTAGATTGAGTCAATAACAACCTGATGACTCTCTTGTTGGTACTCCAACATCCTGAGCTGTCCCAGACAAGTCTCCAAGATTAAACATAAACGTATACACGTTTCAGCGAGGCACGCACAACCTCAAATGATGTGGTGACTACTAGAGTCCACCACGATCCACATCGCATCACCTTACGATTGCCAAACTTGGTTCCAACGAGCAGTATAACGGCTCTAGCAAGCCCATCACGGTACTACACACACGTGGCAGACAGCCTAGTCTCTGCCTCTTTAGGTTTACCTCAAACCTACTAACAAGACGGACGTTTCCACATGGTATAACATACTATGGGAAGAAAACTCAATAGAGTAGTGGGTCTTTATCCAACATTCCTCAATGCCGATACACCCTGGACACTCCAATGTCCCTATGTACTTAACATAACCTGATCCTACTCCCTTAGGACCCATCCTACACCCTCAAGGGTGGTGTGACCATGTCCACCACATGTCACATCGACAGAAAGCGAGTACTTTCCTCCATGATTACTCCTGTCGTCAAATCACATGGCCAAAAGCCATTCCACGAGCATACCTCAAGGGTATCACCACTCGTAAAATGATCCCCCAATCGTAAGCTGCGGTACAATCACATGTACAGCGCATCCAACCATTCCTCGAGCAACCCGCTCGGTATAAGGGTCACGTCCATCGGTGTCGCACACACCACCTTGTGCTCGGTACTGGCACCCAAGGCATACCACTGAATACGTATACTCAACGCATCGATCATCGTAACGATGATGCATGTCTAATAAGACATCTCCTACACCATCGTCATCGTCATCCTGTGACGACACATGCCAACTCATGGCATCTAAAACATTGCCCACTAGTGACGATACATGTACATCAGCGTATGTCATCCACTATCATGCTAGTAAAATAGGCATAATAAAACATGTATATCAATGCATGCCAGCTACAATAAAGCTAATAAAATAGCAATATCTCATACCTCATCGCTAGTGATATAGCGTCATACCTGTCTCCGTCGCTCAATAATAGTGCGTAATCAGCACCCATCGCTCGAAGGCGGCAAAATCCTGTGCTGAGTACATAGCGGCAAAATCCCTCGCTATAGAATCGACGGCATGACACCTCGTCATATAATAAGTGGCATGAAACCTCGCTATACCCTGAGCATGAATCATCGTCCACATAGTAGCGGAAAGAGGCATCGCTATCAATACACCTGGCGGAATGAACCATCGCCAATAGATATAGCGGAATGAACCATCGCTATAAATACACCTGGCGGAATGAACCATCGCCAATCAATATAGCGGAATGAACCATCGCTATCAATACACCTGGCGGAATGAACCATCGCCAATAGATATAGCGGAATGAACCATCGCTATAAATAAACCTCGAATCGAGTCACTTATCAATAGTGTATTTCAATGCTTCTCACTACTCCATATAAGCGGAATCCTTCCTCGCTTCATATGGACCTTAGCGCAAGCATTGAAATCCTCACTATGATAACCTGGACTCGTGAAATATCAGTGCATTTCAATGCTTCTCACTACTCCATATAAGCGGAATCCTTCCTCGCTTCATATGGACTTTAGTGTAAGCATTGAAATCCTCACTTTATATTTCACAATATACATATGCAAAACAATGCGTATCAACATGTATCATATCATAATGCACTATCTTATGCATACCTTGATTTACCTTGTGTTAAATGACTAACCACATAATACATGTTGCCCTTGGGATGCCCGTACATATGTATAATCATCATTCCTTTTCGTATTCCTTATTTCCTGTAACCTGCAACCATCAGGGTTAACAACAATAGCCATATACGCTATGCATCAACATTCAATACATAATAAAAACGCATTATATGAATGTATGGATATGCAATGTCATGACATTCTTTTTCCTTAAATCCTTATTTCATCCTGAGCCCTTATCATTAGTACATTTTAATGCTTCTTGCTACTCCAGGAAAGCGGAATTCTTCCTCGCTTCCACTGGACTTTAGCGTTGCTACTCCATGTAAGCGGGACTCTTCATCGCTTCCAATGGACTTTAGCGTTGCTACTCCATATAAGCGGGACTCTTCATCGCTTCATATGGACTTTAGCATTGCTACTCCATATAAGCGGGACTCTTCATCGCTTCATATGGACTTTAGCATAAGCCATTAAAATCCTTACTAAGATAACTTTGACTCAAGAAATACACCTCTTATATTTCATAACATGCATATGCAAAAACAATGCACAATAACATATACTATAACCTTAATGCACCACTTTGCATTCATCATGTGTCAACAAGACAATATAAAGTACATGTTACCTCGGAAATATCCCTTTACCGGATTTTCTTAAAAAAAAACCAGCTTCCTTGGCACATAATACACGGAGTGCCAGACATCCCTATAAATGTCATCCTATCGTGTTCCACACGATTCCTGCAACCACAATGGTTAGCAATACCACTTTTCATATCATAAGAGCACATAAACAATTTGTTATGTCATACAACATTAATGCCATCATGCATAAATATGTGCTATCAATAACTTCCTAGGCCCTTAACAGCCCCAATGAGCAACCACTGCTCTGATACCACTAATGTAAGGACCCCAAGCCCTTAAACCTTGATTAGTGTATTAACCACTATGTGTGGTACATGCTTTCTATAAAATGTCAATCGGGAAGCTCTGATGATACTTAATCATTGCCTGTCAATGAAAGACTCATATGTTTGCCCTTTACCAACCCCTTGGTGCCACTTTTAACATTGTAAACTTTTATAAAAATTTGGGCAGAGTCTCCCCATAAATAGAGCTATCCCAAAAAAAAAGAGTACAACACATAACCAAATTCCCGGCCAGGGAAAGCATAATACTCAACAGAAAGCAGTAATACAAGTAGATTCCCAGCCAGGGAAGACACCACACATATGTCAACAAAAGTGGGTTCCAACACCCACATAATACACCAATGACTCTCATATCATTCTAGCAATTCAACCTAATTGCATGCAACCTTAAATGAAAGAGAGAAAGGCTCATGCCTTTATATACAATCCATATACAAGTATAATCGTGCTCACATGCGAGCATCATGAATATGTATAAATCCTCAGGTGTATATATAGGTACTCTATACGATACCGTGCTCCATCAAGCCCTGGTACCACGATCCTGGGAGTACCTCAAATCAACAGCTCGAGCTCAGCTCCATAGCCATCGATGTACCTGTCCACCTGTCCCAACAGAGACAGCCCCCAACGGGGTGAGCATACCAATACACAAAATCCCATAATCATAATAATGAAATTCATAATTTACAACAAAGGTAAATGCTAATGAATTTAAATGATACTCCCTGGATGGCAACATCCTCATCCGGGATTCCGTGTACTGTCCCTGTTCTCACAACATCAAACTCATCAAATCTCATAAATCAGTAAATCAACACATTGATTTACATATCGCATGCCTGATTCTCAAATACCAAGAATGAATGATTCCAAGTTCATATATATGCAAATATAGATATATCAATATCTAATATTGATTTCATAATCTCGCTTTCCATTATACCTAGACATCTCAAATGTCTCATAATGAATACATGATTCTACGAGCCTAGACATCTCAATGTCTCACGAAGAATACATGATTCTACAAACCTAGACATCTCAAATGTCTCATAATATAGTCATATAAACCCAGTACCCCTTATATCATGTAAGAGTCATCCTACTCTAGTGTCACGCACGCTACAAGCGGCGATATCAAGATTTGGGTCATTCCTTGGCTATATCAACATATATGTATAACCATACGCAAAACATTCAATGCAATCAAAAATACCTTATGCATTTCACATATATATAGTAATGCTCGTACGTCGCACGTACCTTAAATCTCCGAAGTCCGAGCCAAGCCCTGCTCGAGTTCCATGCCCCGAGGAATGATGTGCTAACACGATAAACAATTCACCATTATTTACGAACATGTAACCTATGCTCAAGCACACCCATATCCCTCACAACATTGTCAATACACGACAATTATCCTCTTAAAAGACCCGGGGCAGGGTACATGCAGGGAAGGAAATAAATGAGACAATATCGAAATTTGTTCAAGAATGCCCTACAAAAATCGAACCCTAATCTCACAATTTCGAACCCAATTAAATACCATAATTCATCTAAAATGTCAATTAAGCTATCCAAGCAAGAATCAACATCCCTTGACAAAAACTCCCCATTTTCGAACTCAACCCCCTTAAAATCGAACCCAAACAAGCCTTTAAATCCCAACTCTTAAAATTCTTCAAATTTGAACCAAAGCTTCTCAATTCGATCTCAATCCAGCATCATAATACTCTTAAAACATGCAATAATCGATCAATTGCACGAAATAATACCCCTGCCAAAAACCCCCAAATTTTCGAAATCAAACCCTACAATTTTCGAAAATTATTTCGAACCTTAACCACCGAATAAAGCATGGAAATGCACGAAAAAGACGAACAAGGGTTAAGGGAGATTACCCAACGAAATCGGAAGCAAAATCGTTCAAAATCGATGAACCCTACGCCTTTCTGTAAAATCCGACTCCAGGACGCGACGAAACCTTCAATTGACAGAGGGGAAAGGAGCGCCTCGTCGAGACGAAGCCGTGGGTAGGTCGCACGCGCCGATCGGCGGCCGGACGGCGGCTGGCGGAGCGCCTGAAACGGCGGGGCAGGGGAGGTGACGGAAAAGGGGCGCGCGCGGGAGAGAGGAGAAAGTTGGGGCTGAAATGAATTTTCTCTTAAAATCTTGGGTTCAAATGGTATTTATAGCAAAAATACCCCGAAAAATTAATAGCCCCACAAATACATCATGATTCCTTAAAAATCATCTGTTTTCAAAAACTCTCTCTCTAACTCCAAAACCCTCTACCGGTGCTCACACAGCACCCGAGATTCCGAGACACATCAAAAACCCAACTCTTAGGTTTTTCACCGTAATGTGAATACAATCTCAACCTCTGGATCCAACGATCCCAACTGCCCAAATAAACGAGCCCAGAAGGCCCAATACCTCAATTAAACTCCAAATCGTCACGTAAAACCACTTTAGGGATTATTAATACTCCGGGATTAACACCTATAATCCCTGGTCATCACAGTTTGGTACATCTTATATCTGTAACAACTTAACTAGTAAGATACTCTAAATCAGTGTATATTATTACTTAATTCCGACTCACATATGTATATTAACATGATACATAATGGATTAAGTAAAGAGGACCCCACACTATTTCATTGCTCGCTCCACAATAGCTGCATTCTAAACCCCGCGCACGCTCAACAATAGCGGCGTCATAACCGATGGTCGCTCAATGGCGACAGCATCCCAAATCATTGCTCGCTCAATAGCGGCACCGTATGGTTCCCAATGTATAACCATTTGACGCAAATACCATTTACCATGCATATCGTTATCCATTTGTAGCAAGTATCATGTACCATGCATTTCAATACATATTTGATGCAATTACCACATACCATGTATTTCGATGTCCATATAATGCAATTATCACACACCATGTCTTCCAATGCCCATTTAATGCAATTATCACATGCCATACATTTTTACAGTTGCAACATTATAATAGGCTATGCCCGTACGTCAATACGTACCTTGTAATTCTGTAGCCCGAGTCCAGCCTCGCCTGAGTCCCATGACCCGATGAATTATGTGCTAAAACACAAATAGATCACAATTAAACACAAGCATGCAACCACGTGCCCAAGCACGTTCAAAACCTCAAAAACCCATCGTCAATCCATGACGATTACCAAACTAAAAGCCCCCGACTAGGCATGCATAAAACCCAAAAGTATTCCATTTAAAAAGTCTAAAAGATAGCCAAAACTCAACCGAGAGTTCCGTTGAATTAACTTGGCTCCAACCAAACCATTTTAAAAGCCTAGCATTCCCATTGGAATGTGAACATTGACCCGGAAGCCGACCATTTAAGTCGCAAATTCAAAATCCCATGAAAAAGCCAAGAAAACCAACATACACTCGCTGGCGATCGAACGCCTAGCCCCCTTGGCGATCGATCGCTCGATATAGCGATCGATCGCCAGACCATACTGGCGCGAGGCGATCGATCGCTCAAAGTGGCGATCGATCGCTGCTTCAAAGAAAAGTCTATTGCTCGCATGCGATCGATCGCCTACTTTGGGCGATCGATCGCCATGCCGTGAAACTCAAAATCCTCCATTTTTAAAAGCTTGAAACCTCCACAAATCATACCCCAACTCCTTCCAACTCAAAACCACAACAAATCTTCACACAAGAACTTCCAACAAGGGTGCTAAACACAAAATAAAACAAACCCAAAAGATTTTTGTGATTTCCACCAAAATCACACAAACCACCCCAAACCCAAAACTCAACCAAAACCAACAAAATCACAATCAAAACGGAGATAAAAGCGAGGGGAAGGAGATTACCAACTTATCTTCGAAGAATCCGGCTCCTAAATCGAGCCTCCGGTCATTTTTCTCCAAAGAGAAAAGATAAGGGTTAGGGAAAGAGGGGTTGTACGATAAGAAAGGGAGAGGAGAGGGAGAGAAGTGATTCCGTGTAAATGACGGAAATCTCGAGTCCAACGGGTATATATAGCAAAAATACTCCAACATACCAATACCTCCACAAATACATCATGATTCATTAAAAATCATATGTTCTCAAAAACTCTCTCTCCAGCATCAAATCCACATACCAGCCCCAACATAAAGCACCCCGGACACCAAGTCCCACCGAAAACCCAACTCATAGGTTTTCCACTAAAATGAGAATACAATCTCAACATTTGGATCCAACGATCCCAAATGTCCGATTTAACAACCTCGGGACACCCAAAACCGCAATTAATTCCTAATTGCCATAAATAAAATCCCTTAAGGATTATTACCACACAGGGATTAACACCATTAATCCCCGGGTTCACATATATATCTTGAAATATTTGGATTCACACCGAAATTTGGTTAAAATAATTTAGTCAATATAAAATGTGTATTAAATTGAAAGATTTAATTTTTGTGATTGAAATAAGGACACGGTGTGGACTGTACATGTACATGCACCAGTACACCGGTGACATCGCGATGTTCATAATTGGTCGGAATTAATATATATCGGTGTAGGATGTAAAACACACAGCAAAACATGTAAAACACGTACAGATCGTGGACACACACTAAAAGGTGAGAAAACATGCACACCTTTGAGACCACCGCCTGTATATCCGCTACGTTCACCGCCGTCCGACCACCTATCGACAATCCCGACATACCACCATGTTCACAACTTAGAGGCGCATCTTTCCATACCAAATAATCAAAGTTTAAGTTTCGAAAAGTTGTTCGATTTTACTCTGGAACGAAGAACATGGTGTGACCTAGGGTTCCTGCGCTTTTGGTTCGATTTCTTCAATTATACAACAAATTGGACAAAGCCATACACCGAACCTCTTCCCATCACCTGGACGAAGCTTTCTGAACTGGTAGCCACCCATAACATCTCCGGATCTCGCCAGAATCGGCTAAAAACGGTGCGTGAACTATGCAAAAATTGGGTAAAAATTTTATATCCGATTTTTCTGACTTTGCTTCGATAATTACAAGTTAATTTGGGCTATCCTTGTTGAATAATAATTTGAATTAGTGAAAAATAATTCAGCAAATTAAATAGTGATTTAATCACATCAATATAATTACCCTAAATAGGTAAAGTTGTGACTAAAATTGATAACCAAGTTTGGTGACTAGTTTTCTAAATTGTGAATTTATATTGATATACAGTGACTACTTTGGTCCTACAAGCTCAAGTTCATCCTAGTATATCGAGAAGTAAAGGTATGTTGCGATCGGATAACATACGACAGATATCTGTATCAGTTGGTATATGATTTGATGACTTATGTGACTTACTTGAGATTACGTGGCTACGTGATTTTATTTTAATTATGTGGCATTCATAGCATTCATAATTGCACATCGGTGTATGAAAATAAATGTTTTGTTAACACACATCGATGCATGACATAAACGAGATTTGATCAATCATAAGGGTTGTACACGGTGCTATGACTGGCATTAAGTGGCTTGAAAGGCATAGAGATTCGTGGCTGATCGCTTTTATTTTAAACAATTATTTCCAATCTAGCGATTTTAGACCGCAAGTGCACGGTGTCAAGTTTTAGTATAGATAGGAAGATACGGATTGTCGAACCCACAGAGACTAACAAGTAAGTACCAAATAAGATGTCTTTTAACTATATTTAACCTACGAAATTAATTTATAATTAGCAACTAATTAATTAAAATAAACTACTAATCCAACCAAGTCAATCAAAGTAAACGAGAAATATCCACTAGAGAAGATTATCGAGACTTTGGCTCACCAATGCAATTCCCTACAATTCTCGATTGAATATTCAAATATTTCTAAGGTGACGAGTTCTCCCAATTTATCTAATACACTCTCTCGAGCTATATTAAACCTAACACCAAATTGCAATAAGTAACTCTCGTTCGCTTATTTAACAATTCAATGTTGCATAAGATCCATGAAAACTCCTAGCTTTCAATTACTAGATATCTATGGCTATCACGCATGTATTTGACGTCATCTCTCGATCTCGGTCTGAAATCCATGGTATGAGTTATTAATTCAGTATCATAAAATCATCTCTCGATCTCAATTACGATACTAACATCATTCAAAGGTGATCAATCCTCTAAAAGCATGAAGAACATAAAACATACGCAAAGAACTATAAGAATTCAATCATTAAATCATCAAATCGAAGGTTCATAACAAAGGATTCGCCTAGCCTCGATAAATAAATTAGTTCCTCATAATAAATCAAAACACAACAAAACTAAGAATTAAAGACAAAGAAAAACTCCCAGCGTTGACTCCGGTTGTAGATCTTCGCTCCTTCTCTTGCTTCCTTCTCGATCGTCTCTTTAATCGCCTTATCGGAGATGTTCCAAAATCATAGGGTAAAAGGTTGATGAATGGTGATGAAGGGATGTGAAGGGCTGGACGCGAGTTGTGATTGGTGAAGAGATGGCCTGCGTGAGGATTGGTGAGGGGAGAAGAAGGTGGAGGCGTGTGATTGGTTTTGGGTGAAGGTGTAGAAGAGGTTTGGATGGTGAATGGGTGTGTGGAGGCTATACCCTAGGTTAAAATCTGATATATGGGTTGTAATTTTTGTTTGTAATATATAGGAGAAGGGAATCAAGGACTTCCTTGTTGGAAACAAACTCTATAAGGAAGTTATTTTAATGAAAATTCCTTCCACCGATCGATCCGGACGAAGTGGCCGATCGATCGAGCCTTCCAGTAAGAATTTCGTGGCTTTTTCTGCCCGTCTCGATCGATCGGAAATCCTTGCTCGATCGATCGGAAATCACAGTAAGTTTCTTCGCCTTTTTCAGCTTCTGGCGAGTTTCGTATTGTGGTCGTAACTTTCTCATACGAACTCCGAATTTGATGAATCAGCTGTCCACGCGAAGATAAGAGAACTTTCTACAACTTTTACATGCACCACATTTCCAAAACATGGCTCGAACATATAGTAATTTGAGGAGAAAGGAGCAACATGTGTCTTGGATTCTGGTTTTTTCCTCTTTTCTTCAACTTTATTCATTTTTTCATCATTTTAGCTTGATTTCTTCCCCTTTTATGAATTTCAACATTGATTCCTGAAATATAGAAATATATACCATAAACCATAAAATAATCCAAGAATCAACACGAAAATATATACATATCATCGCCTAAAAACGCGTAATATTCAACCCTATCAACTCCCCCAAACTTATCACTTAATCGTCCTCGATTAAGCATTAAAATCATAAGGTAGAGTTCATTCTTGATATTTGAAACAATTATTTCATGACTTGCTTATTCTCAGAAATCTCATGCACATATACAAAAGTTGACAAGACATGTTTTCTCCTAATTCAAGCAACATATCTCAAAATCGGAACGTGTGTGTGTGCTATAGTCAATCTTAAGTTTCATGCACATATTCAAGATCAAATCATGTTAATCAACTCAAAGTCGAGATTATCATCAAGCATTACATAGGCCTATTTTCAAACAACTTCTCCACTAATGATAGTTACTCCCTAGACTTGGATCAAAAAGGAACTTTTTAAGCTTGTAATGTAAGGCCTTTGGTGTTGGCTTCAAAGAAAAGATAGGATAAGCGCAAAGAAGAGAGTATAATCATTTACAATTCAAATTTTTCGCACACATTGAGCTTCTCTTCTTTTTCTTTTATAGCTTTGGCCACTTTGGGTCTTATTTAGTCAATCTTTTTCTCAAGGCTTTTTGTCTATCTTTGTATTTTCTCATTCATCAATATTTTTCAATAAGCTCATCAGGATATAACAATTTACATGCATCGAATGGAATTCATTATACTCTCTTAGGGTAAGGATAACTTTTTTTTTCATTTAGGCTCAAATAAGGGTAAGTATAATGAGTTTGCCAAGAATGTCGAATGTGGTCTAATTATATGCAATGCATATACCATTCTTTTTTCAATAAAGCTCAAATGGGACACTAGGGATTGATATGAATCATGGTAAGCTTGAAAGGCTCAAACGTTTCAAAGATTACCTAGATCATTTCCAAGTCGAGTTTGTAACTATAAAATTTTGCCTCAAAGTGCTATCATCAAATAAGTTCTGGGATAACCCTAAGATGCTCAAGACAAATCGTCAAGTTCACAACAATTATCACTATTCAACACATGCAATCCACAAGATCATGACTCGTTGTGCTCAATATATTCCTCATTCTTGACATGCTAACTCAAATTAGGATATTCATGTACAAGTCCAATTACAAATCAAGTTCATATGCATAGTGAGATCAAAATCCTCATTGAATAGTCACTACTATAATTCATTCTTTTCTGAAGTTTGAACTCATAAAAAAAAAAATTTAGCTCATAATAATCGGACGATTCAAGTGTCATTTAAGCACACAACATGTGGTTAAAACAAGTAAAACATGCAAGCTACTACTCCCCCAAACTTAAATCAAACATTGCCCTCAATGTTTAAAAGAATCAAAAGGGAAAAAGTGAACTCCCCTGATCAAGATGCTTGCATGAGGGTTGAGGAAGATTTGCTTTTGAAAGCTCCACTGTTGTAGGGGTTCATCGCTCCAACCAAGTACCTAGCAAGAGAAGAATGCAAATGAAATAGTCGACACGAGAGATAAACAAACTAAATGCAAAAACTAAAAATAAACAAAACTAAATGGCAAAAGGATACGCTTGGGTTGCCTCCCAAGAAGCGCTGATTTTTAGTCGTCGGCTTGACCATCAGAAGCAACCATCAAAGAGCGGCTGCCGCCCATAGTAAGTATCGTATGATACCACTAATGGGTCTTCATTCAGTATGCCCTCAAGATTGGCAAGATTGTAACAGTGTAAGCTCGTCGCTCCAACAACATTCGTCTTTAAATGGCAGGCACGGGAGAATGATTCTCGACTTGGCTTCATATGGAGGATGTAGTGCGGTGAAGTTGGCATCGACGGAAAATATGGATCCACATATGGCATAGAACATGTCTCCATTGACGGGCACAAATCGGAATCTTCGAAAGTCTCTTCCTTCTCCAACATCACACACGACTCATCTTCACTTGGGAACTCCTCGGATGACTTCTTTGAAGTAGTCTCAATCTCTTGAAGAGGCTCAAGTTCCCTTGACTTTTCCACACTAGTAGGATCACTCCCCCAAACTTGGTTGGTTGAGTGATCGTCATCATATAACCAAACTCGATTCGTCGCCTCTTGATTTGTAGCTCTCGTCTCTTCCTCCTGGCAGCTAGTTGAAATTGTTTCAATAAGGACCGCCATTTGCTGCTCCAGGTGGCGCATAGAGTTGGTTTGGCACTCCAAACTGTTCTCAGTTGATGCCATGAATCTCACTAAGGTATCCTCTAACTGAGTTGTGACATCTGCAGAACTATCTCTCCTCTCTTTGTGATGTTCAAATGGTTGTGGCGTATCAATAGGGTAGTGAAGCTCCGGTGGGTATTGGTGACTCCAACCTTGTAGTGAAGGATCACAATACCAGTGATAATCGAAGTCCGCCATATCATTGAACATGTGTAACACACTGTCCTCATCTCTTTCAACCAGGGGACTCCCAGTCACCAGTGCTCCGCTAAATACCCATTCTCGTGTCTGTGCATCCAAACATTTGAAGAAATATTGCAGAAGAGTATAGTTCGAAAAGTTGTGATACCGGAATGTGTCTGCCAATTCATTGAATCTTCCCCACGCTGCATAAAACGGCTCTGAATATTGTTGGGCAAATCTTGTGAAGACTTGTTGATGAAGCATCACAAGTACCTCGCAAGGAAAAAAACAAACAGAACAGTTAAATAAATATTTTTTTTTTCGAAATAAATAAACAAAAATGGTTAAATTACAGTCAAAGAACCTAGTATGATATTACTAAAGTTAGTCGCCGGCAACGGCGCCAAAAACTTGATCGCTTTTATTTTAAACAATTATTTCCAATCTAGCGATTTTAGACCGCAAGTGCACGGTGTCAAGTTTTAGTATAGATAGGAAGATATGGATTGTCGAACCCACAGGGACTAACAAGTAAGTACCAAATAAGATGTCTTTTAACTATATTTAACCTACGAAATTAATTTATAATTAGCAACTAATTAATTAAAATAAACTACTAATCCAACCAAGTCAATAAAAGTAAACGAGAAAAATCAACTAGAGAAGATTATCGAGACTTTGGCTCACCAATGCAATTCCCTACAATTCTCGATTGAATATTCAAATATTTCTAAGGTGACGAGTTCTCCCAATTTATCTAATACACTCTCTCGAGCTATATTAAACCTAACACCGAATTGCAATAAGTAACTCTCGTTCGCTTATTTAACAATTCAATGTTGCATAAGATCCATGAAAACTCCTAGCTTTCAATTACTAGATATCTATGGCTATCACGCATGTATTTGACGTCATCTCTCGATCTCGGTCTGAAATCCATGGTATGAGTTGTTAATTCAGTATCATAAAAGCATCTCTCGATCTCAATTACGATACTAACATCATTCAAAGGTGATCAATCCTCTAAAAGCATGAAGAACATAAAACATACGCAAAGAACTATAAGAATTCAATCATTAAATCATCAAATCGAAGGTTCATAACAAAGGATTCGCCTAGCCTCGATAAATAAAATTAGTTCCTCATAATAAATCAAAACACAACAAAACTAAGAATTAAAGACAAAGAAAAACTCCCAGCGTCAACTCCGGTTGTAGATCTTCGCTCCTTCTCTTGCTTCCTTCTCGATCGTCTCTTTAATCGCCTTATCGGAGATGTTCCAAAATCATAGGGTAAAAGGTTGATGAATGGTGATGAAGGGATGATGGCCTGCGTGAGGATTGGTGAGGGGAGAAGAAGGTGGAGGCGTGTGATTGGTTTTGGGTGAAGGTGTAGAAGACGTTTGGATGGTGAATGGGTGTGTGGAGGCTATACCCTAGGTTAAAATCTGATATATGGGTTGTAATTTTTGTTTGTAATATACAGGGAAGGGAATCAAGGACTTCCTTGTTGGAAACAAACTCTATAAGGAAGTTATTTTAATGAAAATTCCTTCCACCGATCGATCCGGACGAAGTGGCCGATCGATCGAGCCTTCCAGTAAGAATTTTGTGGCTTTTTCTGCCCGTCTCGATCGATCGGAAATCCTTGCTCGATCGATCGGAAATCACAGTAAGTTTCTTCGCCTTTTTCAGCTTCTGGCGAGTTTCGTATTTTGGCCGTAACTTTCTCATACCAACTCCGAATTTGATGAATCAGCTGTCCACGCGAAGATAAGAGAAAGTTATACAACTTTTATATGGACCACATTTCCAAAACATGGCTCGAACATATAGTAATTTGAGGAGAAAGAAGCAACATGTGTCTTGGATTCTGGTTTTTTCCTCTTTTCTTCAACTTTATTCATTTTTTCATCATTTTAGCTTGATTTCTTCCCCTTTTATGAATTTCAACATTGATTCCTGAAATATAGAAATATATATCATAAACCATAAAATAATCCAAGAATCAACACGAAAACATGTACATATCATCGCCTAAAAACGCTTAATATTCAACCCTATCAGTGGCGCTTATGATTGTTATGATTTTTTGATATGGGATTGATGTTTTTATTGCTGATGTCATCCTCTGGATTATCCCTATTCGTTGAGACTGTTATAAGTTGGCTCGTTGTGACGTCATCTGTATGATATAATGTGAGGATATTAGATGTGGTGAGCTTCATTGATGCTCCGTACTGATATCCCTTATGCTTGACAAGCTCGAGCGATTTAGCTATGTAGTATTTGGACTTTATTTATTGGCTCCGAGATACCCAATGGATGGATGTATGATAACGACATGACATGACATGCATTACATTTCATTTCATTTCATATATCATGTTATATATACATGTTGTATTTTTTTTATCGTTCCATATTGGGCGGCTCACCCCCAAGGGGGGCTGTTGTTGTCTTTGTGTGTAGACAATGGCAGGTAGTACAGGTGGCCAGGATCCCATACAGGGTACATCCGTTGGGAGCCACACGTGAGAGGTTTATTTTCTTACTTATCCCAGTAATATATGTAGCAGGGGTGTGTCCCTGGAGTGTGAGGGGTTTATATATATGTAGTTGATTTGTGTATGCTGATTTATATTGATGGATATGAAACTGATGGTATCTATATATATTTTCAGTATTGGTATTGGTGGTATGTTCCTCGTACGATGAAGTCATGCCGAAATTTTTAGGGCACATATTAATAAATGTTAAACAAATCTTCCGTTTTTTACCCTATAATTATCATTCTGTGATAATCAATCACATAATTAGGGTAAGATGACGGGGCATTAGTCAACCCAAATGGCATCACCAAGAACTCATAATGACCGTATCTTGTGTGAAATGCAGTCTTGGAGATGTCCTCATCATTTATCTTTAATTGATGGTACCCAGACCGCAAATCGATTTTAGAGAATACTGTGGCACCCTGAAGCTAATCAAATAAATCATCAAATCGTGGTAGTGGGTACTTATTCTTGATTGTAACTTTGTTTAATTCTCGATAATCAATACACAATATCATTGTACCATCCTTTTTTTACGCACAAATAGGACTGGAGCACCCCACGGTGAGAAACTAGGTCTGATGAAACCTTTATCTAGTAATTCTTGCAATTGTATCTTCAATACTTTCAACTCAGCGGGTGTCATACGTTATGGAGATTTAAAGATTGAACATGCTCCTTGACAGGTCAATAACAAATTCTATCTCACGATCTGGCGGTAGCCCAGGAAGATCATCGGGAAATACCTTTGGATATTTCTGACCCACTGGTACCTCACTAAAGATTGGAAGATGTTGCTCCTCCATATTCATAACACTTACTAAATATCCTTCACAACCATCATTCAACAATCGTTGTGCTTTCATTGCTGATATTATTTGAAATTTAGAGCTTTTCACTCTTCCAACAAAAGTAAATGATTCTTCTCTAGGAGGTTGAAAAATTACCGCCTTTTTCTTACACTCTATAGTATCACCATACTTTGATAACCAGTCCATTCCCAAAATGATATCATACCCATGCATGGTCAATGCAATCAAATCAACATAGAGTTCTCTACTGTCAATAGGGATAACACATGCTCTTAAAATCATATTTGTTTGTTTAGAATTTCCAGAAGCGATCATCACAGTATAATTTATCTCAATTGTATCACGTATTCTTCCTAGCCTCTTCATGTACTCGGTGGATATAAATGAATGTGTAGCTCAAGAATCAAATAATATAAGTGCTGGAATGCCGAAAATAGATAAGTTACCTGCTATAACTGATGGGTTTGCTTCTGCATCTTCTCCGGTCATGTGAAAACTCTAGCTGGAACATTTTGTTGTCATGGTGGATTTCGTTTATTTGGGCATGTTGTAGATATATGCCCCGCATGTCCACATGAATAACACATCCTAGTTTCTATCGGGCAGATTCCAGTATGTTGTTTACCACATCTAGGGCACTTGGCCTGCGACATTGGTGTTTTGTTCTGCGCATCTCTTTGACGCTTATTTTGATCTCCTTGTTGCTGTCCTGACTTTGGTTGGAATTGAGATTGTTGGCCCTGTGGTTGAAATGGTCTTTTATTTCCACCTTTTATCTGTCTTTGCCCTTTTTTGTGCAGGAATCGTCGTTGAACATCACGGGCACGCTCAATTTTAAGTTCAGCTTGTTCAGCAACTAACGCTCTTTCAGCAATCTGGGAAAACGCTATTCCCCGGAGTTCTGCCATATTCACATCTCTGTAAAGCTCTAGCCTCAAGCCTTCAATAAATCTTTCATCGTGCGAACAGGAGCAGTGAAGTATTTGTTTCTAAATAACTCTTTAAATCTCTCCCATGTCATCTTTGTGAAGTCTTCTATGCTCTTTGTTGTTTCCCACCAACACTCAGCACTACCTCGAAGCATAAAAGAAGCACACATCACTTTCTCTTCCTCTGGAACCCTGCTGTACTGGAACATGTTTTCAATGGTTCTCAACCAATCTTCTGCAGCTGTGGGATATGAACCATCCTCAAATGTCGGAGGACCCATTTTTTTCTGAATCTTGCACCAAATATCTCAACATGTTCTGTTGGACCTGTGGTTGAAATGGCTCACGCATGCCTCTTTGTTGGATAAGTTACTGAATCTGTTGTGACTGTTGCTCAACTAGTTGCGTAAGTCGATTTGTATCTGATCATTATTTGGCCTAGATGTCTCCTCTCCACTACGACTTTCACTACTTGTTCTTACCATTTCTGCAATTATGTTAATAATAAAGCAACACATTGAAAATAAATTCAAGCGACATATAAAAAAAGACATAATAAATAAAACTTACTAGCATGTAATATCCGAGCCTAATATTATTTGATCAACTCCTACGATGCATAATACTTGAATTTATATCATATCATATAGCATGAGAAAAATCAAAATTTGATGAAGCTATGGACTTATACTTTAATTGGGTAAGCGCGCACACACACAATTATAACGCACGCACACACGTTCAAACAAAGAGGTGAGAAAGAGAGAGGGGTTTCGAGATTTCCTTGATTTTCGGACTTTGTAACGCCGTCGAAACTTCAAACAAATTATATATTCGAAATCCTTGCATTACCATATTCGATTTGAGGTAGTTTTCTCTTGGTATTTCTAGCGTTTATGAAAATGCTAAATTTCTAGGATTGTTAGAAAATTATAAAATTAATGAAGGTGATAGATTAGACGATGATAAAAGATAAGAAATTTGAGATTATGTTGTAATTTTGATTTTATAGGAATTTTAATGTGTTTGACAAATTTTAGAATTTAATGTTATAACTAGAGTTCAATAAATTAAAAATAATTGGTGTATAAAATTAGTTACTAGAATTTTTAATAATGGTATAATTATTTTAATAGCGATATGATGGAACAAATTGTTCAAATAAAATTAATAAATTTAGATAGGTTATAATAAATGAAATTTGATGAATTAGTTGTTGAAATAAATATTTGAATTGTGTAGATTGAATGTCTACCTTCTATCGAGCAACGTCAGCTTTTGAAAGGTAAGTAAAAATTCATCTGCAACTACAATGCATTGACAAGTATTTCTTGTTATATTATTTATGATATTGATGCTTGAATAAATGTGCAATTAATGATCTTATGTACTATTTGATGAATAAAATGTTTAATTGATGTGGAAATTAATAAATCGTTGTTTCATTGGATTGGCTATTCATTTGCATTTGCACGTGCATGCATAATACATGAGTATATTTGATGTCTGGCATGCACAACATTATTTTGATAAAAAAGAAATATTTTGTTGACTGGCACCGAGGTTTGAGAGTCATGCTTATATGATATGTTGAGTACAGCTGTGGGATACTCCTCAGAAGATTAAAATGGTTGTTCGGGTATGTGCCATTGGTAATCATGGGGGTGTGGGGGGGGGGGGGGGGGGGGGGGGGGGGGGGGTGGACCACTTGCTGGTATTCTTCTTTTGATTGATGTCGCGGGTGGGATACTTCTCGGGTGATTGCAGGGGTTGTTCGGTGATGTGCCTCTGAGGGTCACGGAAGGATGGGCCATTCGCTGTGCCAATCCACTATAATGTGTGTCTGTGGCTATGTGCCTATTGATATATTCAGAGCTCTGGTCTGGTGCATAGTATTTGGGTCAAGGGCCCATGAAAAATATGAATTTGAGTAAAACGATATATATTTTTCTGAGTATGCATTGTCAGAATAAATGTTATACTAGTATCTCATATCATTTTCGTAGCATGCATGATTTTTGTTTACTGGACATTAGCTCACATAGTTCATGCATTGTTGGTGAACCTGACGATATCTGTGACTTGGACTTACTGGGCAAGGTGATGAGCTCCTACGGGTTTTGAGAGACACTGTGCATGGATAATGACATGTGGTTATCGTATTATGGTTTTTGAGTCTGCAGATTTATCTTTTGAAAAGCATGTGTGTTTCTTGGAGTATTTTGTTAACTTTTGGCTTTTAAATCTGCACATCTATCTTTTAAGAATTTTACTTTGAGAAAATAAATAATGGTATGTAAAGTATGATGGTGTTTCTGGTGATATGAATGTTATATATTGATATTGTTGTTGTATCTCCAGATGTTATACAAATAGAGGATATGCCGCCAAAATTTTTGCATAGCTACATATATAGCTTATAGTATATTATATATATAAAGGCAGTATAGTCTTTTAGAAATGGGGTGTGACATTGATATAGTCTGGTACTACTGACCTGTGTATGATGTGTTTATTGACATTTGATATGCTGAAGGATGATGATTCTTGTGTTGTTGTTACGCGTGGGGTACCTTGTGAATAAGGCTATGCGACTGCCCTTGATGATTGGGGTCTATCTTGTATATTTGGCATAGTATTGATTTTCCCATGGGCTGGGGGTCACCAGTGTTTGGGATATCTATTGGCCTGTATTTGAAAATTTTGGAGCCCTATTAATGTTGTATTCACCCTCATATTTTCTTCATGCGTTGAGCTGTTTTTATTCATTGAGTCGCTGTATAATGCCTTAATTATCATACTTTGTTTCAAAAGGCATTATCTGATTGTTCATTTTTACGCTTGACTGTGATTGAAATTCCTGGTTATGTTACGCATTGCTTCTTATTTTGATTTTAAATAGCGACTAATTCTGGTTTGTATTATGTTAGTGCAGAACATTGAGAAACGATATTAAAACAAGAACATAAGCTCTCTTCATATTTCTTCTAAGATTTCTTCCGAGAATGCTATTGACGTTCCAAGATAAATTCTGAACTTTGCTCCCTGTGCTATTAGCTTCAATTTAAGGTAAGAATTATTGGATTTCTTAGATGTTAACAAATGAAACATAGGCTGGAACTATCGATTTTTTTGAGGAAGCATGATTGAACATCTCATGCTTTGACTTCCTTCTTATTTCCTTAGTCTTTTATTTGAATTTGTATACAACAAAATTTATTTGATAATCCCTTATTTTTATGAGGTATTGGTTTAAGAAATGAAATAAATTGGGACGTTTTAGTAATAAAATAGTTTAAATTGATACATATATTCAAATACTGGCTTTAGTAATTCTTTAGAAAGTTATGATCCAATTAATAGATGGTAAGACATTAGTATTCTGGTAAACCTTGAAATGTAAAAGAATGAATAAAAGATGATAGCCAAGTGTTTGATACAATGTCTGACGAAAGCTCTCGTTTATCACTTTGACTTGCAGAAAATATGTTATTTGTGATGCATGCTGTCTTTGAAAATAGACTTCTCTTGATTATTTATTTATTAAAAAGAACTTCAAATAATGCTTTCTTGAATACACAATAGACATGCACTTTAGAATGAGAGTAAATGGTGAGTTTTTAAAGAATCTAACTAAAGAGAGCTTTATTTACCAAAATATATTGGTCAATTTCCTGTGTTGGGCTTTAGGAAGGGTTGTTTTCCTAACCTGTGTTGATCTGAAATAAGGGTTGCTTTCCTAAAACAAAGTGTTATATAGATAGTTAAAATGTGATCATTAAGATTTCGGTTTACAAATGCATAAAGGGTTGTAGAATCATAAGTTGTACAGTACTAGTTCTTAGATATTGTCTTAATCTTACCTAAGAAATAGTATATTAATGGTTTCATAACTTCTAATTGAAGTGATATAGGCTATGGAAAGGTATTTGGTACTAAGTTTTATAAAGAAACAAGCATAGAACATAAACGATTTTATGTTTAGCTTAGTTGCTGTTTGGTGGCATTTTTATCAGTGCATGAAGAAGTTTACTTCTATCACCTTAACGGGATAAAACAAGTAATCGTACTCATCTACATGTTAAAATTGTGGGAAAATTCCCTTGCCTTTTGTTTCAATTTATTTAACATCCTATGTGATTAAGTTTTGTTAATCTAGATTACTACTATCCCGGCAACTGAATGATATGCCATTTTATTCTGTAGATTAAATCCTTGCAGTTTATCAACCCAAATCCAAGCATTGTAAGCTGAAAATAAGATTGTTAAACTTGGGAAGTAATATTTGGAAACCTAGAGTAAGACACCAAACGGTGAAAGGTAAGTAAAAATCCATCAGCAACTGCAATGCATGAACATAATATTTCTTTTTATATTATTTGTGATGTTAGTGCTTGAATAAATGTGCAATTAATTATCTTATGTATTCTTTGATGTATAAAATATTTAATTGTTATGAAAATAAATCGTTGTTTCATTGCATTGGCTATTCATTTGTATTTGCACGTGCATGTATAATACATGAGTATATTTGATGTCTGGCATGCACGACATTATTTTGAGAAAAAAGAAATATTATATTGACCACTGCTATGGCACCGAGGTTTGCGAGGCAGACTTATATGATATGTTGAGTACAGCGGTAGGATACTACTCAGAGGATTAAAAGGGTTGTTCGGGATGTGCCCTTGGTAATCATGGGGGTGGACCACTTGCTGGTATTCTTCTTTTGATTGATGTCGCGGGTGGGATACTTGATGTGTCTCTGGAGGTCACGGGAGGATGGGCCATTCGATTATATCAATCCTCTATATTGGTGGTGTGCCTATGGCTGTGTGCCTATTGATATTGTTCAGAGTTCTGTTCCGGTGCATAGGAGCTCGGGCAAGGGCCCATGAAAAAAAATGAATTTGAATAAAACAGTATATATATATTTCATAATATGCATTTTTAGTATAAATGGTTCACGGATGTCAAATAACATTTTCATTGCATACATGATTTTTATTTACTGGGCATTAGCTCACGTAGTTCATGCATTGTAGGTGAGCACGACGATACTTGATATATGGACTTACTGAGTAGGGTGATGCGCTTCTACGGGTTTTGAGAGACAGTGTTCATGGATGACGACCTGTTGTGTTATAGGGTTATCTTATTTTGGCTTTTAAATCTGTAAAATTATCTTTTAAGAATTTTATGTAAATAGTATGATGGTGTTTCTGGAGATACAAATATTATATATTGAGTTGATGTTGTGTCTCGAGATATTATACAAATAAAGAAGATGTCGTCGAAACTTTTATATAGCTATAAATATAACTTACAATATAGTAAAGATTATGTAACACCCCAAAACACGCAATTACAAAATTAGACAAAATAAGTTGAAGCTATAAAAAAATAAATCCATAATAATGGTAAAATATTGAAAAAAAATTCATTAAGCATCAAAATACCATTTATCACACTAAATTCAAATATATATTTAAATCAAAGAAATAATAAATAATAATAACAATAATATAATCTAAATAATAATATAAAAAAACTAATCATTTTGAATTAATTTTAAAAACTTAATATTTGGCAACTTACCCCAACACTTGTCCACACTTCAACACCCTAAGACATGCACACAACCCCTATAAATACCTCCCCATTTCATCAGATTTAACTCACAAATTTAAGAGCAAGTTTGAGAGAGTGTGTGTAGGAAATAGGTAGAAAATAGAGATAGAAATGAGAAAATTATGAGGAAAATATCAAATCTCCTCCAAAAAAATCCGAAAATTTCACACAACATTCATTATACACCCAGAAAACATTTACTATAGGAGGTGTTCAAAAATCAGTATCCAAATTCGTCCAGAAAATCAAAATCGCGAAGAACTGTGAGCTGTCCAAAGCCCAGAAAACCCATTTCAAGGTATTGGTTTCAAGCTACAATTTCGTGCCTTTCTCAAACGATTTTAAACTTGGAGTCTAAATGAAAGTTGTTCAAAATGTGTTAAAACGTATGGATATGTCGACCGATGGCCCAAACGACCGCCGTACGAACTGATTTCCGGCGACCAAAACACCTCGTTAATCATTTCGAAAAATAGAATTCTGGGCAAAATCGGTTGGGAATTTCAAAATGGTTTCTAAACGAAATTTGTAGATCGGAACGAGAAAAACCTGCTGTAAAAATTTCAGCCGCGCGTGGCCTTCGGATCACAGCCACGCGCCGGCATGGTGGCGCGTGTAACGCACGCGCCGACGACTTTCTCAAAATGCCGGTCGGCGAACGTTGCTGGACTGATTTAAGGAATTTCTGGAAAGTTTCGTGAAGTTTCGACTTAAACTTGATTTTTAATGAATTTTCAAATGTTTGATTAAAATTACCCGGACAAGTTTTGTACAAAAAAATGATTTGTAGAAGATTCAACAACATATCTTGGTTGCTAATCACCATAAATTACTTATATTATGTTTATAGGAATTTAATTGGCAACTGGGTTCAAAATCAAGTCAATCCAGTAAGATATCAAGTAGTAAGGTGAGGTCTACTACCGATTTTTTGTTGTATAGCCATTTTGGCATTGGCCTGGAATTTACAGTAACTTGCTATTCATTATCTCACCTTTTATATATTGTCATCATATTGCATCTTATCTCGTTCCATTGGTCATCTTGATCTGCATGTTTATTTATCTTGAATGTTATCGATTATTAATCGATCCTTTGATTGAACGAATCCTTTGACTGAATGACTGAATGAATGGAGCCATGGATACCACTGGACAACGTGGCTTCGGCCCGGAAAGTGAGTCCAATGAACAACGGATGACAGTCCGGGTATATGGTTCATCTGAACAATGCGCACCGTTTTACGGTCCGGAGAATGGTTCACCTTGGCTCGTAAATGACTGAATGTACAGATCCCATCTGAATATGTGGGGAAAAGTGCTACACCAAACTGTCCGGTGGGAGCCACCTCTTTAGCCCACGATATTCACTCTGAAATCATAAATCATCACTATTCATTATTGACAATTACTTGACTACAAAATCTTTGTTACATGACATATCATATTGAGAAATTGCATTGTTTGATAATTACAGATATAAAGCCATTGTTATTCCTCACTAAGTCCTCAAAGACTTAACCTCTGTTTTCCTTGTTATTTATTGTGAGTTCCAGATATAGGAGTACCAGAGCCAGAACCGGAGGAAAATAGAAAAAATGGAAATGTTGGCTTACCGGGACTGTTATAGTATTTTCTCTTTTATTAAGTGTCGGACTATTATAAGGAGTTTGTACTGGGATGTATTTTGTTACTAATTAGAATGTATAAACGCTTCCGCTACTAAAAATGAATGTTTGACTAAACGCTTCCGCTATTTTCGAAAATGTTTAAAACCCTCGTGCATAATGTTCTTAGAGAATGTGGTACCGGATAAGAGTTAAAGTAATATTTGCCCGAGTCGAGTCCCACATATTATATAGTAAAGATTTTGGGGGTGTGACGTGGTATATTTACAAAAATTATTAACATAATAATGAAATTCATTTTTAAAATTTGTTTGTAATTGCTCTTACACACCATACTGTGCACAAAGCATTGACGAAAGGGTCATGATTAGTTCTGTCAAAGTAAACATGCCACATATCCCAAGAATCTTGGTGACATGTCAACTACCATAGAAGCTTGAGTAAATAGGAAGACTGTTCCAAAAAATCTCAGCCAATTAAATCAAAATTCCTCATAGAGGGCAAGTGGAATTCTATGCGACGATTAAGGGTCTCCTCAAACCTGTAAATACTCTGCTACGATACAGGTAAATTTATGTAATACTTGACATTTCACTCATATTTTTTTATGGTCCCTAACCGGAGAATCAGAAGGATCGATTTTCGACAAGAAAAAAAACCAATGCCGTCACATCTCTTTGTTCATGTTTTCAAGCTCGGTTGGCTGGAAAAGTCATCGAAGCAAAAGCTTGCTTCAATCAAATATTCCACTATGAGTTACCGTACATCACCAACATATGCCGGCTAATTTATTTTTTTATTATAAAAAAAGAAAAAAATTCATAAATTATAGTTGTTTGAAAAAATTTAACATTCTATTATAATTTGCACTCCAAGAGTGCAAATTATAACACCATTCTAAAGTTGCACTCTTGGAGTGCAACTTTAGAATTTTGAATTATAAATTAAAAATAATTTTAAATTCTTGATTATTAAAAATAAATTTTTTTTATTGGTATTATATTTTACATAAAAATTTTAAACCACATAAATAGTTGAAATATGAATAAATGATCTGAAATAGCACACATAAAAATAAATAGATTATTCTTTACATTGAACTCTAAATATTTCCTCCGGTCCCACAACCACGTCTATGTCTCAGTCGTTGTGGTCTTCTAGATGGCTCAACTACATCTACATTCCTAACAGATTTGGGCATATACGAGGATAAAGAGTATTCATCCTAACACTCATGGTTCTCGAGTACAACAAGGCCAAATTATAGTCAACGAGGATCTAATACTTCCTACCCCTCCATATGGTGCAAGGTATAATTACACTTGGTATTTATATTTATTAGTTTTAAATATTGCACTAACATTGCCATGTCGATTTTTTTTAGGTGGTCTAGTTTTTTTAGATTTGGACACACTGTCCGACATGCTTTGCGTGTATTTCGTGACACATTTGATAGGATGTATTGGGATCAGGTAATAAATACTTTCTTGAGAATATCACTTGTATATTAATAATTATGTATTTATGATAGTATGTTATGTTTCTGTTTTACAGTTTATTTGGACTCCATATGACATGGAGTCGGATGAGATCACATCACTGCCTCCAGAATGCGGTCCAGAGGATTGGATGGCACAATGTCCACTCATAAATTATGCCATTGTGGAGATGCATCGTCCAGAGCGAGTTTTACGACAGTTTGGTTTGTTCCAAACTATTCCACCACCAATAGATGCTAGACAGGTGGAGTTGCATAAGCTCGATCGCAGAGGTCGTGTTGCAACGAATTGGACATGGTTCCATAGTGCATACATAGATTTGTGGATGGCCAGACGATATAATATTGTGGATGCCCCTCAGGCCACCGGCTCCTATACTTTCAGTGATGATTACATGACGTGGTACGGCACAATTACACGTCATATTATATCTCCACCCACCAACAATGTTGAGACAGGATACCGTGCAGCAGATGCTGCTGCATGGCAGCAAGTGGTATGCATATATTCCTTTTTTTATTTAAAATGATTTAATTTCTTCTGAATTATGCTACCTATTAACCATATTTTTTGTAAGGATGTGCATATGGAGCAACTAAGACTTAGTTGCTCAAGTTTGAGTGAGGATGAAGGGATTTCACCCGGGGTCAGGCGTGTATTAGATCAGAGCTTAGCTATTGTGGATGAAGTGCGTCAACTTGCTCGGACACAACAAAATAGATATGGTATGCCTGCACGGCAGCGAGATACCACTAGAGGGGGCAACCAGAGGAGAAGACGGTCAAGTACCTCTGATACTCAGGTAGATGCTCATGATGATATCCCTCCATTTACTACTGATACATATGATGCAGGGGGGACATCAACATCACACCGTTCTTCATTCCATTATGATGCCACATCTTCTGACTACTACGGCACACAACCTGCCCACGTGGAGGAGCCATCACCATACACTCCATATATATCAGATCCAACTCAAGCATACAGTGGAATCTCATTTACGGATCTTCTGCTTCGTGTACCCGATTCTACACAGCCACGTCCACATTTTGATATCTCACCTGTTACATTCTCCGACTTGACGTCACAATATGATATTGGTGAGTCCAGCGCTAGGACTAGACCCTCTCAATCACAAACGCGGAATGTAGATGTAGTTGAGCCATCTAGAAGACCACAACGACTGAGACATAGACGTGGTTGTGGGACCGGAGAAAATATTTAGAGTTCAATGTAAAGAATAATCTATTTATTTTTATGTGTGCTATTTCAGATCATTTATTCATATTTCAACTATTTATGTGGTTTAAAATTTTTATGTAAAATATAATATCAATAAAAAAAATTTATTTTTAATAATCAAGAATTTAAAATTATTTTTAATTTATAATTCAAATAATACTATTCTAAAGTTGCACTCCAAGAGTGCAACTTTAGAATAGTGTTATAATTTGCACTCTTGGAGTGCAAATTATAATAGAATGTTAAATTTTTTCAAACAACTATAATTTATGAATTTTTTTCTTTTTTTATAATAAAAAAATAAATTAGCCAACATATGCCACTCAATATTAATTAGTAGAACACGAGTATCATCATATTTTTAATAGGAAAATTACATTTAACATCATATAGTTTTGTCAATATTTTACTTTGTAATTATTATTTGAAAAATTATACTTTATATCTTGAGGCACAGTTTGAAGTGATGGATGTGATAATTAATGTAAAAATTAAAAGGTTTTGAAATAATTGTAAAAATAAAGTGTGATAAGTTATTGATGTTTGATTGGAGGATAATATATTTGATAAATTTTATTGTTTGGTAAAATGACTAAAATACTCTCATAAACATAATAATAATAATAATAAAATATATTATATTATGATTATTATATATCATAATAATTATATATATAGATACAAAATATTAAAGTAACAATATATAATAATGATAATAATATATGTATAATATATATAAAATATTAAAATAATAATATATGATATTAATATAATATATAATATATATATATACATATAATACTAATAATATCTATATATATATAAAATTTTAACATAATAATATATAATATATATTCGTGTATATATATATATATATATGTATATATATGAATATGTATATATATAAATAATAATAATAATAATAATCGTATATATATAATATTAAAATAATAATATGTAATATATATCTATATATGTGAATGTATGTATATATATATATAATATTATATAATAGATATATAATATTATATTAATAATAATGCAATAATCATAATAATAATATAATATAATATAATAAATATTATTATATTATTACATAATAATAATACAATTTAATAATAACAATAAATATAAAAATATATAATATATATTAATATATATGATAATAATAATAACATATATATATATAATATATATGAAATATTATATTAAAATAATATAATAATCTATAACAATAATCATAAAATATATATATATATATATATATATATATATATATATATATACTCCTCATTTCCATGTGTTACATGCACATACAATATTGTTTTTGTAAACTGGTGTGTTAATTGTAAATTTATTTTTTAGTTTGGACTTTGAGATGTAATAACTTTTTTTAAAATTGATTTATAGTTTAATACCCTCTCATATACTTTTTAAATTATTTCGTTATCTAAATTAGCAGGAGTCTTGCAGTCATTTAACACATTGACATCTTTGTTAGGATGTGTGAAAATCTTGAAAATTGAGATGAAGGAGTAAATTTGAATTTTTAACAAGTGGTACACACACACGAAAAAAGATGGAGTTTGAAGGACAATTTTGGGGTTTTAAAAAACCTTCACCAAGTTGGTTTCTCTAGTACCCTCACAATTTATAAGATAGTAAATATATGTATATAGATATGCATATATAATAATAATAATAATAATAATAATAGTAGTATATAGAAATATATATATATATATATATATATATATATATATATATATATAAATATTATATTAATAATATATAATAATAATAATTATTATTAATTAATAATATATATATATATATATAATAAAATAATAATAATAATAAGAATGAAATAAACAATATAAATATAAAAATAAAGTTGTAGCAAATAAGTTGTAATTTTTTAAGGGAACTTCAAATTTTGAGATAGTGAAAAATGTGGGAAGGGGTATTTTATGTCAGTTTGTTGTAAAATTTGGATTATAATAAGATAAATATGGTGGGGATAATTTTTTTTTAAAAAGGAAACAAACATGGGATATGGTTTGTAATCCAAAGATTACTAACCATATCCCCCAGCCTCAATCTTTATGAATTCTAACACTTTGCACCTTCTTGACTATGTTTGTTTGGCATTTTCCATTGAAACATTCCATCATCGTCTTACATCCTAAAACTTAGATGTCAACCTCAAAGTTAAAAAACAAAAACAAAAAAAAAAAAGCTAGATGTTGCAAATTAAAAAAAATTAAAATTGGGTATCGAAATTCTATAGTTGTATCATTTTGGAAAAATGAATTTTGACACTCAAAGTTTATTATTTTTTATTTTAAAATTTTGCAAGCTAGCTTAAAATGCTCTAAGTTTGAAGATGTATGATGATTATGAAATGCGACGATGAATCTTCGATAAAAAACTCAAATCGGGTCAAGAGCATGAAAGTGTTACTTTTCATTAAAGTCGATGACATAAATCGTAATATTTTAAATATTGATTACAAATTGAAATTTGGACAAAATATACGATGTTAAATATAATTTTCTCCATTTTTAATAGCAGCGTTTTTGAGCCGTTTGTGGGAAAACTTGATATAGAATGTGAGAATGTTCAATAGGAGGAGAACAGATTGGAGGGAAGATCATATATTACATATTTGGGGGTTATGATTTTTGATAGCCATTTGTTGAAACTCATAGAGTTCATGTAACTTTTTTCTATTTTTGTTCATACCTAGGAATCATGGCTTCCGAACTTTTAATTTTGATTTGACAATTTATTTTACCAAAAACTAAACCAATTATATCTCAATTGTTTCCCATTCAAAATATCCTTCAATCTTAATATTATTCCAAACGCAATTTTTATTGAAGTTTGTGATCATTTTTATAGAAGCTCAAGGCTATTGTTTTATAAACATCGATCAGGTTTTACTTATCTTAAGGTGAAATCTTAATTTTAAATTCATTGATTTCAACCCATCTAACTTCAATAATTAGTTACTTCAAAAAACTCGCAAGAAATGCTTGTGGTGTTTTTTTTTTTGAACGAGCTTGTGGTGTTTATATGTGTCGAAGAACCAAATAATCTGTCATTTTAAATATACTTCACCTGCATTGCGATCTATTGGACTTGATTAGATTTAGATCTTGGTTTTGGTTCAAGAACAGTTTTAGTCGTATGCACTGCTCTTTGACGGAGTGGATTAGGAATCAGTTGTTTGCTTAGTAGATGCTTAACTTTCTCTTATCATTTTGTTGTACTTTTCTTTTATTTTTCTCTTTGTACTGTTTTGGGTTCTCTTGAGTACTTCTGGTACTCTTCGTTTTCAGTTAATATATTTTATTGTCCGATTAAAAAAAAAAAATACTTCAGCTGCATAAATTGAAACTTTCTAATGGTTTGGATTCATTTTACTACTCACGAACTAAAAAGAATAACCCAATACCTCAAGAACACAGCCAAAAAGCCATGACATAAGGAAAACTGCAACCCCCTAAAGCAGAAGTTATGCATGAATCACCGATTAACCGAGTAATATACGAGAGGTACGTATTCTGAAGTTTATACCATTCCTTTTTACAGTTATCTTCCATACGATAGAGGGTGTTCCTTTTTACAGTTATCTTCCATACGTAGACGGAGTAAAAGCTAAAGCTTAGAATAAGAGAAGGGCAAAATAATGACTAAAAAAAGAGAAACAGAAGAGAACCCAAATAAGTATCTTTAATGGTCTCTTGCAATCTGACAAACGTAAGTTCCACCTTACAGTACTCAAGGTGATGGTACACAGACTAGTTTACAAGTTTCTTGAAGGAAATAATCTTCACGCCAGGGACGATGCCCAAACCCGAGCATTCCTAGCTCCTTCATGGAAGTTTCTAGTTTTGCACACCTTTAGCTTGCTCCAAATTCTCTTCACATCAATCAAATGGAAAACACGCCCTAAAAGTTGCCTCGACTCTCCGAAAATTCCCAAATTTAAGTGAGGAATGCATGCGACCCACAGTTCCATAAAACGAGATACAATCTCTGGGAAGAAAAAATGGATAGCCCTTGACAAGACAAATAGTACAGAAAGTACAAGATACAATTCTCTCAAAATTATTTCCTTGAATGACTTTCCATTCCAAAATTTGAAAATTTTCTGATTACTAGCTGGGATGCAAGAGTCATCTTCAGACATATCCACTAGTGGATCGAGTCCTTCAGCAAATACAAAGAAATTAGAAATGAGAGAGAATCTCCAAAAGTTGAAAGATTTATCTTACACCATAGCACTAACAGTACATGACGGTACATGTATTACTGAAAAATAAGATTCACAATAGACATAGTCGTCAAAGGGATGAAACACAAACACAAGGCCATTAATATAAGGGACTGTAATTCTTTCCCATCACTGCAAGACCCATAGGTTCCACCCCTATGCCCTCTTGACACACCAATAGAAGAAGGTGCGTGTAAATAAATCTAAAGCATAAACAGTTGCTGCAGTAAGTTCATCTCATATCTAAGCACACAAAAACGAACATTTCAAAGAATCAATAGAACACAATAATTATAGATAAATATAAAACATGCAGAAAGATGTTAACCATGAAAACCTTGATGGTGGTTAAAACTTAACATCAGCAGGAGTAAATGTATCATAATAGCGGTCACAAAGTTCAGGAGATGAGCATTTGAACTTGAAAATTTCAACAGTGCAATTGGTCTGTGATTATTATGTAATTTGGATTTCCATAGAAGAGGGCAGCATAAATGTGTAACCATGCTGGATAATTTCACCGGAGCAGCGGGTCATAAGTATGGTATAGCAACTAGAAAACAGGTTTCTACCAGGGGAGATACCTGTAGTTCTTTTGTAGAAATTGACAAGAGACATGAGATCTCTTCGACCATGATATTTCAATCGCATGTTCTGATTAACTATTAGTAGCGAGGGTACACTGTGAATCCCGTATCTAGAAAAAACACTGCACAAAATGCAGAAGCAAGTTACTATTGCAGAGAGTAGAGAATTGAATGTAGAGAGCATGTTATAAACCTTCCATAGGCTTTGTGTGCACTCAAGCAAGGTATGCATAAGAATGTTATGCACATAAAAAGATATTTCACTACTCAATGATGTCCACATTCCTACAAATATCTATTATCCTTCATCAAATTATGCATAAGTATGGTATGCACATAAAAATATATTTCACTACTCAATGATGTCCACATTCCTACAAATATCTATTACCCTTCATCAAATTTGGGTCCAGTGCAACTAAAGTCCGAATAAATGAACACGAGGTAATGCATAAGAATTAACTAATGGTATAACTAATGGTATCCTATATGGTCACAACCTCTACTGAGTAAAGCTGACTGCAGCAAGGAGACATCTAGTTCTTTAGCAAGTAGGTCCGGACGTTCTTCCTAGGATACAAGTACACAGATGCCATAACATAATATGAACAATACTCGCTCTAGGATCGGTTCATGTCATAAGAAACCAAAAGTTTCATGGGAGGAAGGGAATGTAATTCATCATAAGGCAAAGTCACCCACCTGGGAACGGCCGAAGATTGTTCAAACATAATGTGTTTGATCTGCGGATACATAGTACTGAGAGTAGAAAACTTTGACCGAAAGATGCTTGAGAAAGGACACCATGAAGCATGATACAGAACAGCAGTATATACATTCTTCTGACTGGAGCTCATCACACTTTCAAACAATTCTACATCCCCCTTCATTTAAAAAATAATGTATATGAAAGAAACACATAAATCAAGAATATCATTTGGAACTCTGTAAAACAGATATGGCAGACCAGGAGTTGAAACTTAACATTCATAATCACAGAACAAATAACTACTTGCAACATCAGCACTACCCTACATCATCACTACTATTGGTCACCGCCATAAATGTGGATCAGTTTCGGACAAGTAATAATCACCAACAACATCAATATAATAATGCTATTTATCATCACAATTGCAAGCCATAGTTTCTCAGTATCATAGTTATTAAAAGGCAGTACGCCAAAAAGCGATCAACAATGGTCTTGCTTAAAGCGCTAGGCTCCGGGAGAAGCATGGTCTAATAGACGTTAGGCGCCGAGATAAAGGTGCCCCTAACTCTACCCTTTGTTTGATCCACCATGCTTTATATGACAAGCAACATATCCTTGATTCTGGCAAATATAATAAGTCAAAGCTTAATCAATTATATAAATTGAATACAATTTTTTTCATTTTCAAAAAATAGAAGAGGAAGTATAAGCTGGAGGCTCAGGCAAATAACCCTTAACAGCCGTCTAGTTTATTAGGCTTGAGCTTATTAATTAAAAAAATAAGCCCCATTAATAATCCCAAATTTAATAAACACAATATATCTAAAAACCCTAAAAGTCCAAACTTAAATAAACCCAATATACCTAAAAAACCCTAATAGCCTATTTTTTCTTTGAGGCGCTGGCGCCGCCTATCGCGTGCGGCGACTATGCCACCCCAGTGTCGATTTCCGGCCGCCTGGACTCACCTAGTGAGACAAGGAAAAGAGACTTAGTTGCTCTATTCTCTGAGGATCCAATTCGAGCGCTTTTAACAACACTGCTCAGTAATAACATCAATATAAAAAACTATAGTCGGAAGGATACGGGAGTCAGCAATAAGATACATTTACAGGTCTAATCCAAAAATGAACATCCAAACATAACTGAAATAACATTGAATCTCAACTTCTGGAAGAGCATGTTTTAAACTCTCTTGAATGTAAAAAAG
Organism: Haberlea rhodopensis; assembly: GCA_907163345.1. Lineage (NCBI taxonomy): Eukaryota > Viridiplantae > Streptophyta > Magnoliopsida > Lamiales > Gesneriaceae > Haberlea > Haberlea rhodopensis. The sequence continues at coordinate 310,273 of CAJQUN010000355.1, read as the reverse complement.
AATTACCTCACCTACCAACAGGACAAATCCAAACACAATGAAAATAAGTACTCTAGGTAGATTATTGATAGGTCACCATATGCAAAAAGCGATGATTTTGAAAACCAAGAAGAAATATATGCATCACGTAGTCATCTATATGATTACTTCCCCATTCAACTGAATATTTAATCTTTTTGGACCCTCTTTTTATCTAACTCTAAAGTAATCACTTTAGAGTTTTCACGCTTAATATAATGAAGTGGTGGAAAGATTGACTAGAGCTATTCCATTATGTTTGACATCCAACAGCGCGTCACTTTTTAAGTAAAAAGATAGAGGGTATCAGATGAAACCGACAAAATTAATAAAGAATTAACAGACACAGATAAGCTCAGAGAGATAGTCTTTCTAGTATAGCAATGACTCGAGGAATTGAAGTTTGTCATACAAGAGAAGAGCTGTGGCAGCAGTTACTGCTGCCTGCGCATAATTTTACAATCAGTAAGACTAATGAGCAAAAGTGTGCCTAAAACGATAAAAGGGATCAAGCCATTATTACATCACATGACTGACTTCACTCAAAAAGATATAATCATACTGCAACCTTCAGACAGAAAATGGACTATCTGCTTGTGATGAGAATCTAAACGGTAATTTGAAGAATTATATGCTCAAGTGGTTTGTTATGAAATGTGAAATGCAGGATAAACCAAAACGCACTTAAGCTGGCTAGATTCACTTCAATCATTTAATTGATAAAAAAAGTACAACTTTTTCCTTCTTTGAGGTAACTTACTTGTGGGTCTGCCACAACTTCAAAAAAATAACATATGCTACTCATACAGTCATTAATACATTTGAATTTTTCTTCCAAATTCAAGCTCTATTATGTTGTCAGTTGTTACTCCAAGTTTTCTCATACTCATAAACGTTCCAATTGTTTAAGATTACTAGAATCCATGACAACTTATGGCCGCCCTTCTGCATGATTTTTTTTCTCAAGAAACTGGTAAAGACGAAGCATCGGTAAAGATTAGAAGTCAGAAGAGAGAATTACATCAGCAGCAGCAAATATTCAGTGCATATCAGTGTGTATATGATTGGATTTTACAAGATCTACCGGGCTCATAATCCCATGATACGCGAGAGTCTATCTCGAAAATTAATGGATTTTGTTTTTTATAATTATAGAACTTCTAGTGTAAACGGTAGAGAAAATATTTGATTCAATTCAGTTTAGCCCTCAGAAAATTAAGATAAACACTTGCGATCATTTTTACTTTTTATATGCTTTCACACAAATATCTTGAATAGTTGCTATAAAATATTACGAAAATTGTGTTATTAAATGTTAAGTTCTATGTGACTCGTTTTTTATAAGGTAAACTATATGCGTAAGTGTGTGATCCATGGAGAAAGAATTAGCACTAGTTATTATACCTCTCAGCTGTACAAGCTAGGATGAACACTCATGATTCAGTTACCTCTAAACAAAGTGAAGTATTTGAAAGCCATAATTATTAGTAATTTACTTTCTGTTGGATTTAAAGTTTTCTTCACATGTTTCAATTTCGGATTACATTTCTGTGAATTATGTTGTGTAAATTTTAAACTACTTTTGATATTACGATTAAGATGTGTGATACTTGTGCTGGGTGAGTTGACAACTCACCCTTTGCCCTGGAACAAATTGTGTTTTAGTCATTTAGATAAGCACTAAAGAAAAAATAGTATTAAAGGAGGAAGTGTTCCGGCAGAGGTGGAGAGAAGTCTGTTCATACTTTAAGCTTGTCATTCTTAGTTCCAAATTCCAATTGCTACAAGACAATTGTTTTGACATGTTTTTGGGATCTAACGAAGTCATGTTGATGCCTTAGCTTTTAGCAGCATTAATTCCAACGTACTTTAATACTCAATTTGACCCAACTGCTTCTCTTTGCGTAAGAGTGCTTTTGCTCCCGTTTATTTATAAATTGATTCTGTTTAAATCATGTAACTTGTTCCGCTTAAAAACTTCTATTCCGTTCGTTCAAACAGATGTAGGATTTTCCATCTAGTTTTATGACAAAATTGCGGCAACTGTTTGACCGGTTGGGAAAGCTTTTGATCGGTCAACAAACATAGTTTTATTTTAAACTTAAGATCAAACTATAGCGATACTGAAATTAAAATTGAGAAATCCTGCCTTTAATTAATTGTTTGCTTGTAAATACATCCTAAGTGTGTTAAGAGCGACGTAATCAATAATGAACATGGCAGGCATAAAACATATCGTTATATTTATTGCATAATCAACACCGGCTTATACCTATGCAATGAAAAATCTATTGCTTTTTTAAGCTTATATGAGAGGAAGATGCAAAGATGGTAGGATAGAGACACAAGTGTTTAGTTGATGTATATTTATGGTAGGATCTTAGATTTTGAGTCAAGTTTTGAAACCAGTGATAAATAGTGTGTGTGTCTGTGTGTGTAAGAAGAAAATTATTGATAATTATCAAAATGTACATCTGGAGGACAAGATAACCCACCTTCAAAATCAATAAGCCGCTGGCATATAGATTATGAGTCCAACGAGAGTGGAAAATAAAAGTATTAAGTTAACAGCCTAATAGACATTGTTTATTTCCTCTCTTACTAAGTTGGCATGCTATTCACCACGGCCTGAACGTAAAAGCATTAAATGATGACATCCATAATAAGTACTTCAATATTAGTAGTTTAAATGCATCATTGTTGAGCATAAATACGAAGATCTCGAAATTCCAAAACTCGGCATGCTCGAGGGTTGTATAATTTCCTATCTACAGTAGAATCCGTTTTAGCATTCAAATTATCGACAAATCAGCACAATAATGCATGAGTTGAAGTAAATAAATTAATCACCATATATTAAATGGATTCACTTTTTTTGTTTGGTGGGCTGCAGATGCTCAGTCGATTTATGAAAATTTGGAATTAAACAATAACATATGATATGTGCACTTTGTTAAAAATACATTATTTGGTGCTTGGATTTTAATGAATTGAGTAGCAAGCAAAATGCACTGCTCTCATGTTCTTTTTTTCTACATACCTAAGTATGGCATTAAAAAAACGACGGGGAAAAAAAAAAGAACAGACGACTTGATTAAATATCCTAATCTTGGGTCAGCTTTTCTAAAAATATATTTCTGCAAGACAAAAAAAAAATGCCAAAACTCCATAAAAATGGTTTCCAACATTTAAGTTCAATCCGCTGTTAAAGAAAAGAAATAAGCTTTCGCGGAATAGCCTTCTTGGTATTTATCCCAGAAAAATTTAGGGAACATAAAAATCTGAATACCAACAATACCAGCAATTCATCGAAACAAAAACACAAAAAAAGTGAAACAAATTTGTAAGATGCATAAGATGTATAATTAATTTATACCTAAAATTAAAACTAAATAATTACCTGGGTTGCAGGCAAATATAATGGGGTCAATAACGGGCACTGGGAGTTCAGATCGTGAAGAAAGGTTTTGAATTCACAAGGATGACAAGTAGCCTGGGACGCGGACGCGGATCGAAACTGCGTCGTCGCAGAAGCGGCCAATATACACATGAATATACAGGCGCATTTTCTGATCGGAACCTCCATAGACAAAACCAAGAATATACCCTAATAATTTGGGGAAAATTTATCAGATTTCTGACCAAGAAAACAGAAGAAAATCTATAGGGTTCAATCGATGCTCTCCCCTTTCAGCTCAGAGAGGGTGTCGAAAAATGCTGGATTCTTGTAATTGACTTTCAATACTCTCCCCCTCTCTCTCTCTCTCTCTCTCTCTCTCTCTCTCTCTCTTATCTATATCATGGAGTTTCGTCGACAACCACCATTGACAGCGATATTATTTTTTATACTTTGTGCGCTGAGCACTACGGTTATCAAGAACCAAAAAAGAATCCCATATTCTTGTTTTTTTGTATAATATATATATATTATGGCATATACAGTATGAAGTATAAAGTAATTTTAGGAGATAAATATCTTTCAACTAAATATTTCAAAATATATTGTTCTCAACTAGATACCTATTTTAGAACCTTCTTTCAATTAAGTCTATCTTCTGAAATCATAATCTAATTAGTCCATTTTTATGACTAATTTATTATTATTTTATTGAATCTTTTGCGGATCATGCATCGGTTGGAGGCTGAGGTTGGCTGATAACCGTCCAATAATTCCAACCGTTAAATTTTTCTTCCCTCAGTCTCTGACATCTTGAGATGAACCTAAGAGCATACTTTTGCAAATGACTCACAGTTAATATTGTGATTCGAAGAAAATACAGAAAATGCTCATCATGCTTCTTTATTACAATAAAATTTTAACAAACTGATTAATACATTTTTGACCGAACTACGATCGGGTATCCCACCAGGTTTTACGATGGCTCCTCACCATCAACCACACGATCGCAACTGATGGTTCTGTAATGGGGCCTTCAACAGTAGGCAACACAACCCTAATTTATTTCCTACCTTAGGGCGTAGAGTAAAATCAGATATATGAAAGATTTTAAGAAATCTGGGAGATAGATGGGCAACAACCTTATTTTTATTCTGAAAATACTTATAATGTCTATTACATTAAAGTGTATCCTTTTGGGAGAAGACGGACTTGTTTAGCCTCTCATATAGATGAGGCTTTACTCAATAACACAAACTGAAATACATAACAATATTACAAACGATTACAAAAGAAAGAAATAAATAAATTATTACCAAGCTATGAAAGTTGAATGATTACAAATCTTGGGGACTATATTTTTTATTCTCAGAAAACTATGGAAAATTTTTGATGTCCTTAACTTCCTTGAATGCCTTGGTTAGGGGTGCTTATCGGACCGGGTCGATCCGGACCCGGTCCAAAATCGGAACCGGACTAACCGGTTCCGGTCTGCCCCAGAACCGATATCAAACGGTCCGGGGCGGTTCCTTTAAGCCAAACCGGTAGCACCACCGGTTCCGGTGCTACCGGTTTGGAACCGGTTAGATTTAAAAAAAATAAAAAAATAAAAAATGTCAGATATTCAGCATGGCAACGGCTATAAAACTGTTGCCATGCTGAAATGTTGGCAATGGCTTTAAAGCCGTTGCCCAGGGGCGGATCTATTAAGGGGCAAGGGGGGCAAGTGCCCCCCCTTGCCCCAAAAAATATTTTTTTTATCTTAAAAAAATATTTTTTTAAAAAAATTTTGTTATTTTACCCTAAAAAATTATAAATTGCCCCTTAAACATTACATTTTGCCCCCCCTTAAATTATATTTTGACCTTTAAATTTTTTTTTGGCCTAAATTTTTTATTTTAAATTTTTTTGCCCCCCCTTTCTAAAAATCCTGCATCCGCCACTGCCGTTGCCAACGTTCCATTTTTTTTTAAAAAAAAAATTTATTTTATTTTTTGAAATCTATAAATATGTGAATTTTTTTCATTCTTCTCCTCACAATTCATTCTTCTCACAATTCATTCTTCTCACAATTCTATACTTTAATCTCATATTTTCCTCTCAATTGTGCTATCTACAATTTATATATAATAATAGCATCTTCATCTAGCAGCGGCGCTGGTCGTAGCCAGGGTCGTAGTCGGGGTCTCGTTCCGGGTCGTCTATCACTGAGTTCATCTTCGGCAATGAATTTGCCTCTACCAATACCTGAGTTAAATGAAAGTTATGATTTTTTTGCTGACCTCAATGTTGGTGGTTCCTGTATGAATGTCGAACCGCAACAACCCGAACAACCTGTCGAACCTACTGCTGCCCAATTCCCTATCTTAGCCAAAATGGCTAGAGAAGTGTATGCGGTACAAGCTTCAAGCGTCGCTTCTGAATCAGCATTCTCAACATGTGGCCGAATTATTGGAGAATACAGAAGTAGTCTTTCCCCTGATTCGTTATGCATGCTCACGTTACTTAAAGATTGGTTTGAAGCAGAATGTAAGAATAGAAGAGATTGGGCGGTTGACGAATTCGTAAACCATTATGACGAGCAAGAAGAAGAGAACGCAAAAACAATACTTATCAATTATGAAGATTGCTAAACAGCAATATTTTTTATTTTTATTTTTTAATTGCCATCTCTTTACAATTATTTGTATGCATCTATATTATGAAATGAAGAAGAAATATATTGAATTTGTGATGAATATTGGGGAAACATTTACAACATTCAATAAAAAATAAATAAAACTTTTTGAAATTTTTTTTTAAAAAAAAATTCAATTTTTTTTTTAAATTGAAGCGGATCGGTTCGGACTGGGACAGGTTGGAACCTGGACCGATACGGTTCCTTAACGGACCGGACAGGTTCCGTCCTTAACGGACCCGAAACCGGCCGGTTCCGATCCGTACCGGGTCAAGCCAATAAGCACCCCTAGCCTTGGTGTTAATATAAGTCTGGAGGTGGATGTGAATTCGGACTTCAATCCTTGTTTATCACCAGACGTCATTGCATGCGTCTTCTTTCTTGTTTGGTTCTTGTGGTCCCTTCTACTTTCGGCATAAGAGGTTGTCCTACCATCTTGTTTTATTTTGATAATTGTAGTGGTCTTCGTCAGAGTCACAAGACTCTTGTCTCCCTGTGGTCCCTAGAAATTTGGCTTTTGCGGTCCGCATGGGAATCTTCCATGTTTGCCTGGTCTCGCTTTGTTCTCTTTCTTCTAGTCCCTCTTGACATGGAATCCTTTTCCCGAACAGTGGCTCTCTTTGCTCTGGGAAGCTCGGGCATATGTGGTCCTGCCATCTTCCAACATGAGCCATATTGCAAAACTTCTGGCAAGTTTCTTTAGTCGTCGGAATCTTGTTATCCCACAATATTTTTCTCTTCTTTTCAAATATTTTCTCTGCAAATTTCGTAGTGTGGCTTGTCACGGAGTTAACCATGAATGACATGTTCGCTATTTTCTGGAAAATTTTGAACAGATACTTGACTGTGTTCATCTCGGTGAAACATACCCATAATCCCCAGGCTCTTCTGGTAGTGATATCGTCATCTGTGAGCGGGGAAACTAGTGTTGTTCCTTTGGGCGGTGGCTTTATTTGGTCCACCCCTTCCAGTTAGGCCTTTGTAATTTCATGAAATGGAAGCTATGATGGATGCCTTTTCCTGTTATTTCTGTGGCTATAGTTAGGAATTTTAGCTCTAGAACATCTCCTCGTCCAAGTGTATGATTATTTTTGCCATGAGTCATACACTCCTTCGTAGATTCACTCCGGTAATTTCATGATTTCGTGAAAACTTGGTGTTGTGGTAAAGACTGATACTAGGCAGCCAAAATCAAACCACTCACGAACGCTTTCTGGTTTCACACCAGGATGCAACCACATTCTTGGGTATTTTCCTGACCAGTCCGATGTTATTTTTCCAGGAATTATACCCACTCTTGTATAGAGTTTCTCCCATGTTCTCTGATATTCCTGCAACGGGGAAGTTGGGGAAACTTTAATCTCGTTAGTACTAACCTTAGACTTGCCCGCGGATGTCCTAAGATTAATCTCTCCCTCGTTAACCCCTGAGGTGCTGGGTTGGCTTGATTCTTCAGATATCCTAGATCTCTGGTGTAAGGACCCCAGACCCTTAACCCGCTATTAGTGCATTATCACAAATAATGATGCATATTTTTATCACATTAGGGGATTCTTGTACATACTTCAATAACATTAACATGACATCTATAAAATTTTCGACATTAACCCTCTTAATGATCAATTCCCAATACAGCTCAACTAGCATAAATATACACCTCATAACGCACTAACATGTTCTCAATTCATTATGCAATTCCCCTTAATTAATTGCGTGTAAATCATAAGTGAAAAAAGAAATCTCAAAACCCTTATACAATCTGTTAGGATCGGAGGTGTGTTTAGAAGGGGGGGTTGAATAAACACTACCCTCAAATTCAATTCTTCTTCTTATTACTGCAAACTGTAAGGTAATGCAATAGCTTCTCAATCCAATGTGCAAGTCAGCAGACACTTAGTAAAGTGCGGAATACGTCTACTGCACTTGTGAGTGAACTAAAGTAAACAAAAATACGTAAGTAAATAACGCAGAGATTGTTTCTGGAAGTTCGAAGCACAACGCTTCTACGTCTCCCCTTCTTCCTTTGCAGGAAGGATACACTAGAAGACTTTGGTTTACACTTTATAGTATAAAACCTTCGTAGGCTTTCACACAGCTTAGCCTAAACTCCTAGCAACACAAAGTTTATGGTATGTTTACAATTATACTTCCTAACACTCTTTTGAATAAGTATTACACTTGTAAGCTTCGAGTGTTCTTGAATTGTCTTTGAGCAGTACACCAGTTTGACTTGATCTTTTATATATCAGTGGACTTCTGCTCTAGCTGAATCTTTAGAGAGATATAACTTCAGTATCTTTCACTGATTGATATTTTTTGAATATTCTTATATCGGAGGATTCAGCATTAATCTTCATTCTTCCAGAGGCTGTATCTATAGATATCATTGTCTAACGGTAATCTTTCTTTGTATGGAAAGCTTTGCATAGAATCCGTTTCCTTTCTCATTTCATATGAGGTTTATCTTCCTTCCATTTTTGTTCAGCAACTGCTCTTTGAATCTGACGGAATTGGTGGCAATGAATTCGTAGTGCCCGTCGTTCTGTTGTACCTTTGTCAGATTCAGTTGTACTTACTTCAACTGGTTATTTCTTTGTATGGAAAGCTTTGCATAGAATCCGTTTGCTTTCTCATTTCATATGAGGTTTATCTTCCTTCCATTTTTGTTCAACAACGGCTCTTTGAATCTGACGGAATTGGTGGCGATGAATTTGTAGTGCCCGTCGTTCTGTTGTACCTTTGTCAGATTCAGTTGTACTTACTTCAACTGGTATTTTAGATCTGCTGCTGAATTCACTTCTTCTGGTCCTGTGGCTTCAGTATACAGTTATACTCTTGAATCCAGTAGACGTCAGTTGGACAGTTGACAGACTTCATACAGTAGATGTCTTTACCCGGTAGATGTCTTCATCCAGTAGGTATCTTCACCCGGTAGCTGTCTTCATCCAGTAGGTGTCTTCACCCGGTAGATGTCTTCATCCAGTAGATGTCTCCACCCGGTAGATGTCTTCATCCAGTAGGTGTCTCTTCCCGGTAGATGTCTTTACCCGGTAGATGTTTGTAATCACCAAAACTTAGAAATCGTTTCCCAACAATCTCCCCCTTTTTGATGATGACAAAACTAAGCAATAACGATTTCATACTCGAATAATTTAAACGGTGAATCCTGAAAAGACTTGAAGACATAATGGAAAGGAAATTTTCATTTGTTATAAAGATAAGCAGATTACAAGTTGTAATCAAACTGGACAATTGATAGAGATTCATCTTCATTTAAGATGAATTCTGATAACTGGATTTAACTTAAGACAAATCTATTTCTACAAAATATAGCTGATACATGACAAATTTTAAACAAACAATGTAGACCGGAGAGTTTCGATCCACCTAGTTGCGGAGAGGAAGAGGTTCGATCCACCTTGTTTCAGAGAGGAAGAGCTTCGATCGGGGAGATAGTCAAATGTATATTCATCAGGCCTCCATGGTTTATGGATTCACCCATGAAAATAGTCTATCTCTGTTTTCCCCCTTTTTGTCATCAGCACCCAGATATCTCCTGATTATAGTTCCTGACTGATGATGAGCATCAGAGCAGGATCCAAACGCTGAAGCTTAACGGAGCTGGGTTAGATAAGTAATCAACCCATGAGGGGTTGATTTAGATAAGTAATAAACCCATGAAAATAAACAATTGCGAAGAGGAAACCAAGGAATTTTCAAGGAATTGAAAATTATCATTATGAGTGAATGTGTGTGATAAGAACAAGAATAAGCCTCTATTTATAGAAGAATTTAAATAAGTGTGAACACAAAAATGATGTTACGATAAACACGGAAAAAGTCAAATGAAAACAGTAAAAAGATAAGAGTAATTAATAAGGGATCAGAAAACGATACTATTTCCTCCCTAACCAATGTCGGGAATAGTCGCACTGTTCGGTAGACGGTTGGCGCGGACTTCGAGATCTTGGCTGGGAAGATGGTCTGAACTGATGTCCACCTTCAGAGGCAGCAGGTGCGCGCTGAGCTGGACCTGATTCTCTTCGCGGTGGGGGAGCAGAGGCAATGGACTTGGACTGGTATTGGATAGGCTTTGGGAAGCCAGCACTCAAATCCTAAAGTTGTGAGGCAAAGGCCTCCTACATAGTAGCCAGCTGCTCAGACAAGTGCTTCTTAGTGTCTTCAAGTTTCTCCTCTAATGCCAGTGTAGATGCAGCATGGAGAGAGTCATTCTGCTACTTCAACTGGAGATTAGTTTGCCCTATCCTCGAAAATACATCGGCAAAGGCATCAAGAACGAATTGGTGATTTCTTCCGGAAGTAAGAGAATTTTGCATGCGGTAGGGGCTTGGTAAAAATATCTGCTGCTTGCTGCTCAGTGGATATGTACTCCAGTCAAATCTCCTTCTTCATTACGTGGTCTCTGATAAAGTGATGTCGAATGTCGATATGCTTTGTTCGAGAATGGAGCACTGGATTGTACGTAATAGCTATGGCAGAAGTATTGTCACAGAAGATTGGAGCTTCAGTTGACTCAATGCCGTAGTCTCGCAATTGTTGTTGAATCCAGAGCAGCTGAGCACAGCAACTTCCTGCAGCAAGGTATTCTGCTTCAGCTGTAGAGGTTGCGATGGAAGTTTGCTTCTTGCATCCCCATGAAATAAGTCTATCCCCTAAAAACTGACAGTACCCACTGGTACTCTTCCTGTCAATTTTGCATCCAGCATAGTCTGCATCTGAGTATCCGATAAGATTGAAAGTGGAGTCCTTTGGATACCATAGACCGACATTCTCTGTCCCTTTTAAGTACTTCAGAATGCGTTTAGTTGCTGTGAAATGAGATTGCTTGGGATTGGCTTGAAATCTCGCACAGATGCAGACTGCAAACATGATGTCAGGTCTACTGGCTATTAAGTAGAGTAATGAACCGATGATACCGCGATACATTTTCTCATCTACTGGTATTCCAGATTCATCCAAATCAAGCTTTGCAGATGAGCTATAGGTGTAGCAGCAGCTGAGCTGGTATTCATCCCATACTTCTTCAGAAGCTCTTTGGTATGCTTGGATTGATTTATCAGAATTCCCTCACTGGATTGTTTGACTTGCAATCCTAGGAAAAACGATAGTTCTCCCATCATGCTCATTTCAAATTGGTCCTGCATTATCTTTGAAAATCTTTCACATAATTTTGGGTTAGTACTGCCAAATATAATGTCATCAACATATATCTGAACTAGCAGAGTATGGTCACCCTTCGTAAATTTAAATAGAGTTTTGTCCACCGTGCCAATGGTGAAGTCATGTTCAGTCAAGTATTTTGATAGCGTTTCATATCATGCACGGGGAGCTTGCTTCAGACCATACAAAGCTTTGTTCAGATGATAAACATAAGATGGTTGCAGATGCCTTTCAAATCCAGGAGGTTGTTCAACATAGACTTCTTCCTGGAGATTACCGTTAAGAAATGCACTCTTAACATCCATCTGATAGACTTTGAAGTCCTTAAATGCAGCAAAGGCAAGAAATATGCGAATGGCTTCTAATCGGGCTATAGGGGCAAAGGTTTCATCAAAATCAATGCCTTCTTCCTGCCTGTATCCCTGTGCAACTAATCTTGCTTTATTCCTAATTACTGCACCATTTTCATCTAGCTTATTTCTAAATACCCATTTAGTGCCAATAACTGTGTGATGCGATGGACGTGGAACTAAATGCCAAACATTATTCCTCTGAAATTGATTAAGTTCTTCCTGCATAGCTTCTACCCAACTAGGATCTAAGATTGCATCATCAATCTTTTTAGGTTCTAAGGGAGATATGAATGTTGTATGAAGAAATTCATTAATCATCTGTCCTCTGGTATGAAGAGGAGCAAGAGGGTTACCGATGACCTGCTCGGGTGGATGATCCTTCTTCCACCGGAGCGGAGGTCCAAGGGGATTGGTTTCTTCATTTATTTGAATTGTAGATGGTAGCTTAGTTGGACTAGCTGGTTCACTATTTTTATCTTCACCATCGACTGCAGTAGGAGTCAGCCTGATTCCAGTGTCAGTGGGTTCCAATGTCTGTTGAACAGCAGGTTCTTCTGTTTGAGCTTCTGGAACTTCTGGCTCTAGGCTGCAGTCAATTCTTCTGTTTGAATTTTCTTCTTCATCAATTGAATCATCAATCACTGTGTTTTCCAGTCGATTGCTCAAATTGTTGATTCGTAAGTCGTTTCAGTGCTGTCTGCAGACTCATCAAATTTAAAATGAATGGATTCTTCTACAGTAAGAGTTCTGTTGTTGAATACTCTAAAAGCTTTACTAACAGTAGAATAGCCAAGAAATATTCCAGCATCAGATTTAGCATCAAAAGCGGTGAGATGAGTCTTTCCATTGTTGTGAATAAAGCATTTGCAACCAAACACATGGAAATAAGAAATATTTGGCTTACTGCCATTCCAGATCTCATATGGAGTTTTGTCTGCTCGTTTATTAATCATTGATCTGTTTTGCGTATAACAAGCTGTGTTGACTGCTTCTGCCCAAAACCTCTGCGAGATGTTAGATTCTGCTAGCATAGTTCGCGCAGCTTCTTTCAAAGTGCGGTTCCTACGCTCAGCAACTCCGTTTTGCTGTGGTGTTCTTGCAGCAGAGTATTCGTGTTTGATACCTAGGTCATCTAGATTTGATTCGAGTGATTGATTGGTAAATTCTGTACCTTTGTCACTGCGAATTCTATCTATCTTACATGATTTCTCATTTTGTAGTCTCTTGAGTAGCTTGATCAGCTTTGGAGTAGCCTGATCTTTACCACTCAGAAATAAGACCCACGTAAAGCGAGAATAATCATCTATCAACACTAGAGTGTACTTCATTCCCCCTAGACTTGTTACTGGTATAGGACCAAAAAGATCAATGTGCAGCAACTCTAGGCACCGAGAAGAAGATTTACTCCCTTTGTTCTTAAAGGTGGATCTGATTTGCTTGCCCAATTGGCAGGCTGAACAGATCTTATCTTTTGAGAACTCGATTTGGGGCAGTCCAACAACCAGGTCAAGTTTACGAAGACTGGCAATAGTTTAAAGTTTAAGTGACTCAACCGCTTGTGCCAAAGCCAATTTTTGGAGTAATTCAAAGCAGTAAAGCAAGTAGGGGAGGCAGGTTGATTAAAGTTCCAGTCAATCATATAGGTGTTCTCATGCCTTTTTCCTACAATCAGAGTATTACCATCAATAGTCTTAATTGTACACGTGTGCTGATTGAATTCTACAGAATAACCATTGTCACATAATTGACTGATACTAATCAAGTTGTAGCATAGATTTTCTACTAACAAGATGTCTTTGATAATAACATTACCGTGGATAATCTTACCCTTACCCACAGTTCTACCATTCGCGTTGTCCCCAAAGGTTATCCTTGGTCCGGAGATATCAACTAACTCAGACAGCAGAGTAGCGTTCCCTGTCATATGTCTAGAGCATCCACTGTCCAGAAACCACTCAGAGCTCCGAACCTTCTGCACTCTAGATTTCTGCAATTAAAGCAAAAATATGATTGGTACCCAATCCTACTTGGGTCCAGACAGGATTAGTCCTTTCGGAACCCAAACTTGTATGACCCTGAGTAGCTTAGGTCGGTGTGTGTTCTGAAATGTGTGTGCATTCAAAAATGATGGTGATCTCTTGACTGTGTAGTGTGATAATGAGTGTATGCATGTGCTTTTGGTTTGTAGTTCCTGTTATTTGGCATATACCTCTTCTGGACAGGCAAACAGTTGTAGTGCCAGTTGGGTTTAACCTCTCTAGCTGCTCGACCAGTGGTTTAAGTTCATTTCTGAACTTTTGCCCCGGTTTAGCTTTCTTGATTGGTTCAACATAACCAATACCTCGGTGTGATGCCTGTTCCTTAATGAGTGTTGCTTTAACAGGTTCTTTAACCAGTTCAATGGGATCCTATACTGTGCTAGATCTTACAAAGTTCATTGGTTGAACATTGCTTTTCTGTAGACACATCGGAGGTTCGTTACCAGATGAATTGCTGTCATTGCTATTATAGCCTATACCATTTCGATCACCAGCAAGTCTTATAGACTCAAGCATTTCATCTTTTCTGGTAGTTGACGCATTCCAAGTGCTGACCAGTTTGCTGAGTTTCTGGTAAGCGCACTTGGCTTCATCTCTTTCTTTCACTAGGAGACTAGCAGTTTCCCTTAAGCATTCCAACTCATTTGATTGTTCACAATCAAGTTTGTTGTTATGCGTTTCCGTTGGGATTGAGTGCTCAGTCTTATAGCTTTCAAAGGATTCATATAACGTCTGATACTCATTGATCATGTCCTGCAATGCATTGGTAAGTTCACTATGTGTAAATTCAGATAGGTTAGACTCGCGTACCTCAATTTCATCATTTGCCATTAAGAAGTGGACTTCTTCGTCTTCACTCTCGCTGGACGAGCTGGTTGACTCCTCTGATTCTGATTCAGAATCAGCCCATTTGCTCTTACTTTCTTCTGCCATCAAAACCTTTTGATCTATGTCCCTTATGGATGATCCTAGTTTCCTTGGATTTTCTGTGATCCTTGGATCCTCTTTTGTGATCATCCTTTTTGGGTTTGGGACAGTCGGCGATGAAATGCCCTGGCTTGAGGCAGTTGAAGCATACTCGCTCTTCTTCTTCTGATCTTCCTTTGAAGCTCTGCCTTCGAGGATATGATTTCTGATTCTTCTTCATGAACTTCCCGAATTTCTTTACGAACATTGCCATAGCATCATTACATATCTTTTCTGGAGTCATCTCTGTAGCAGTAGATATGGACTCCGATGCAGTGAGAGCTTTGGTAGGCTGACTGGTACTGGGTTCATCTTCAACCCGAATACCTAATTCGAATTCATAAGCTTTTAAATCAGCAAACGGTCATGCAGATATATCTTGTTGATATCCTTTGATTCTCTCATAGCAATGGTCTTGACATCCCATTCTCTTCGGAGACCTCTCATCACCTTGAGGGTGACTTCTCTGTTGGGTAACTCCTTACCCAGACTGCTGAGTTCATTAATTATTCCGGTCACTCTTTCATCGTACTCGTTGAGAGTTTCTCCATTCATCATCTTGATATGCTCAAACTTCTGTAATGCCACAGTGAGCTTGTTCTCTTTGGTTTGATCATTTCCTTCACAGAGTTGGGCAATCATCTCCCAGATTTCTTTAGCTGTGGAACACATTTTTATTTTGTTGAACATATTTTTGTCCAAAGTTTTGAACAAAATGTCCTTAGCAACATTGTCCATATTGGCTTTCTTCTTTCTTCATTTGACCATTGAGATCTGTCCTTTTCTACCATTTGTGAATCACCACTTGTGATAGAAGCAACTGTATTGATTTTCATGATCTTCATGGTTCCTTCAGTGATTACATACCACATATCATCATCTTGAGCACTTAGATGTGCTT
Source organism: Haberlea rhodopensis (assembly GCA_907163345.1). Lineage (NCBI taxonomy): Eukaryota > Viridiplantae > Streptophyta > Magnoliopsida > Lamiales > Gesneriaceae > Haberlea > Haberlea rhodopensis. The sequence goes on along the minus strand of CAJQUN010000355.1, from coordinate 294,741 downwards.
GCATACGGATTCTCCAATCATCATATTCGTCTTTCTTGAACATAGGAATCTTGCTGAATGAGGCCATCTGATCTTTAGTATATCTCAAGATTGAGAAGAACCTGCTCTGATGCCACTTGTTAGGATCGGAGGTGTGTTTAGAAGGGGGGGGGGGGGTTGAATAAACACTACCCTCAAATTCAATTCTTCTTCTGATTACTGCAAACTGTAAGGTAATGCAGTAGCTTCTCAATCCAATGTGCAAGTCAACAGACACTTAGTAAAGTGCGGAATACGTCTACTGCACTTGTGAGTGAACTAAAGTAAACAAAAATACGTAAGTAAATAACGCAGAGATTGTTTCTGGAAGTTCGAAGCACAACGCTTCTACGTCTCCCCTTCTTCTTTGCAGGAAGGATACACTAGAAGACTTTGGTTTACACTTTATAGTATACAACCTTCGTAGGCTTTCACACAGCTTAGCCTAAACTCCAAGCAACACAAATTTTATGGTATGTTTACAATTATACTTCCTAACACTCTTTTGAATAAGTATTACACTTGTAAGCTTCGAGTGTTCTTGAATTGTCTTTGAGCAGTACACCAGTTTGACTTGATCTTTTATATATCAGTGGACTTCTGCTCTAGCTGAATCTTTAGAGAGATATAACTTCAGTATCTTTCACTGATTGATATTTTTGAATATTCTTATATCGGAGGATTCAACATTAATCTTCATTCTTCCAGAGGCTGTATTTATAGATATCATTGTCTAACTGTAATCTTTCTTTGTATGGAAAGCTTTGCATAGAATCCGTTTCCTTTCTCATTTCATATGAGGTTTATCTTCCTTCCATTTTTGTTCAGCAACGGCTCTTTGAATCTGACGGAATTGGTGGCGATGAATTCGTAGTGCTCGTCGTTCTGTTGTACCTTTGTCAGATTCAGTTGTACTTACTTCAACTGGTTCTTTCTTTGTATGGAAAGCTTTGCATAGAATCCGTTTCCTTTCTCATTTCATATGAGGTTTATCTTCCTTCCATTTTTGTTCAGCAACGGCTCTTTGAATCTGACGGAATTGGTGGCGATGAATTCGTAGTGCCCGTCGTTCTGTTGTACCTTTGTCAGATTCAGTTGTACTTACTTCAACTGGTATTTTAGATCTGCTGCTGAATTCACTTCTTCTGGTCCTGTGGCTTCAGTATACAGTTATACTCTTGAATCCAGTAGACGTCATTTGGACAGTTGACAGACTTCATACAGTAGATATCTTTACCCGGTAGATGTCTTCATCCAATAGGTGTCTTCACCCGGTAGCTGCCTTCATCCAGTAGGTGTCTTCACCCGGTAGATGTCTTCATCCAGTAGATGTCTCCACCCGGTAGATGTCTTCATCCAGTAGGTGTCTCTTCTCGGTAGATGTCTTTACCCGGTAGATGTTTGTAATCACCAAAACTTAGAAATTGTTTCCCAACACAATCCATATACACATAAGGATGCTCACATGCGAGCATTGAATAAATAAATGTGTATCTATTGTATAAACATATTACCCAATACCAACATTGGTACCTCAGCCCTGGGAGCATTCTCAGTCGACAGCTCGAACTCAACTCCAGAGCCAATGGTGTACATGTTCTACCTGTTTCAACTGAAACAGCCCTCACATGTGGTGAGCATAACATTAACACAATCTCAATATCATCAATCTCACAATTCATAATTTAAAGAATATAAAGATGTAAAGTCAGAAAGTACTCTCCATGTGTATCATTACCATATGTGATCTCCAATGCTGTTCATGTTCTCACAATAACCAAAATCATCAAATTCCAAAATCAGTTAATCATTACATTGATTAACTATTCACATGCTCAAACTATCAATTCCATAATCAATTATAGTTAAATCATTCAATAATGATTTACAGAAATCAAATATATATTATTTAATGATTTCATCATTCAATCACATCGTATCACATCGCTCGCTCAACAACGGCGGCACTCAAACCTCTCGCACGCTCAACAACGACGGCATCTAACCAATGCTCGCTCAACAGCGACAACATCAAACTTCTTGCTCGCTCAACAGCGGCACCAACATAACTCACAATACATACTAATTCATCGCAACATTTCTATATTATCCATCTAACAATGACAATAATATAATTTAACTATGCTCGTACGTTATACGTAACTTATAGTCCAATGACAAGAGCTAGTCCTTGTCTTCGCCCTAGATCCGGTGAATTATTCGCTATATACAATTAATAACTCACAATCAATTACGTGCACTCAATTACTTATTAAAGCACGTACTCAACCTCCATATACATCACATATCACGATGATTAATCACAAATACATAACTCTGTATACTACCCAAGGCATCCCATTACGTTCAATGAGTTATCGATTAAGTCAAACAAGTAGTACATCTTACTAAAGTTCAATTAAAGTCACTTCATTTTAAAGTGTAATATTTACATTGCAATGTAGACATCGCCCTGAAAATCAACTAAACAAACCCCAATTCCAAAATCCCAACATTTATCAAAATGTGAAAGAAAAAAAAACAAGGGACCACGAACCGCGATCGATCGACGTCACCCCGCGAACGATCACGCAAACCCACTGCCAAGCTGAACTCTTCCGCGATCGATCGCCAGACCTCCCACGATCGATCGGCAACTTTGGGCGATCGATAGCCATCACTGTTCATCATCCTCAAATTTTCATAATTATGTCGCGATCGATCGGCGCCAAGTCACGATCGATCGCGACATGCAATTTTTCGAATATTTTTTGCTTCAATGGTGTTTTTCACACACAAACTCAAAACCAACACCCACAACACCCTCAACACTTCAAAAACTCCATTATAAGTCATTAAAAAGACCAAATACATCAAAATCTCCCAAACTCAAACCCACCTCTGTACTTAATCAAATTCAACAAAATACAATCAAAATTTAGATAAAGTAGAGGGAATGAGATTACCCAACTATTTGCTCAAAAATCCATCAGGAATCGAGCTACCAACGAATCTTATTCAAGGGAAAAAGAGAAGAGAAAAGGGGAGAGATGGGGAGAAGAGAGAGGCGTGGAGAAGAGGAGAGAGGGATAGGAAGGGAGAATAAAATCTTGGTATATAAACTACCAAAGACTTCAAAAACCCGGGTCTCAAATACTCGCGCCAAATCTCTTTAATAAGCATACATGTTCAATAATTATCTCACACTCACTCAATTACATCACAAACCTCGATCCAAAGCTCCCCAGACCCCAGGTCCCGCTACCAATACAATTCCAAGTTTCAACACCTCAGTGAGAATAAAATCTCAACCCTTGGATCCAACAACCCCGATATCGGATTAAAATCATCGGGAGTCTCAACACCGTAATTATCTCATAATTACCACAATAAAAATCTATTAATGATTATAATCACTCCGGGATTAATACAATAATTTCCGGTTATCACATTTATCCCCCCTACTAATCAAATTTCGTCCTCGAAATTTGCACATGCGTACTCAAAGTACCACACAACTCGACTTGAATGCACAATATCGATTCATGAACGAAACACAAAATGCGAGGACATTGACTTCGCACCAAACTTTGGAATGGAGACATTCTCCCAAACCACCACAATCTCCAAAAAGATGTTACATTCCGCGATGTTAACTACCCAAAGCAATCAGTCAACCTCAACTGCTATCTACTCGAATCATTGATGATTCCAACATAGATATCACCTCAATGATATCTCTAGAACTTGGTCTACGATGACAAATGCACATCGCTACGAAGGAAACCACCAGTATAGTCATACTAAACTCTGTTTCCATCTTTTCAATTCCAACTCAAATAATGGAATCTTACTCATCAAGAAATAGTTGCACCATTTGAAACTCAAATCGGGCAACTCACGACCACCGATCAACACAAAAACACATCTTTATAGATGTCAACATCCGTGTGTTCCGAGGTATCACATCATCGTCCCAACACACTATTGAAACCCCAAAAAGTCTCAAGATTCCATAGAGAACATGCAAGAAAATCAATTGCATCTCACCACATGTGTCGACAACGACACCAAGTAAATTTGAATCATGATCATCCATTGTTACCCTTAGAATCAACCATTCTAATACAAGGATGACTATCGAATTAATAACAACGAACCTCCTTATCCCACAATACGACAATCTCTTCTTAGGAGAAAGAGTCAACCAAAACCTCACAATTATTCATCAGAATAAATCGTTCCATTGAGATTACCAATCTCAAGGATTCTACAATCTCTTACCAGAGATTCATTAATCCCAACACACCAACCGGCTAATCAACAAGCCTAAAAATGATGGCATTCACACATGCATACCGATACCTATGCCTGAACTCCAAACACACCACATGCATACTCAATGCAATTGACTTGGGTATCTCCAATCATACTCACAAGCCTCAAACACGACTGTCAATCGCTCAGTTATTCTTACACCGAAGAGAATAATGATTGACGAGTTAACAACTAATGGTGCCGACACCACGCGTACCGACTCATCGAATCTTTAAAAGATTCCCAACAGCTATATCAATACCACTTTCCTCACAAGGGAAGCGTCATGAAACCATGACTCTCCAATCTCGAACCATCGTTCAGACAATCTAGATACATTTATACTGAAATATATCCCTGAACAAATAAATACACAACTGGTTCAGGATAGTGGATCCATGCCACTATCACCAATCATTCTCAATCCTGTATACATGACGTATACAAATTCCAACTATGCTCCACACTAATATCATATTATTCAACAATCTTGAGCATCTCTCTAGGGACATCTCCTCGTAAGTCTCACAATTAACTCAAAACAATTACTAGGTCCATTACCAGTAATGCTTACCACGGTTGATTCACAAATCAACCCACAATCGACAGTAACTGTTTCCACGACAGCATTGCTCCAAATCTCCCCAAAGAGATATAATCGATATAGTAGTGTTACCACACTAACTATACTCACGACTTCGGTTACGGTTCATCATTGCATCCTCAATGTAAGAGTACTCAAACAGAGATCACAATAACTTGTTGACACCCACGTTGGTACTCCCAACAAATTGAGTTGTCACAGCACAAGTTCCTCGACGCATTTATAAGTAGGAATGCTCTCTTGAGGTATCTCTTATCTCAAGCTCAAGTCATCATAGTGACTACACGAGTCCACTATAACCTCTCATCGTATCATCACATGATTCACCTTCCTCGGTGCCGACTAGCGATATAGTGGCTACAACATCTCACTAAATTATAGCAACGATAATTTATCATACCTGACTAGCAAATCGCAGCCTCCTTAGGTCTATACAAAACTTACCAACGTGTCATACGTTCAACCCCGGTATACAAAACCGTACCATTCTCAAACCACTACCATTCAAGAATCACATCATGAATTTAATTTTGTATTACGAATAATTAGAGATAGTAGATCATCATCTAACATTTCTCTAATACTGACACACAAGGGACATTTCAATGTCCTCAGTCAATCACATCTCAATCCTAACCCATTAGGATTTATCTACATATTCTCATGTGTATGTGCAATCATATTCATCATACACCACATCGATATATGTATGTAGGTCCCTCGACAACTACATACGCTACCAGTCGCTTGGATATGACCAACTTAATGAGTATACCCCAAGGTATCACTTACTCGTAGTACATTTACCTCAATACATAATGCAATACATTTATCTGTACGGCACAACCATTTATCCATCGAGCAAACCTGTTCGGCATAATGGTCTCGTGTCAACCTGGGACATTTATAACATCCTCGTCAACCCGTGACAGCACATGTCAACACGTGACATTCACAATACCCTCATCAACTAGTGACGGTACATGTCAACACATAGCATTCAAAATATCTCGTCAACTCGTGATGGTACATGTCAACACATGACATTCACAATATCCTCGTCAACTCGTGACGGTACATGTCAACACATGACATTTACAGCACAATAGCAATATAATAATACTCATCGCTAACATAATAGCGGCACATCTATATCCATTGACCAACGACGATACACAATCAATACTCATCACCCAGTGGCGGTACAACCTCTCGCTAAATATACAGCAGTATCACATCGCTACGTATACTTGGCATAATCCATCACTATCTATACAAGAACATAATCAATCGCTAAGTATACATCGACATAATCAATCGATATGCATACAACGACATAATCCATCACTATGTATACATAGGCATAATCCATCGCTACGTATACATCGGCATAATCCATCGCTACGTATACAGCGACATAATATGGACTCAAAAGCTGACTCACATGTATGTAGCACTCTGTTCCTTTCGGGCTCAAGAGGTGACTCACATCACATGCAGCACTTTGCTCCTAATCTCATCACTTCGACGTGACAGCGGCATTATAATATCCCTCGCTTCAAATTATTAGCGGCTCAATGATATCCCTCGCTTCGATATATCAGCGACCCGCGCTACGATATGACAGCGACAAATATCCTGATCTAGCGCTCGATAAGACAGCGGCAAATATTCTTTACATTAGCGGCACAATAATATCCCTCGCTTCGAATTATCAGCGACTCAATGATATCCCTCGCTTCAACATATTAGCGACCCGCGCTACGATATGACAGCGGCAAATATCCTGATCCAGCGCTCGATAAGACAGCTGCAAATATTATGATCCATCGCTACTCAACATAAGTGCATCATCGCAATAATCTCAATATACACAACTAATACAACATCTCACAATCTCTACTACATTATATCAGCGGCTCAATGATATCCCTCGCTAACAGCATCCCGTGCTACGATATGACATCGGCAAATATTCTGATCCAGCGCTAATCTATATGACCGTAGCAGTACAATAATTACAATACATTCATACGCACAATAACAATATCAAACATTCATGCATCCCGATAACAATCAATCTCAATGCATGTGTACATTCACATGTACCTGCATCCTCATAATCATAAGGCAACCTTAGCTGGTCATCACAACATCTGCCGTCACATATTGACGGCACAACATTGTCTACCTTATCATATCCTCAGACAGCACATCACGTTTCTCATCCTCGATTTTCCTACAAAATTAGATTGCTTAGCACTCATTACATAAGGTGCAAATCATTTTAATCAATATCATTTTCATCGTATTCCATACGATCCTGCATGTAAGGCCTCGATATATGATTAATGTTAATTAAATATAATTTGGGAATTTATTAATAATTAATTTGTAATTAATTAATTAGAAGTGAAATTGACAATATGAATGTCAACTGACAATTTAATCGGAACACGAGTTAATTTTTGAAATGGTAAAATAAACTCCAATAATATTTTTAAAAATAAATTATTAAAATGAAGAATTTAATTCTGTGTTATAGTAGTGGATATAAATCACAGGTGTTGTTATACATTCAATGTATCAGTACACCGTTGACACTCCGATGTACATAACTAGGCTGGAATAGAACTATTAATATGTATTATTGGTCATTTCCAAAACACATACTAAAACATGTAAAAACACGCACTGAAACCCGTACACTCTGTTTTCTCTCTTCTTCCTGCGCTCGCGTCCGACCTCCGCCTGTAAATGGCGTGCGCCCATCGCCGTCCGACCACATCCCGATGAACCAGACCCACCACCGTGTAGCCAACTCACCGACGGTCATTTCCATACCAGACAATCACCGTTCAACGTCATGCATTCATTCGATTTTGTCCAGGAAAGGTACGAGTTACGATTTTAGGTTGTTCTCGTTTTTGTTCGAATTCATCTTTGTCACCATTAATTAGTTTGAAATCAGTTGTGCGAAACCTCATCCTCACCATGACCGATGTTTCCCCTTCGGTCGCCGCCCCTCCCGCCGCTGTGGATCACCGAAAATCGCACATGCATGTCACGATTACTGTTCATGAACAAAGAGCAAAGTGAGTTCGATTTTCCAGTTCTGATTTTTATGTGATCTTTACTATGTTTCAACTTATTTCAATCTAAAATGATGAAAAATAGATTTGAGAGTTAGTGGGCTAAATTTGTTGCATTGCATGTTGAGTTTAGTTTGATTTTCTAACTGTTAAATTCAAGAACATACCGTCTAATAGTTATATGGTTCGAAATTCTTAATTCTATGGTTGTTCTGGGATTATATTCCATTGACCTGAAGTTGTTTAATTACTACATCGTCATGTCGATATTTTGCCACTATGTAGTAATGGAAATTGAACGTAAAACTTACCTAAAGAAACATCTTACTGATATGCTAGGAATATGAAGATCTGTCTTTCCTATAACTATAGATTTTATGTAAATTCCTGCATATTAGTTTCTAAAATGCTGAAATTGAGAATATAATCTGAAAACTTGTCTTTTACATTGATGTATAAAGAGAATGAACTTAACAGATACATGTCAAATACTACTCTTGAGTTAAAATCATGCTAATAATATGAGTTAATTGATAACCAAATGATAAAAGAGAGAAAAGTTTGACTATGTTTGTAGTTGTTAATCGGTCTCTCGATTATGATTATGATTGGAGTTTAAAATATTCAAGTTAGTTAATAACAATCAAAATGAATTGTTAAGATCAACTAATGAACAGTAAACATCTGGACGATGAAATGAAAGGAATAAGGATTACTTGCACTATATAAAAGAAAGCTAAAATATTCATCATTTTCTTATATTGTGAATTAAAGGAAATAATAGATGAATATAAATGATGGTGTTGTATGCATTTTATAGATTATCATACGGCATTGGAGTTCCACGAACTATGATGACGATATTCAACTTCTAGAACAAGAAAGATTAGGTATGTTGCGATCGGTAACATACAGCATGTATCTGCATTATTTGATACATGATTTACTAAACTTACGTGAATTATGTGAAATTACTTGGCTATGTGAGTTAAATTGAATTATGAGAATTCACAGCATTCATAATTGGCATATCGATGTATGAAAATAAATGTTTTGTTAACACACATCATTTTGATAAATGTACATCGATATATGACATACACATGAGCATATCATATTGATCTATCCACTTCTTTGATATCTTGGTTGATGGCTGAGTTCATTTACTCTGAGTGTCGGGGACACGGGCACATCGATGACAAGCAATTAGGTAGCAATTGTAGTCACGCGCGTTGCTACCGGACCTAGACACGAGGGATGACGAGCACAACACATGATGATTCTCCTACCGCAAAGTGTGTGTGTTGTCACCCCCTGCTCGAGCTTGATATTGATTGATGATATCTTTCTTTGGACTCCGATATTTTGTATCTTGAGATTTTGATTCATTGAACATTACATGCATTGCACTGCATTATATCATATATCACATTTTATAGATACATGTTGTAATTACTTGATAGTTTCATACTGGGCTTTTGCTCACCCCAAGGGGGCTGTTGTTGTCTTTGTCTGTGGACAATGACAGGTATTACAGGTAACCAGGATCCCAAAGAGGGAATACTCGTTGAAGTCTTACCTGAGGTTGTTTCTTTTATCTTTTCCCAGTCGTAGGATAGTTAAATTATACCAGGGTGTGTCATGGATCGTATAATTACGTAATTTTAGTTTATTCAGTTCAGTCTTGAATAGTTGTGAATATTTGGTGTTTACTTACTGCTGATGGTATTATGTAAATATTTTGAGTATGAAATGTGTGATGGAAACTTAATGTGCATGCTATGGCATGATGTAAATATTTTTAGTACGGATTATGTGATGGATGCTTATGATGCATGCTATGGTATTATGTATTTACTCTTTTTGGTATGTCCCTCGTGCGGGGAGGTCATGCTGAAATTTTTAGAGCTACTTGTGGGCAGAATTTTAAATAATCTTCCGCTGTTTACAAATAACTAATCATTGTGTGATAATTAAACACTTGATTAGGAACGGGTCTTCACAGTTGGTATCAGAGCATAAACTGGGAATGCTCTAGTCTTGAGTCTTGTGTACACTTTGAATAGACACAAATGAACATGTGCGTTTGTGTTTGAAACTTATTTCTCCTATTCGCTTTTACATGATTTGGAGTGAAATAGTTGATGTCGATTTGTGATTTATATTTGAGTATGCTGAGTCGTGTCGTATGGATATTGACCACGATATCGATACATCACTGTATATGTTTCATAAAACTTAATAGAAAGAGTTTACACTTGAACACCTACGAAACATGTCTTTATTGAACGAATACTGCATTAGATTGAATAAATGAAGAGCATGCATATCATACGAGACATTCAAACTGTTTTATGCAATTTAATAAATAAGATGTCTTTGAACCATGAAGTTACTCTGGAACCTGTTGAGAATAACATGGTTGAATGAATTATGAGAAAAATTGAAATGAGAGTCCTTGGATGTGCTTGAGATATCTCCAGGACATAGAGCCATTTAGATTTCGGCATTGAGATGATGGAACAGAAAGAGAGATGGATATATCAAAATGAGATTTGAGTATGATATTTTTACAAAAAGCAAAAAAGAATGAACTGGTGAATATGTTATATGAAAACATAGTTAGATAGTAGTTTGATAACATGGAATATAGGTGCGATATTGTCACCAAAGATGAGTCGTATAAAAATATGATGACATGTTGGAAAAATATGACTATGTAAGATATAGATCGAGAGTTTTTGGGAAGTCTTATCCTTCGGATAAATTCCCATGTATCTCAAACTTTTGAAATCAAATTTAATGATGAGATGGTTATTTTGATGTATTGTCGAACCTACAGAAGATTATTGTTCCTTAAGTAGTTCAATGTTAATTGATTAATATGAGTAGATGGAATTTTAGGGCATAATGTCTAAGTCAAAATTCCTTCTGTGTTGCGATACTTCATAATTTGACTGAGATGAAGTAATAAATTAGGAGTAATGAATTAGCTAGTAAGTTATTCGAAATCCTAATTCTAAGAAAAGGATTTTTAAGCTGTTATGAGCATAGATGAAGCACAAATGATGTGACTCATCAGCATACATAATAAGAGAATGTACAGATGTACATCCGGAACATGAATTGAACGATGCACAAAAATAATTAAATAAATGCTAAAATTGGATCGATATATTTGAAATCCATAAATGAAATGATGGTATATGAACTTTGCGTAGATGTACCATAGAATCCGTTTTCAAGCAAAGTTTAATTTTCTGAAAATCTAGAATTGGTACGAACTCAGACCTGGAGATCGCACAACAGTAGTGTTGAACGCAAACTTGTGCTCTGAGCTATCATGGATTTCAGGTTAACTGAAGTGATGATTTTGGGTATATGAAAGAATAGAATTTGCATGGACCTGAGTAGTAACTCAGTTTAGACTTTGTGCATTTGTGATCAAGTTTTGAGAAAATTTTGAAAATAGTAGAACTTTCGACGATACTTCCAGTGGAGATTTGTAAGCATACCGATATATATACTTTGACTCGGTTTTGAATTTAGACAACTGAAATGATTGTCTTATGTTAAGGATTTATCTGATTCATTATCTTAGGACGATTTTGTACGTCTACTAAAAGATCTGCATTCTGAATAGAATCAGGTGTCAATCCAAAACCAAGATCTTTCTAAATCTATCTTGTTTGCTCGATGTACGATTATGTCATACGAGACTTCTAATTCTCGATATTTCATGGACTTGATGAGTCAAATCCTTTGACAAATTCTTGATCGAATTGTAAAGTCTTTCGCGATGAAAATAGGTTGTGTTGAATATCCAAAACAGATATCTCAGATTCCGTAGGTGAAATATTTATGATCAATCCATCCAGCCTGAATGTGGATTGCACAGGATGGTAATCTTTCTATCATGTTATTTAGCGGGATTGACCTTTCCCATCGATAGTGAAGAATATGAAAATCTCAAATCTCTTATGCGACTAACTCAAGCGAGTCAGGTATTTCTCTGATCAGACGAGCGTAACTTTGGTTCTTTGATGAACCACCATATCTATTTTTGTCATTTATTCTGACACCAAAGAAATTAGGACAGATCTGAATCGATCTCAGTTTCCTATCAGGAAATGATTCTGTATGCCAAGCTATCCAAATGGAAATTTTGGATGATCGAAGTGATACTATTGGGCCACGTCATTTCTCAACGTAGCATTTCTGTTGATTCAACTAAGGTCGAAGTAGTGTTAAATGGGCTAAGACCTACCATGTCCATGAGGTTCGATGTTTTGTGGTTTAGCGGGATTCCAAATGTCGATTTATCGAAGGATTTATTTTTGAAAATGGTTAAACATATTACTCAACTGACACAGAAAAGTTGAAAATGTATTTGGTCAGATGAGAATGAAATTGTTTTCTTGAGACCTTATATATAGTTTTGAACTGCTAACAAATGTTTTGTTTTAAAAATCTGACGTCAATATTTATACGGGTGAAAATTGGGTTTTATTCGGACCACAAGAATTTAAAGTATCTATTTTTTTCAATCCGATCTGAATACGAGGCAGCGCAGGTTGATAAGTCTTTCGAAGGATTACGATGGTGAAACTCAAATGTTGCTACGGCTGTCCTCAGTCGTAAAGTCCGCTAGTCTATTCTAGCTTATGTTCGTAGCACCAAGTGCATGCTGATAGTTCTGCATCTGATTGAGCTTTTCACTCATACCAGTAATTCTTTCAAGTTAAGCCGCCATTGATTTTTTTCTAAAATCATAGAAGCCTAAAGAATTGATGTTCAAACGCAGAAATCTTAAGAAGTTGTATCTTCAGGACATCCTTTTAGCTTTCGAATATCTTCTGATAGTTTTTACAACTTAATGATTGCTAAGTTGTTCCTGATAATTCTAATATAACCTTGGTAATTATATACAGTATCTACCCTGAAGACGAAAGACGCATATGACTCTGAGACCTCAGTTCTAATGAAGATGTATGAGATAAGACATTACTGAGTTTATTTTTCAAATGTTGAGGTTGTCAGTAAGTTTAAAACGATTGAATGAAACTCAGAGTATTGCTTCATGGCTTTGAATGTCCCCAATGAGATTGAGAACATATTGCTATGGAACTTTGTGATTTATATTCCTCGATCACCCAGAGACTGTGATGTTGTTTTGAGAATTATTGATCTACTTCCTAAGTCTGCACTATTCTTTCCTTTCAAGCGGACTTATCCTTATACGAATATGGCTTTGTTGTTTATCGAGAATATGTTAAGTACTGTGGCTAATGATTTTTAACTTTGGAGGGCATGAAGCTTTGCCGTTACTCAAAGTTCCTATATTGATACCTACCAAACGAGCAAAGGTTTGACATCTTTTGAAGCCTCAGAGGAGAGAAAATGTAGATCACATTTATTCTGGATAGAAATCGATGAAAAACCAGTTGAATGGACCTGGTATAATACGAGAAGTGAATGATAATATTCAGTTTTTCAAATAGGAAATGATGACCGTCCAGGATCGTCAAGCTAGTTATGCTTCTAATGAACACGACCCATAGAATTTTAGATGGGAGAACGTATATTTCTAGAAATTTCTACACTAATTTTTTTTTTGGCATGCGAGGCAGACTATCATCTTGTTACACTGGCCGTGCAAGATCCGAGATCGAATTGGAAACTTTGCCTATAGATTTGCATTGTCACCGGCTTCATCGGTCACCCACGATGTATTTTCTTCATGCTGCTACGTTGCGAATATATATTAATCGAATCTATCACGCCTTTCAGCCTGATGAGATTGGAATTGCTCATTCTCGTAGAACATCTTGTTTGCATTTTGGATCGTAAGGATATATACCTATTCCATTGTGTTCAATATATCCTGTCGTGTATTCTGATCCATATGCTGTTTTCAGCGCCGAGCTGGATTTATGTTTGTGATTTCGAGGATGAAATCTATTTAAGTGGGGGGAGAAGTGTAAGACCCCGATATTTGATTAATGTTAATTAAATATAATTTGGGAATTTATTAATAATTAATTATCCTTATACGAATATGACTTTGATGTTTATCGAGGATATGTTACGTACTGTGGCGAATGATTTTTAACTTTGGAGGGCATGAAGCTTTGCCGTTAATCAAAGTTCCTATATTGATACCTACCAAACTAGCAAAGATTTGACATCTTTTGAAGCCTCAAATGATAGAAAATGTAGATCACCTTTATTCTGGATAGAAATCGATGAAAAACCAGTTGAATGGACCTGATAAATACGAGAAATGAATGATAAGATTCAGTTGTTCAAATAGGAAATGATGACCACCCAGGATCGTCAAGCTAGTTATGTTTATAAATGAAGATGACCTATAGAATTTCAGATGGGAGAAAGTATATCTGGAATTTTCTCCTTTCAAGACACCATTTTTTTTTGGGCATGCGAGGCAGATTATCATCTTGTTACATTGGCCGTGCAAGATCCGAGATCGAATTGGAAATGTTGCCTATAGATTTGCATTGTTACCGGCTTTATCAGTCACCCACGATGTATTTTTCTTCATGTTGTTACGTTGCGAATATATATTAATCGAATCTATCACGTCTTTCAGCCTGATGATATTGGAATTGCTCATTCTTGTAGAACATCTTGTTTGTATTTTGGATCGTAAGGATATATACCTATTCCATTGTGTTCAATATATAATGTCATGTATTCTGATCCATATGCTGTTTTCAGCACTGAGCTGGATTTATGTTTGTGATTTTGAGGATGAAATCTGTTTAAGTTGGGGAGAAGTGTAACTCTCGTTCACTTATTTACTAATCCGATATTGCATAAATCTTCAAAACCTCATTACTCTAAATCTCTCGATTCAAAGTGTTCACGTATGTGATTTTATCTCTCGATCTCAATCTTACACATACATCATGAATTATTGTAGCGTATTAAAATGTTATCTCTCGATCTCGGTTTTAACTCACAAATTTAATCAAAGTTAGCTAGGCTTTGATATCTTTAGGCATATAATTCATGAACAGTAAGAAATCAATCCACTCAAACACATTCGAATCAATAACTCAAACACAATTATATTTAAACTTGATAAAATAAACTCAATTCAATTCAAATCAAATACATGAGATGTTTAATTGTCTCTCAACCTCAAAAACATCTAATGAAAATGAAAATAAAATAAATCAGAGTTTAGAAATACGATAAACATGGGAACAAATCCGTGCGTTGCACCGTAATCTCTTCTCTTGCTCCTTCCTTGCACTCCGGAACTGACTTGCTCAAAACTCGGACGAAGAACGGAGGAAGATGGCTTTTCCTTGGGTTCTTGTCGGCGGCGGCTAGGGTTCTTTGTGACATCCCCGAAATGATTAATTGTAATTTGGGCGTTAATTGTGCTTGTATGATTATTTATGGCAATAATTGATTTATGTGCCTGAATTAATTATCATGTTGAAATGCTTAGTCACATGGTAGGCGTGACCGAGAATGCATTTCGGATTTGTATATTGTGCACATTGGGAGAATTGGGTGTTGGCATGATTTAATTGTAATGGTTGGCAATTAATTGGAAAGCATGAGTTTAATTGGTATTTTGGTACAATTTGGAATAACGCTTTTAAAATACCATGTTGGAGGATTTTGGACATCATGCTATTTGTTGGGGTACAATTTTTATTTGTCATATTAACCTTTACCCCACCCTCACCCATCATTTTTACCATTTACTCCTTAAATCCCCAAACACTCCTCCCAACCCTAACCCACTCTCATTTTCGTTTGGCTCCAAGGGGGAAAGGAAACCTTTGTAAAATCTCATTTGGTGTGATTCTTGGTAAGATTTCGAGTCTAGGAAGGATATATAACCTTCCTTGTTGTTTTTGCAAAGATTTGTTTTGATTTGAGTTTGATATTTGGGTTTTGAAATGGGTTTATTTGGATGTTAGGGTTTTGGGTTGTTTAGGATGTATTTTGAAGGTTATTGGTGTTTTTAATGGATTGGGTTGAGGTATTATGGTTTTAAAATAGTTGGTTAAGGTTCTGTGCACATTTATGGCGATTTCTCGCATTTACAGCACTTCTCGGTCGATCGGAAATAGCACTCGATCGATCAAGCTCGGCAGCGCGGAAGGCGGGAATTTTCGATCTTCTCGATCGATCGAGAAAAATTCCTGATCGATCGAGGTGTCTTCCCGATCGATCGGTATGGGCGTCTCGATCGATCGAGACGGGCAGTGAGGCGATGGTCTCGGGATGGCTAGCTCGCGATCGATCGGGTGAAAGGGCCGATCGATCGCCAGCCTTAAAATTTTGATGCCTTGGTTTTTTTGGCTATTTTGTGGGATTTTTGGTAATTGGACTATTATTGGGTTCTAATATTGATTTGTGTGAATATGTAGAACCATCCCAGGTGGCGACACAGCCAAGGAAGTGAAGTCCTACCACATCCTACTTTTTGGAAAGGTACGTAGAGGACGTACGGGCACCCAACGGTACATGTATCTATTATACTCATTGGTTATGCATTGTGGATGCGAGTATATGTAGAATTATGCATTGTGGATGCAAATACATGTTGAATTATGCATGATGATTGTATATGCATATGATGGTTATTGGTGCATATCCCATGAGTCGTGGTCATCCCTTGATGATTTTGATGCTTGCCGCTATTTGTTTTGTTGCCGCTAAATGTGAAGCAAGGGGTGGGAGCACCGCATGTCACATTTAAACGTGGTTATCATATGAGGCGAGGAAAGAATATTTGCCGCTCAATGTGAAGCGAGGGGTGGGAGCGCCGCATGTCCATTGAAGCGAGGTTATTCTATGCCGCCGATATGAAAAGCGAGGGGCATTAAAATACATTGTGATGAACAGACTAGGGATTGTTGATTGGTAATCGGTGATGATGAAATGGTATGATGTCATGACATGTGTAGACCATTAAATAATCTATTGATTATACTCATGAGTTATGGTACAGGGACAACCAAACTGGAAGCGTTTAAAATGCATGGGAAAAACAGGAAGTGTTTTATTGTGATTTATGCATTTACGCCTTATATTCATATTGTGTTGAATATGAATGATATTATTGCTCATGTTTGGGGGTTGTCCTTGTAGGTACGTTTTGGCATGAAAAAGGGGCTAAGGCGGGTTGAGGCAGTGAGCTTCTGAAGAACACTTTTGAGAAGTGAAGGACGGATTACTTTTGTATAGTGTCTACTCTAGGAGTAGTGTAAAACTATAGTTGATAACATTCATTGGTTTGGGAATGTAATTAATCCATTGATAGTCCATATTTTTGGCATGTAATTCTTAAAGCTCATAGTCTCAACACGATCATTTTACTCTGATAATATATGTTAGCTCTAATTATGCCTTTAATCAGCACTTAAGAAACTAGGGTCCTTACATTAGTGGTATCAGAGCAGTGGTTAGAGAACCCGGGAACGAGTGAAGGGTAGCCTTAGCATGATTGGCTAGGTGCTTACATTTGAAGCATGTTTATGCATGTGGTGCATATTGTTGTATATATTGTTATACTAACATGCTTATTATCATTCCTGTTATCTAACGGCATAACATATATATTTGTTTTGGAATTGTTGTTAACCTTTGTGTTACAACATGGCTGCTATGAACGCGGGGAACCTTAATGAAGAGGTTGGTGATGTTGGGAGCGTGAACGCTAGCATTGGTCAGGCAAACCCTATACCTCCACCAGCTGTAGGCATGGAACCAGTGGCTCAGTTATTACTACCTGGTGAGATCAGTTTGACTCAGTTTCTGTCTTACCACCCGCCCCTGTTTGAGGGGACAGAATCAGGAGAGGAGGTTGAGGAGTGGCTAGAAAGGCTTGAACAGATATTTGTATCGGCTCCTTGTGCTGTTACAGCATGGCTGAGGCTGGCGGAGTTCCAGTTGGCAAAGAAACCTTCCATGTGGTGGAGGAGCACGGTAATGGAACTGAGAGCACAGGGTGCAGTGATTGATTGGACGCTCTTCAGAACCCGGTTTCTGAACCGGTACTTCTCTGCGGCGGCGAGACAGATGAAGGAAGACGAATTTGCAAGCTTGAAACAAGGGAGCATGTCAGTATCAGACTATGCCATGCATTATTCCTCGTTGCTGAGGTATGTTCCACACATTGCCACCAATGGGCACGCAAAGATGAGAAACTTTATGAAGGGGTTACGACCGGAGCTTTTTGACCGGGTTATCACCAATAACCCCACTTCTTTTGATGATGCTCTCACGAGAGCAGAGCTTGCGGAGATCGGAGTTGGGGCCTACCCTAGTGCTGTACCCCCACAGGTGCCACAACAGAGGCAAGCTACTGATGGCTTGAGGCCCCGAGGGGAGTCATTTAAACCTCGTGGTGCCTCTTCATCCTCACGGTTCAGTGGAAAGAAATCCTTTGGTCAGAAGCAAGAGAACAAGGAGAACAATTGGTCAGCCAACCGAGGGCCTACACAAGGAAATAGATCGGGGGAGTTAAGGTGCGACAATTGTGGAGGGCCACATTCTTCGAGTAAGTGCCCTGCCTGTTATAGTTGTGGCAAGATGGGCCACATCTCTCGGTATTGCCCCACTCGGGGAGGACAGTCAGATTTTCAAGGGAATAGGCCGAGATTTGAGGACAGGACAGTGCACCAGAGGCAGCAGTTTGTGCCTCGACCATCGGGAGGTCAGACAGTGGGACTCCCAGGGACAGGTGTATGCACTGACCAGAGAGCAGGCGCAGGCAGCCCCAGAGGAGGTGATTGCCGGTACGTGCCATTTACTTACGTACCCTGCTTTTATTTTGATAGATACAGGTGCCTCCCACTCTTTTGTATCTGTGGGCTTTGTGGAGAGACACCATATGCGCACGTCTTCTTTACCCACGCCTCTCATGGTCTCGACACCCACTGGAAGAAATGTTGTTGCCGATCAGTTTCTGGCAGATTGCCTCATTTATTTTGAGGGCAACGAGTTGAAGACAGACTTGATTGTGTTAGGCATGTCAGACTTCGACTGCATTGTGGGTATTGACATTTTGAACAGATACCAGGCAGTGGTGAATTGTCGGCAGAGAACAGTGAAGTTCAGATCTAATTTGGGTATACAGTGGACTTTTTATGGCAACGGTTCTCGTGCGAAGATTTCGTTGATTTCAGCAGTCAAGATGACCCAATTGTTGGAACGTGGCCACACGGGCTATCTCATCTATGCCGTGGACACGTCTGGGAAGAATAAAGAATTGAGAGTTGAGGATGTACCAGTGGTAGCAGAGTTTGCTGATGTATTCCCGGAAGAGATTCCCGGATTCTCACCGGCTAGAAAAGTCGAGTTTGGGATTGAGTTATTACCGGGGACGTCCGCTATTTCTCGTGCTCCTTACAGGATGGCACCGGCGGAGTTGAGAGAATTGAAGGACCAATTGCAGGATCTCCTTGATAAGGGATATATACGCCCGAGCGTATCGCCATGGGGCGCACCGGTTCTTTTTGTGAAAAAGTAGGATGGCTCGATGCGTTTGTGCATCGATTACCGGCAACTGAATAAAGCCACAGTGAAGAACAAATATCCTCAACCAATGATTGATGATCTGTTTGATCAGTTGCAAGGTACCAGACTTTATAGCAAGATTGATTTGAGATCCGGGTATCATCAGATTCGAGTCAGGGAGGAAGATGTGCAGAAGACAGCATTTCGGACTCGTTATGGACATTATGAGTTCCTAGTGATGCCGTTCGGCGTGACGAATGCTCCAGCGGTCTTTATGAGTCTGATGAACAGAGTGTTTCAACCGTATCTTGATCAGTTCGTCATTGTATTTATCGACGACATTCTCATCTACTCCCGGAGTGAGGAAGAGCACGTGAAACACTTGAGGACAGTGCTCCAGATTCTCAGAGATCACCAGTTGTATGCCAAGCTCAGCAAGTGTGAATTTTGGCTGAGCAGCGTAGTATTTCTGGGGCATGTCATATCTAGCAGCGGGATATCTGTGGATCCCAGGAAGATTGAAGCTGTGATGGAGTGGGATGCACCCACTTCTGTGCCCGAGATTCGGAGTTTCCTTGGCTTGGACGGTTATTATCGACGCTTTGTCGAGGGATTTTTGAAGATTGCCAAGCCGTTAACACAGTTGACCCAGAAGGGAGTACCATTCTTTTGGTCAGAAGCTTGTGAGGAGAGCTTTCAGGAGTTGAAACATCGGTTAACGACGGCACCAGTATTAGTAATTCCTACGGAGAACTCCAGATTTGTTTTGTATACCGATGCATCACTTCAGGGCCTTGGGTGTGTACTGATGCAAGATAAGCATGTGGTAGCTTATGCATCGAGACAATTGAAGCCGCATGAGGCTAGATACCCAGTCCATGATTTGGAGTTGGCGGCTATCATCTTCGCCCGGAAGATTTGGAGGACACTATTTGTATGGTACGTCATTTACCATTTACACGGATCACAAGAGCCTCAAATTTTTATTCACTCAGGTGGAGCTGAACATGAGGCAGAGAAGGTGGATGGACTTGCTTAAGGACTACGATTGTGAGATTGAGTACCATCCCGGAAAAGCTAACCTGACAGCAGACGCTTTGAGCCGGAAAGTGAGAAGTACTGCTGAGGACGTCATCAATTTGTCAGCTATGATGACCTCCTATTGCCATCTGGGCTATGATTTTGACATAGATACATCACCTGTGTATGTATCGACCTTGTTAGCTGAGCCGGATATCTATGAGAGCATCAGGAGAGCTCAGAAGTCAGATGATGAGGTTCAGAGATGGTTATCTTTAGTACATCTTGGTCAACCAACGAAATTTAGAGTGGCCGATGACGGATCCTTGAGATTGGGTAACCGTTGGGTGGTTCCGAGTACGCCGGAGTTGCGTAGAGGGATCTTGGAGCGAGCTCATAGTAGTAGACTTAGCATCCACCCAGGCGGGAAGAAGATGTATAAAGATCTACGTGATCAGTTTTGGTGGAAAAGGATGAAGTATGATGTCGTCGCTTTTGTTAGGAGGTGTTTGATCTGCCAGCAGGTTAAGGCAGAGAGACAGAGACCTGGCGGCGAGTTGAGAAGCTTAGAGATACCGAAGTGGAAGTGGGAACACATTTCCATGGACTTCGTGACTCACCTGCCGAGGAGTGCTTCGGGTTTTGATGCTATATGGGTGATTGTGGATCGATTGACTAAGGTAGCTCATTTCATCCCCTATAGCATGACTTTCACCTTTTTGAGGATGTCACAGTTGTATATTCGAGATGTGGTGAGATTGCATGGGATCCCCATTTCCATAGTGTCGGATCGAGATCCACGATTCACATCTCATTTTTGGGAGGGTCTTCAGTCAGCCTTGGGAACTGAAGTTAGATTGAGCACTGCTTATCATCCTCAGACGGATGGCCAGACCGAGCGTACTATACAAACGCTCGAGGACATGTTGATGGCTTGTGTATTGGAGTTTGATGTTTCTTGGCAAGATTCAGTGGTCTTAGTAGAATTCTCCTATAATAATAGCTACCAAGCGAGCATTCAGATGTCTCCTTTTGAGGCCCTTTATGGCAGACGGTGTAGATCACCCTTGTGTTGGGATGATTTGGACCGCAAATCAGTCGGAGGACCGGAGTTGATTCGGGAAATGGAAGAAAAGATAAAGATGATAAGGCAGAAAATGAAAGCAGCCCACGACAGACAGGCAGCTTATGCGAATAAACGGCGGAGACCGTTGGAATTTCAGTTGGGAGATAAGGTCTTTTTGAAAATCTTGCCTTTCAGAGGCGTTGTGCGATTTGGGATGCGCGGAAAACTGTCTCCGAGGTATGTTGGACCGTACGAGATTTTGCAGCGCATTGGCACCTTAGCTTACCGACTAGCCCTGCCACCTTCTTTATCTGGTATACATGATGTGTTTCATGTATCAATGCTGCGGAAGTATGAGCCGGATCCATCTCATGTGTTACAGCCTTCCGAGGTCCAGTTGGAATCGGATGTGTCTTATGTGGAACGGCCTGTTAGAATTCTGGATCGAGCAGACCGTAGACTTCGGAACAAAGTGATACCTATGATCAAGGTTCAGTGGGATCGCAGGGATGTCGAGGAGGCTACGTGGGAGACGGAGCGGCATATGGTGCAGCACTACCCGGAACTATTCTCTGGTATGTTATTTATGTTTTGTTTCATATTGGGGTAAGTGCATGTGATTTCGAGGACGAAATCTTTGAGTAGGGGAGTATTGTGACATCCCCGAAATGATTAATTGTAATTTGGGCGTTAATTGTGCTTGTATGATTATTTATGGCAATAATTGATTTATGTGCCTGATTAATTATCATGTTGAAATGCTTAGTCACATGGTAGGCGTGACCGAGAATGCATTTCGGATTTGTATATTGTGCACATTGGGAGAATTGGGTGTTGGCATGATTTAATTGTAATGGTTGGCAATTAATTGGAAAGCATGAGTTTAATTGGTATTTTGGTACATTTTGGAATAACGCTTTTAAAATACCATGTTGGAGGATTTTGGACATCATGCTATTTGTTGGGGTACAATTTTTATTTGTCATATTAACCTTTACCCCACCCTCACCCATCATTTTTACCATTTACTCCTTAAATCCCCAAACACTCCTCCCAACCCTAACCTACTCTCATTTTCGTTTGGCTCCAAGGGGGAAAGGAAACCTTTGTAAAATCTCATTTGGTGTGATTCTTGGTAAGATTTGGAGTCTAGGAAGGATATATAACCTTCCTTGTTGTTTTTGCAAAGATTTGTTTTGATTTGAGTTTGATATTTGGGTTTTGAAATGGGTTTATTTGGATGTTAGGGTTTTGGGTTGTTTAGGATGTATTTTGAAGGTTATTGGTGTTTTTAATGGATTGGGTTGAGGTATTATGGTTTTAAAATAGTTGGGTAAGGTTCTGTGCACATTTATGGCGATTTCTCGCATTTACAGCACTTCTCGATCGATTGGAAATAGCACTCGATCGATCAAGCTCGGCAGCGCGGAAGGCGGGAATTTTCGATCTTCTCGATCGATCGAGAAAAATTCCCGATCGATCGAGGTGTCTTCCCGATCGATCGGTATGGGCGTCTCGATCGATCGAGACGGGCAGTGAGGCGATGGTCTCGGGATGGCTAGCTCGCGATCGATCGGGTGAAAGGGCCGATCGATCGCCAGCCTTAAAATTTTGATGCCTTGGTTTTTTTGGCTATTTTGTGGGATTTTTGGTAATTGGACTATTATTGGGTTCTAATATTGATTTGTGTGAATATGTAGAACCATCCCAGGTGGCGACACAGCCAAGGAAGTGAAGTCCTACCACATCCTACTTTTTGGAAAGGTACGTAGAGGACGTACGGGCACCCAACGGTACATGTATCTATTATACTCATTGGTTATACATTGTGGATGCGAGTATATGTGGAATTATGCATTGTGGATGCAAATACATGTTGAATTATGCATGATGATTGTATATGCATATGATGGTTATTGGTGCATATCCCATGAGTCGTGGTCATCCCTTGATGATTTTGATGCTTGCCGCTATTTGTTTTGTTGCCGCTAAATGTGAAGCAAGGGGTGGGAGCACCGCATGTCACATTTAAGCGTGGTTATCATATGAGGCGAGGAAAGAATATTTGCCGCTCAATGTGAAGTGAGGGGTGGCAGCGCCGCATGTCCATTGAAGCGAGGTTATTCTATGCTGCCGATATGAAAAGCGAGGGGCATTAAAATACATTGTGATGAACAGACTAGGGATTGTTGATTGGTAATCGGTGATGATGAAATGGTATTATGTCATGACATGTGTAGACCATTAAATAATCTATTGATTATACTCATGAGTTATGGTACAGGGACAACCAAACTGGAAGCGTTTAAAATGCATGGGAAAAACAGGAAGTGTTTTATTGTGATTTATGCATTTACGCCTTATATTCATATTGTGTTGAATATGAATGATATTATTGCTCATGTTTGGGGGTTGTCCTTGTAGGTACGTTTTGGCATGAAAAAGGGGCTAAGGCGGGTTGAGGCAGTGAGCTTGTGAAGAACACTTTTGAGAAGTGAAGGACGGATTACTTTTGTATAGTGTCTACTCTAGGAGTAGTGTAAAACTATAGTTGATAACATTCATTGGTTTGGGAATGTAATTAATCCATTGATAGTCCATATTTTTGGCATGTAATTCTTAAAGCTCATAGTCTCAACACGATCATTTTACTCTGATAATATATGTTAGCTCTAATTATGCCTTTAATCCGCACTTAAGGAACTAGAGTCCTTACATTAGTGGTATCAGAGCAGTGGTTAGAGAACCCGGGAACGAGTGAAGGGTAGCCTTAGCATGATTGGCTAGGTGCTTACATTTGAAGCATGTTTATGCATGTGGTGCATATTGTTGTATATATTGTTATACTAACATGCTTATTATCATTCCTGTTATCTAACGGCATAACATATATATTTGTTTTGGAATTGTTGTTAACCTTTGTGTTACAGCATGGCTGCTATGAACGCGGGGAACCTTAATGAAGAGGTTGGTGATGTTGGGAGCGTGAACGCTAGCATTGGTCAGGCAAACCCCCTACCTCCACCAGCTGTAGGCATGGAACCAGTGGCTCATTTATTACTACCTGGTGAAATCAGTTTGACTCAGTTTCTGTCTTACCATTTTTTAAAGGCCTTTCGCACTGTGAAGAAATCTTTCTCGTTGATATGCCATCGGACAACTTCGCTGTCTGTGAAGAGATCATAGTATCTGCATGGAATTTCTCCGTTTGGTTTGGCTTTCATGAGAACTGCTGCCCACCAATTATCACTGGCCTCCGTGTATAACACTAGTTCATCTTCGTCGTTTGGGATTGCAAGCTTTGGTAGTTGCCTGCAAACTTCTTTCAGCTGTTTGGCAGCTCGTCGATGGTCTTCATTTCCACTCAAATTTAAAATCTTTTTTATGTAACGGACTGAACACCTTTCTGTGATTTGCCAGATTGTTAATGAACATTCCAGCAAAATTAACAACTCCCAGAAAGCTCTGAAGTTGCTTTAAATCCTTGAGATCATCTGGATAACCCTGCAATTTTTCAACAATGTTGTTTTGAAGGATGATTCCAGATTCATCAATCTCCATCCCAAGAAACTTGATTTGTCTAGTAGCTATCACTGTCTTCCTTTCGGACATCACTAATCCTTCCTTGTAGCAAATATATGAAAAGATTTCAAAATGTGTAAGATGCTCTTTCATGTTTCTTGACGGAATAAGGACGTCGTCAATATACACGAACATGAAGCTGAATCCTTGAAAATATTATCCATCTTCCTTTGGAATATATGGGGAGCATTGCCAATCCCATTGGCATGACATTCCAGATATAATGTCCTTGTGGTGTGGAGAATGTTGTGAACTTTTTGCTTGCTTCCTCCATCTTAATCTGGTAAAATCAAGACTTACAATCGTATTTGGAAAAGACTTTGGCATTCTTGATGTTGTTTACCAAATGTTCTCTGCTTGGGATAATGTATCCATCGAAATCCAAGATGTCGTTGATTCCTTTGTAGTTACTAATCTTGGGTTTCTTCTTTTGATTTATCCATGATCTGAACAAGGAATCATGGACTGCTATATGGAGAAGCACCTGCTGATATTAACTTAAGATCAAGATGTTCCTTAAGTGTTATATGCATATCCATCTGATCTTCCATATTCATGGGGATGGGTCTGAATCTGACGAACTCATTTATTTTCCAGCTTTCACCTTCAAAGTAGCTTTGAGCTCATTTATTCCACCATGCCAGTGGATTCTCGTTGTAGTTCCTATGAATCTTCCTTTTCACACCATCTAGAGTAATTTGCTCTTCGAGGGTAGCTTCAGGTTGTAGAACCTCGTCCTTTGATGCCTTTTTTTAGTAAACATGGCGGTCATCTGATTGTATATCGCTTTCCGTCCATCGTGAATTCTATTCCGTCTTGTAATCTTTCCCAAGGTTTATGTTCCTCAAAAAGTTCAATCCCAAGAATAAGCTGTTCTGGACCATGCCTGCTGTTCCTTCAATGGTTAGATCAATTTCTCCAATTTTTAGGTTTCTTTGATATCAGCCAACTGTAGGTTGTGGTAGAAAATATAAGACATCACACGGAAACATATCGTTCTTTCAGCAATGTCAAAGATAATCCGCACTTTGCGCCATCCTTCCGGACACTTCAGAATACATGTTGTTTTGAAAACATCATGGATCTTCTGAATCCTACTTGAGACGGCCTTTTGTTTTTTCCCCGGGATAGTTGCTGATTAATCTATCATGTTGGAAAGACATCCTTCTTGGCTCGATCATAGGGCTCCTGCTTCTGTTCAGAACAGGCTGGTCATGTATCCTCATGTCGATCTCTCCAATTGTCGGAGTATCAATTACATCCGGCAATACTGCTTTGGCAAAATCTTCGAAGATTTTGGGACTCCGATGAATTCTTTTCTCAAGAATACTTCTGAATGATGAGTATTCGAAAGCACGTAAGATACTTATAGGTGATCGAGTAAGGTATGTTCCCTTCTTTCATCAAATCATTTATCCTAAAGTCCTGATGAAGAGTAAGAACCTTGTTGAAGTCTCGATATCCTAGATTGTATGCAACTCTCAGATAGATGTTAAAAGCAATCTTTCCTGCATACAGATTTCCTGCAACTGCTCCCAAATACGAATCTTTGAGGTTCGGGATTCTCTTGTCAAAGATCGCCAGGTTGATGGGCGAATCAATTCCTTCCTTGAAATTTGCCTTGATTATAAATCTAATGGCTCCAATATGTATCCATGAGAGTGTGTTAGCAACTTCTCTTTTAACCTTGTCCTTAATCTCCTGAATTTCTCTGTAGGGGATTAACTGCATCTCAATTAGGTTTCCCGTGAATTCCATCGGGATCGCAAATTCACCTCTTGTCACCCTATGGATAATCTGATGCTTCATGCTTTGAAGACCAATCATATTCATGGCTTTTTTCCATTGCTCCAATCATAAATCCATCATACATCTGAAGCTTTGGCTCTTCCTTCATGATTCTCATAAGGGTCTTATGAGAAACAATGGCATGTGAGAGAAACCCTAACGTCTCTTCTCTGATCAAGTGTTGAAGAAACTCTCATTCACTCTGATTATGAACTGGATTCACCTCCATTATCAGAATAGATCTCTTCTTCGTAGATGCTTTCATTTGAGGGGATATCCTTAAATTGATACACCTGCACCAAGTCTTGGAAGTAAACTTCATCCTCGAACTCCTTGGTATGCTTGAACTGTCTTACTCCTCAGTTTTGGTTTTCGGGACAATCTGTAGAGATATGCCCTCTTGCTCCCCATGTCCAGCAGTTATAATCTTTAAAACTTTTATTCGCAAGAGTATGGGTGCGTCTAAAAGTTCTCTTTGTTGGTGCTCTGTTAGAACTAGCTTGATTAGAACCCGTTGACTAGGTTCAAATCCTTGTTGATCATGTTCTTTGCCATGATCTGTAACTTCGGGCTTTCTGCTTTGACCAGAACTTCCTGGGTCTCCATGAAGACCCACTTCTTTTTGAACTACTTCCTCGGGCATAAGGATGACTTCTGTGTTTTTTTCATCTTCCTCCTTTGGGGGTACTTTCCAATGATCCCTATCATTCTCTGTACAACAAAGATGAGTTGTCTTGTTAATTCCTCTTAGCTTCTTGTAGTTCTTTTGGAGCTTTGCTTGATAGCACCATTCCGCAAGCTTCATTTTAAGAAATGGCATTCTCCTGGACACCATCTCGATTGCTGTGTATATTCCTGGATAAGCATTTCTCTCCTGGACTCTGTATTTTAGTAAATAATAGTTCTGCTGCATCTTTTTCTACCATCTTTGTTTTCCATCTATACTCTGTGAAGAGTTTGATGTACTCGTCTACATAACAGATATCATGTAGTTCTAGGCTATATATAGCTTGTCTATATTTTTTTCGCATTCTCTTCCTCCATTCCTTCGAAGTAACCCACTCCAATGAAACAAATTTTAAAAATATTTGCCATCTTGTCCACTATTTCTTTCAGTGACTCTCCGACTAAAACTTTTTCCTTGGTACGTGGGTCTCCGAGTTCCCATGTGTTACTTCCGGATTTTAAAGATGACAAAACAGACCAGATCGATAAAGTCTATATCGAAGCAGGCCAGATCGATGTCAACCAGACTGATACAGACCAGATCTATGTCAACAAGATCAAAACAGACCAGATCGACGTAGATCAATGTCAACCAGATCAGATCGACCCAGATCGATGCAGAGCATATCAAAACAGGCTAAGCTAGTAAGCTTCGTTCTTCAGTCTAAATAATCAACTGCTATTTATTGAAGCATTTAATGTTGCATTTAATGCTGAAAAAGACCAAGGACTGAAGACTACCTTAAATGGTAACTACACAAAGGAAATCTTATCTGACAAGCGCCGAAAGAACAGACCAGAAGGGAAAGTGTCTAAAATAGAAGACTGCAGCTTGTTCAGATATTGACTGAAGTATAGAGTTGCACACAAAAGGAAATATTGTCGTTGGCAGAGATGATTATATATAGGTGCAACTTATAATGCTCAGACAGACACGAGACATATAAAAAAAGATGGAACACGCATACGAGATAAAAGATCAATCAACTTTATCGAGCATTCAGTTGAGCATAACGCTATCATCGAAAGATTTCATCTTATCAATCTGCTCAAAATTAGAAGCACAGCTTATTGTTTTATTTGATCACTTAAGGATCATTTGTGCTTAGATTAAAACACTCTATCAATTGTATTTTGTTCTAAGATAGAAGAGTGAGCTATTTGTAACTGTCAGACGGATTGTGTCTGAACAAATTGAGAGACTAGGAGTTTCAGTCTGGTAGTGGGGTAAATCCAGCTAAATCGGGGTTGTACAACGGGATTGTATTACTCAAAGTCTTCTAGTGAATCCTTCCTGTAAAGGAAGAAGAGGAGACGTAGAAGCGTCGTGCTTCGAACTTCCAGAAACAATTCTTGTGCCATTTACTTTCTACATTTACCTTTCAATTTTTATTACTCACAAGTTCAGCAGACGTGTTCCGCACTATTATCAGTGTCTGTTGACTTGCAACTAATTGAGAAGCTACTGCAGTACTTAACAGTCTGTAGTAACAAAGAAAAATCGAACTTGAGTCAAGTGTTTATTCAACCCCCTTCTAAACATTCTCCGATACTAACACCATGCGATTTTTGTCGATCCTTTCTAGACTCATATTAAGGAGTAATATGAATCCTTCTTTGTTGAGATCAAGCGTTCCTGCTGCTATTCTCATTGCTGAGGCCCATTTATCAATAAGAACTTCTCTATTTTTAAAATCCAAGATATCCATGTTGAGCATAAGTCCATATGGAAGTATCATATCTAATTGAGATTTTCCGTCAGGCGTTTGATATAGGTCTGGCCTGCGGGAATGACTCCTTGTTCCAATTAGGGGATCTAAAGTTGATGCAGCAGTAAAATCGTCTTGGTGGGGGCATTCTTTGATCTCCTTCGGTGGTGGATTGTTTGACATGAGACTCTCTTGTTGTGGAAGTTGAGGAATTCTGTCAACTTGATTTGTTTTAAAGTCTACGAGATTCAATCCCGTAAACGAATCAGCAAGATCCCGTAGATCTTCTAGGTTGATTCTTTCCATTACTTTGTAGGAAGTATTGGATCTCATCGTAGGACTGCAATCATTTTTCCAGTCTCCGTCAAAAGCCTTCAGACCTCCTCCGCTTTCCCTTTTTGATGTAAAATGGGTTCTGTTCCATTGGACGGTGTTAACCATCCTCATTTCATTCTTCCTGAAGAACTTGGCCTAGACTCCAACGCCTTAACTCTGGTTTGAACATCTCGAAGGTTTTCAAGAATTTCCTCTTGATGTTTGAACATAATCTCCATCTGACTTTGAATCTGATAAACCTGTGCAGGGACATGGTATTGTAAGTATCCATAAAACAGCATTGTCTTCTGGATCTCTCTAAGATATTGGGATATCTTAGAAGTATCCAGCTCGATTTCTCGAAATGTTGGTTCTCCCATCCTAATCGTTTGGTCCGGATCCGGTTAAGCGGTTGGGATCTGGAATTATGTGGTTATGCTCAGGATGATCTCTCTCCTGGGCCTCGGTTAACTCGAATTGTAGTTTGAGGTTCATCATGTAAAAATTCCTTTCTACCTTCTCCTGTTCTTGGTACTACACCAATTTCCAGTAGAATATTCTATTTCTGGTTGAAGTATTAGCTTCAGCCAGATATCCTTGATTTAGTTCTTCCAATTTCTAGAAGTACTACCTGTATGAGTTTTACCACGAACATTCATTTGGATACATAATTTTTCTTGTATCGTCTCATCCGTTTAGGTTACAAATTAATATTCAAGATATTCTTATAATATTCTAGAATAAATCTAGGCTCTGATACCAATTTTAAACATATCATGTTGAGGTAACAAGCTTAGAAAATTGCGTTAAGGGTATATATGGAATTTTGAAAAAATTTCTTTGGAAGCAACAATTCATGATTTGACAATAACACTACCTTAGTTTTATGATTCAATATGATGACCGTCCCTATGATTCGTCATTACCAATATTACCAATCACCAAACCTACCAAATTCACGCAGTACAACTACACATATTCACACTGGTGTGGGTGTACTACAACAATTCCTCCTTAATCATTTGCCTTCAACGTTTTAATTCCATGCCCCACCCACAGATTTCTCATTCTCTATACCTCTGCAAATATGTAAAAGTTTTTCGATAGCAAAACACATCAACGCCTACTTGTATCTTTCTCCCTCCGCATCTTAAGGGATTTTTAATGGCGGGGAGCATGAGTTGGCTGATACACTTTCGTTTGGTCAGCGGTGCAGCCAACGTGCGGAGGTATTGGGATGGAGTCTGTGTCGGTTATATATAAGTTGTCTTTGGGGTGATTATGGGCGTCTTCTGTTATATTTTGCTTTTATGAAAATTTTTTGGCCA
The DNA here is from genome assembly GCA_907163345.1 of Haberlea rhodopensis. Taxonomy (NCBI): domain Eukaryota; kingdom Viridiplantae; phylum Streptophyta; class Magnoliopsida; order Lamiales; family Gesneriaceae; genus Haberlea; species Haberlea rhodopensis. The sequence continues at coordinate 263,668 of CAJQUN010000355.1, read as the reverse complement.
TCTTCTCCGACAAACTCAAAGATGAAATAGATATGGTATTTTAAGTGCTATGCTTGTGTGTAGCGGTGTATATAAACTATATGCATATGTTGTATCTAGCGGTGCATGTATGTATCAGTAGACTCATGCTATCCCCATCCCACTTTCTATCATAGCAGTGCACCATACTTACCAAACTATGTTATTCGTATTCACGAGTATTATAAGTCAACACGCTATCAGCGATGTTCGCAATTCCGAGCTAGTCTAGTTGAGTATGGTAAGTTTACTTATTTCTTCTCTAGGCAAAAGCCGACAATCACTCGACACCAGGCCATGGGATAATTCATAGATCTTTGGACTTGATTATCAAGTAATCGAGACTTTAATGCTAACAATTTAATAACTATCTTTGTAGCTCAAGAATGCTTCAGTTTATGCTCCTACCTATTATTTGGATATACCACCTGCCACTATTATGGTCCGGACTGCAACAAGTGAGCTAACGAGGTTTCTTTTTGTTTCGTAGACCTACCATTTCTTAGGTTAGGCTGTTGTGTGATGCTTACTCGGTGCATATAATAAAATACACATGCACCGCTTATATTTAACGGTGCATGTAAATCACATGCACCACTATACTCTTGCAGTATATGCAATATAAAATATATGCAACACATGAGTCTTTCAGTGCATTTAAATTGCATGCACCAAATATTTTGATCATTTAACCTAAAATGGACCTTTGTTTAACCCACCCTAAATAAAACTTTTATTTTTGTATTGTTATGTTACTGACTTGTAGGAGAGCTACTGTAAAATAATGCGGATTCAATTATATGTGGTTCAATTTCATCCTGTGAGTATCAGGCTTCGACCGAGATTGGAAGAAAATTGAATTTTTTTGTTTTCGAGGGTTATTCCAGCAAAAAAGTGGTGCAAAGTGCACATAATATTTTGACGTGGTTCACCAATTTTTTGGGAAGTTAACGAACAATTAATTATTTCTTCTTTTCGCGTGATAAAAGTTTATTTAGCCGTGTTTCAAAATTCAGCAATTTTATTGCTCCCTTCTATTTGTTTGATTCTTTTCCACCTTTTGGATGCGGACAAAGCGACGTCGCCTTGGGAGAGGCAGATGGCATGCCGCCAGCTAAGCCAGCCTAAGGGTGGCAGAGAGAGAATTGATGGAGAGCATTGGTTTCTGGTGCAGATTGTTCGAATATGTTGGGCAAAGGAGAATGGAGAAATTGTAGGAAATCCAGTTTCAAAAGTAACGAAGAAGAAGAAGACGCTATAGTACTTTGAGTTATTTTGGTCATTCTATAAATAAATGAACTTAGTTAAAAACATATATTTTTGATGATAAGGCCGAAAAAACTTTTTTCAGCCTGAATTTTTCCCAATTTTCGAAGGCTGCATTTGGTTTGTATTATAAGTGGTTGATTAGATAGTGATTAGGCCATAGTCATTTACATTTTTAGTGACCTACCTTTTTCTTGAAGGCCGGTATAACTCTAAATCCATTGCACAGCAGACATGATATGAGCACAAGATATTTGACCTTCATCTTCCAACCAAAACCAGATCGAAGAAGTGCATCCTAATAGTGTACATTTGAACGGTGAACATCGAGGCAGAGGCGATGGATTCTCGAGCCAGATGATGACAAGCTGATGGATGAAGACATCGGGGAAGGTAGATATGAGCACGAGCTGTCGTCCACTCCCTCAAACCCTTGCGTGGTTTTGCATATCTGAAGATCGACAAAAATTAACAGAAAAATAAAATTATAGGTATGACAATCTTCCCACCGCAGCCCCTTCTCTCCCTTCCTTTTAGCCCTTCCGATCGTGTCAACTAAAGTTGTGGCTTTATGAGTTTTGATTGATTAGAGTGGATTAAAGTTGTGGCTTTATGAGTTTTGATTGATTAGAGTGGATTAAAGTTGTGGCTTCTTTATCGGCAAGGGCTTGACGTTGTGTTATCTGACTGTTCTCGAAAATTTCGGATCTTGAATCAAATTCCTGCCTTTAACTTTGTTCTTTTATTTATGGGTTTTTGTTTTAAAGCACAACTTTCTATTTTCCTCTCATTTCATTGGTTGATTTGTGGTTTGAGACGGATTGATTTCACCTTGGTTTACTCCTAGGAATCTAATTTCATGTCTTGTTTGATTTTCCGTTAGTGTTGGTGGATTTCTGCTGCAACTTGGCTAAGAAGGCCGACACGCCACCTCTGTTCCAGGATAGATTTCTTTTTTGTGCTTGGATTTAATTCAATATGATATCTATGAATCTCTCATTGTTAACCATCAATTCTTTGTTCAAATGATTAAAAGAGCATATGTACTTAGATTTGTAGTTTTCAAGCGGCATCATATCGTTTCGCATCTAGAGAAGTCTAGAGAAGATCCATGATACTTTTTGTTTCACTGATGCTGCAGCTAGAGCAGGATGTTTATGCAAAACATGAATGTTTCTTGTAGTTTGAGATAATCTTAATTTTATTTGGAAGTGTTATTTGTACGTTCCATAGTTTACTGATATCAGATATGAGGTCTGATTTCCGATACTGTTTAAAAACTTCTGGTATATGGTCCAGGACAAAAAGTAAAGACATTCAAATTGTATCAGATTTGAAATAGGTTGTGGTGGAGTGTGGTTGTTGGCTCGAAGAGTGACTCAGATATATTACTTTTTTATTTTTACTTAATCGAAATCAAAGTGCAATTTCACTTTTGTGCTATTTGAGTTACTGATAATTACTTAATATTGTAAGTTTTATCAATGTTTTATAATAATTATATAATAAAATAATCATTAAATTTAATAATTATACTATATTTAAAGTTTAAAGAAATAAAAAATATTATTACTTTATAATGTTGTTTGTTAAGCATATTTTGTAGGTTCGATAAAATGAAAAAAACGATTAGCTTCGCAAACCCAACAAAGCAAGCCCTTCTATTGGGTACGAGATTGCAACCATAGCCATTTTGATTGAGGAGCTTAGGGAGAGCAAGCAAAAGAGAAATTGGACTGATTCAAAAACCTATACAACCCCAAATAGAATATCTACAACTTTGATGAAGACATAAAAGCCCAAATCAATGTGAAATAAGGATAAATTGACGAACAACATAATTGGGCAAGCATGTAAATTCAGCTTGGACAAGTTTGGTATTTGGAGCATATCTCATAAAATACAAGTCCAAATTTGAAGTCTTAGCCGCCAAAACTCATTTACACAAAAATATCTACAAATTTTATGTTTAGAAGAACTGAACATTCGAAATAAAAGATGGTGGTAAATGCCCAACAATTTGATGATAGAATTTTGACATGCAAGACCCTCAAAGTTGAAAAGTCTTCACTCTTGATAAATGCAAGCAAGACCCCTACCTCATTTGAAGTTTTGTGATCATTTGTGCCTATAAATAGATGTGAAATATAGATGGTTAGCATCTGTCATTGTGTAATAGTTTAAGTTGTATAAGCATTTTCTACTTTTTCTCACTTTTTTTTTTTTCATTTTCCATCTTCTAAATAAATTTCCCACTTTCTGGATATGTTTAAGAATCTTCATGGCTAGTTAATCTCTACCTGTCAATGTGAAAATGTGAGGCTCTTGGTAATTTAATAATGATGGATACTTTTTTATATCAATTATGAGATTCAATTACCTTGTGTTATGTTTTGCTGTGTTGTGTTGGGTTTTGTTTATGTGAGTTAAATTGTCTTCTATATAATAAACACCATTAAAAGTCGGAGTGTTATTTTATTGTTATCATTTATAATACGAAATTCTTGGTATCACATAGATGTTGCATGTCTCTATAGTTGGTTCCTTGATTTATTATTTACAATTTGATATGATAAATGTTTAATTATTTCTTACTTAAATGTTTGTTTATTTAATTACTTATGTATATTAAGTCTTGGTGCCATGTAGACATCACTTGGCTCTACCTGTGGTTCTATAGTTGGGAACAATGATTAACTATGTACTAACTATTAATTACTCACTACCAACTAATTCTACTAACCTATTAAGCCTTGGTGCTATATAGAAATCATTTGGCTCTACTAGTTGTATTATAGTTGAGAACCATGACTAACTTTTTATTTATTATTATCTACTCCCTAACAACTAATTCTACTAATATTATAAGTCTTGGTACCATATAGACATCGCGCAGCTCTGCCGGTGGATCTGTAATTGGGCACCTTGACTTAGCTATATGTGTTTTATTCTTTATAGATTGATTCATATTTTATAAAATAAGTTCTCTTATTATTACCAAGAGAGGATCCTCGAACTTTGACAATCTCATATTCTGGTATTAATTTTTTATAATTTCTGAAATAAAATCATTAAAAATTCACCAAATCAAACCAAGTAAATTAAAAATTATATATATAATCATTGGAATTGTAATTGGAAATCCTACCACCCAGTGAAACGATCTCGTACTCAAATTATATTACTTGCAGACAACCTACACTTTGGTAAGTAACAACTAAAGTTGTAGCAGTTACATAAATGTATTTCTCAATCATCATGCTTTGGATAAGATGGTGGTGGTGGTGGTGGGGATAACAATGGAAGTGATAATGAAGAAGAAGAGTTTGGGCCTATATTGAAGTTTGAGGATGTGGTTGTCAATGTTGCTCTAGTTGGTATGCTAGCACCGTATGCTCGAATTGGAACGGTTGTATCTCAAGGATATCTTGGCCTGTGAAGAGAGCTTATGTAGTTTTTAAATTTTTATTGCTTTTGGTTAGTTCTTCGTTGTTGTCTCGGGTAATATCTTAGTAGTGTAGAGACAATTTGTATATGTGTTGCATTACCCCTTGTACTCATATTAATAATATTTTGTCTTATTTTTGAAAACATATTTTGTCTTATTTTGAATTAATTAAATACTTTATTTTGTCTTATTTTATGCTTCATGTTGATAAAAATGTTGTTGATTATAAAAAAAATTGACTTAACATAATATATATAAGTGAATATATTCAATGATATTTTTGTCATTTTATGAATAAAATTAATCTATACCACATTTTATCAAGTAAATTGATCGCTTTTATTTTAAACAATTAATTCCAATGTAGCGATTTTATACTGCAAGTGCACGGTGTCAAGTTTTAGTATAGATAGGAAGAATACGGATTGTCGAACCCACAGAGACTAACAAGCAAGTACCAAATAAGACGATTTTGATTATATTTAACCTACGATAATTAATTAATAATTAAACTAATAACTAAATTTAACTACCCTAATCCAACCAAAACAATCGACGATCACGAGAAAAATCCACAAGAAAGAATTATCAAGACAATTATTCACCTAACCCAACTCTTACAATTCTCTTCTCCATACATCTCTAAGGTGACGGGTTTTCCGAATTTATTCAATATACTCTCTCGAGCTATATTAAATCTAACATCAAATTGCAACAAGTAACTCTCGTTCCCTTAATTAACAATTTAATATTGAATGCGCTTTATGAAAACCACTAACTTTAGATTAAACAACCCAAAGCTATCACTCGTATGTGATTTTATCTCTCGATCTAATCTTTAACACACGGCATGAATTATTATATCGTATTATAATTTTATCTCTCGATCTCAATTATAATAAAATATCATTCAAAGGGGATCAATCCTTCAAAAGCATGAAGAACAATAAAACATGCACATAGAAGATATATGAATTCAATCTCAAAATCAATAGGAAAAACTATGTTATTGATATTTCCCAATCATAAAAAACACAACAAATCCAATTATTCATTTAAAACAATAATAGAAAAGTAAAAGAAAACTCCCAAGTCGACTTCTTCGTTGATTCTCGATCCTTCCTCGCTTCTTTCTCGATCGTGCTCCTCGATTCTCTTGTTGGCTTGTTCTAATTCCTAGGATGAAGAGGTGATGGTGGATGAAGGTGATATGGAGTATGGAGGAGTGGAGGCTATTCCTAGGTTATATAATCTGATTATGGTTGTGATTTTCGTGTTTAATATATATAGGTAAAGGAATTATGGACTATTTTGTTGGACACAAACTCTATAAGGAGTTTATTTTTTAGCAAACTCTTCCAGCCGATCGATCGAGCAGACAGCTCGATCGATCGCCAATTTTCTGCCCAAGCCGATCGATCGAGAATTGAGTCTCGATCGATCGAGCTTGATTTATTTTTTTTATTTTCTTTTGTTATTTTCTTCCTTTCCCGGCTTTGACGCGTTCGCTCGGTCGGTCCTTTTTCATCATTTTTGGCTCATTTCTTCTACTTTAATGCATTTCAACATTGATTCCTGAAATATAGAAATATATACAAAAAAACGTAAAATAATCCAAGAATCAACACGAAAACCATTAGAAAATCGCATCTAAATAAGTGTAAAAACGACACTTATCAACTCCCCCAAACTTATCACTTACTCGTCTTCGATTAAGCATTAAATCACAAGGTAGAGTTCAATTCTCGATACTTGAAACATATTATTTCATGACATGCATTATTCTCAGAAATCTCATGCACATATACAAAAGTTGACAAGACATGTTTTCTCCTAAGTCAAGCAACACATCTCAAAATCGGAACGTGTGTGTGCTATAGTCAATCTCAAGTTTCATGCGCATATTCAAGATCAAATCATGTTAATCAACTCAACATCAAGATTATCATCAAGCATCCATTAGTCCTATTTTCAAACAACTTCTCCACTAATATAGTCACTCCCTAGACTTGGATCAATAGGTCTTTTTAAGCTTGTAATGTAAGGCCTTTGGTGTTGGCTTCAAAGAAAAGATAGGACATCACAAAGAAAAGAGTATAAGCATGTAAATTTCATATTTGTAGCACAAAATTGAGCTTCTCTTCTTTTTCTTTTATAGCTTTGGTCACTTTGGGTCTTATTTAGTCATTTTTTCCTCAAGGCTTTATATCTATCTTTTTCTTTTTTCATTCATCATTTTTTTCAACAATAGCTCATCAAAATATAGCAAATTATGTGCATCTAATTAGAATCATTATACCCCCTTTAGGTAAAGATAATTCTTAAAATTTAGGCTCATAAAGGTGGGTATAATGAGTTTGCCAAAGAATGTTGAATGAGGGCTAATAGTATGTTAAACATACTCCATTCTTTCTCAATTATACTCAAATTGGGATACTAGAGATTGATATATACATGGTAAGCTTGAAAGGTTCAAACGTGTCAAAGATTGCCTAAATCATGTCCAAGTCAAGTTTGTAACTATAAAATTTCGCCTCAAAGTGTCATCATCAAATAGGTTCTAGGATAACTCTAAGATGCTCAAGCCAAATCATCAAGTTCACAACAATTATCACTATTCCAGATGCAATCCACAAGATCATGACTCAATGTGCTCAATATATTCCTCATTCTTGACATGCTAACTCAAAACATGATATTCATGTACAAGTCTAACAATCATTAAAATTCAGGTTCTTATTCATAGTGAGATCAAAATCCTCATTGAATAGTCACTACTATAATTCATTCTTTTCTCAAGTTTGAACTCATAAAAAAAAATTAGCTCAAAGTACCAGGATGATTCAAGTGTCATTGAGCACACAACATGTGGATAAACAAGTAAAACATGCAAGCCACTCCCCCAAACTTAAGTCAAACATTGTCCTCATTGTTTAAAAGAATCAAAAGGGAAGGAGTTTCTCCCCTGATCAAGACGCTTGTATGAGGGTTGAGGAAGATTTGTTTTTGAAAGCTCCACTGTCGTAGGGGTTCAACGCTCCAACTGAGTACCTAGCAAGAGAAGAATGCAAATAAAATAGTCGACTCGGGAGATAAACAAACTAAATGCAAATAATAAAAATAAATAAAACTAAATAGTGAAAGGATACGCTTGGGTTGCCTCCCAAGAAGCGCTGATTTCTAGTCTTCGGCTTCACCGTCAGAAGCAACCATCAAATAGCGGCTGCCGCCCATAGTAAGTATCATATGATACCACTAATGGGTCTTCATTCAGTATGCCCTCAAGATTGGCATGATTGTAACAGTGTAAGCTCGTCGCTCCAACAACATTCTTGCATTGGTAGGTACGGGAGAATGACTCTTGACTTGGCTCCATATCTTGGAGAATGTAGAGCGGTGAAGTTGGCATCGATGGAAAATACGGATCCACATATGACATAGAACATGTCTACATCGATGGGCTCAAATCGGAATCTTCGAAAGACTCTTCCTTCTCCAACATCACACTCGACTCATCTTCACATGGGAACTCCTCGGATAACATCTCTGAAGTAGGCTCAATCTCTTGAAGAGGCTCAAGTTCCCTTGAATTTTCCACATGAGTAGGATCACTCCCCAAAACTTGGTTGGTTGAGTGTTCATCATCATATAACCAAACTCGATTCGTCGCCTCTTGATTTGTAGCTCTCATCTCTTCCTCCTGGCAGCTAGTTGAAATTGTTTCCATAAGGACCGTTATTTGCTGCTCTAGGTGATGCATAGAGTTGGTTTGGCACTCCAAACTGTTCTCAGTTGATGCCATGAATCTTACTAAGGTATCCTCTAACTGAGTCGTGACGTTTGCAAAACTATCTCTCCTCTCTTCGTGATGTTCAAATGATTGTGGCGTATCAATAGGGTAGTGAGGCTCCGGTGGGTATTGGTGACTCCAACCTTGTAGTGAAGGATCACAATGCCAGTGATGATCGAAGTCCGCCATATCATTGAACAGGTGCACCACACTGTCCTCATCTCTATCGACCAGGGGACTCCCAGTCACCAATGCTCCGCTCAATACCCATTCCCGTGTCTGTGCATCCAGCCCTTTGAAGAAATATTGCATGAGAGTATAGTTCGAAAAGTTGTGATACCGGAATGTGTTGGCAAATTCATTGAATCTCTCCCAAACAGCGTAGAACGGCTCGGAACGTTGTTGGGCAAATCTTGTGAAGGCTTGTTGATGTTGCATCTCCAAGTACCTCACAAGACAAACAAAACAAAAACAAAATAAATTTATATAAATTTTTTTTTTCGAATGAAATAAACAAAAATGGTTAAATTACAGTCAAAGAACCTAGTATGATATTACTAAAGTTAATCTCCGGCAACGGCGCCAAAAACTTGATCGCTTTTATTTTAAACAATTAATTCCAATGTAGCGATTTTATACCGCAAATGCACGGTGTCAAGTTTTAATATAGATAGGAAGAATAAGGATTGTCGAACCCACATGGACAAACAAGCAAGTACCAAATAAGACGCTTTTTGAGTATATTTAACCTACGATAATTAATTAATAATTAAACTAATAACTAAATTTAACTACCCTAATCCAACCAAAACAATCGACGATCACGAGAAAAATCCAAAAGAAAGAATTATCAAGACAATTATTCACCTAACCCAACTCTTACAATTCTCTTCTCCATACATCTCTAAGGTGACGGGTTTTCCGAATTTATTCAATATACTCTCTCGAGCTATATTAAATCTAACATAAAATTGCAACAAGTAACTCTCGTTCCCTAAATTAACAATTTAATATTGAATGCGCTTTATGAAAACCACTAACTTTAGATTAAACAACCCAAAGATATCACTCGTATGTGATTTTATCTCTCGATCTAATCTTTAACACACGGCATGAATTATTATATCGTATTATAATTTTATCTCTCGACCTCAATTATAATAAAATATCATTCAAAGGGGATCAATCCTTCAAAAGCATGACGAACAATAAAACATGCACATAGAAGATATATGAATTCAATCTCAAAATAAATAGGAAAAACTATGTTATTGATATTTCTCAATCATAAAAAACACAACAAATCCAATTATTCATTTAAAACAATAATAGAAAAGTAAAAGAAAACTCCAAAGTCGACTTCTTTGTTGATTCTCGATCCTTCCTCGCTTTTTTCTCGATCGTGCTCCTCGACTATCTTGTTGGCTTGTTCCAATTCCTATGATGAAGAGGTGATAGTGGATGAAGGTGATATGGAGTATGGAGGAGTGGAGGCTATTCCTAGGTTATATAATCTGATTATGGTTGTGATTTTCGTGTTTAATATATATAGGTAAAGGAATTATGGACTATTTTGTTGGACACAAACTCTATAAGGAGTTTATTTTTCAGCAAACTCTTCCGGCCGATCGATCGAGCAGACAGCTCGATCGATCGCCAATTTTCTGCCCAAGCCGATCGATCGAGAATTGAGTCTCGATCGATTGAGCTTGATTTATTTTTTTATTATTTTCTTTTGTTATTTTCTTCCTTTCCCGGCTTTGACGCGTTCGTTCGGTTCGGTCATTTTTCATCATTTTTGGCTCATTTTCTCTACTTTTATGCATTTCAACAATGATTCCTGAAATATAGAAATATATACCAAAAACGTAAAATAATCCAAGAATCAACACGAAAACCATTAGAAAATCGCATCTAAATAAGTGTAAAAACGACACTTATCATAAATCAAACACAATATAACATATCCATATTTTGTCTTGTCAACTCATAATCAAGTAATTATTCACTTTTTAATTTATCCATCATTTATCATATCACAGCAACTAAGTGCAGCCTGAGCGTATATAAGTATATTTGTGAAATAAAATTATTTTGATACACTATGAAAAATGGCTTAACCATGAAGAAATAACTTTAAATTTTGAAGTTACACTGAACTTAAATGAATACAGAGTCGAATGAGGTCAAACTTATTATGGTGGAAACTATGCAATATCTATATCTCGATTCACGAGGTGCGATCCAATAATATATATCCTTTCCACTTATACCACTTGACGATATTTATTTATTTTATACATTTAGTATGAATAAGGACCATGTACCTTTGATATATGACAATTTTTTGGTAAAATTCTATATTCATTAGTGAATGGGACATCTCACTTAGGAACATAAAAGCTGCATTGGTTACAATATTCTAAAATAAGAGTAAACATAAACTTCAAATTGTGGGTTTTCTTCCAAACGAAAATGATTATGTCATGATACAACCAGAACAACTGTAAGAAAACTTTTGTAAATACCAATAAGCTCACTCTAAAAATAGGATAAATTTATGTTACACGTAGGGTGCTTGGTACAAAGATATTATAAGTGATGGATAGATTAAAAATAATCAAACCTATATTCAGAATTTTACAACCTAGGATTAGCCTCCATTCATCCATCCTACATATCATCATCATCCACCTTCACACAAAAACATCCTAGGATTTTGGAACAAGCGAACAAGATAATCGAGGAGCACAATCGAGAAAGAAGCGAGGAAGGATCGAGAATCAAAGAACGAAATCGACTTGGGAGTTTGCTTTTACTTTTCTATTTTAGTTTTGAATGCATATTGGATTTATTGTGTTTTTTATAATTGACAGATATCCTAAACATAGTTTTTCTTATTGATATTGTGATTGAATTCGTACATCTTCTATGCACATATTTTATTGTTCTTCATGCTTTTGAAGGATTGATCCCCTTTGAATGATAATTTATTATAATTGAGATCGAAAGATAAAATTATAATACGACATAATAATTCATGCCGTGTGTTAAAGTTTAGATCGAAAGTTAAAATCACATACGAGTGATATCTTTAGGTTATTTAATATAAAGTTAGTGGTGTTCATAAAGTTTCATTCAATATCGAATTGTTAATGAAGTGAATGCGAGTTACTTGTTGCAATTTGATGTTAGATTTAATATAGCTCGAGAGAGTATATTGAATAAATTTGGAAAACCCGTCACCTTAGAGATGTATGGAGAAAAGAATTGCAAGGGTTGGTTAGGTGAATCATTGTCTTGGTAATTCTTTCTTGTGGACTTTTCTCATGATCATCGATTGTTTTGGTTTAGAGTAATTTAATTTAGTAATTAGTTAACTTATTAATTAATTATCGTAGGTTAAATATAGTTTAAAGAAATCTTATTTGGTACTTACTTGTTAGTCCAAGGTTCGACACTCGTACTTACGAATCACAATATTAAAACTTGACACCGTACGCTTGCGGTCGATTTGTATTGTTGATTTATATCATGAACCGCTTAATATTTATTTGCTAAAGAAAAGTGCGATCAGTATATTTGTGTAAATGTAGTTGCAATCGAGGAAATTGAGCAAACAATGGTGAATAAGGACCAAGAACTATATTGGAGTTTACAAGAGATCAAAGTAGATTAGAAAAATGCATAAAATCCAACCAAAACTCGCGATCCATCGCCTAAAAAAAAAAGGAGATAGATTGCCTCGGGCAGAAAATTTTTTCAACAAAAAGCTCATCATGAAGATCGATCGCGAGCCCAGAAATTCTGAAGAAAAAAAAAAAGACTACCAATCGATCGCGAGCTTTACCAATTGATCGCTAGAAGAGTCCGGGAGATACAATGAAACTTGATTTTGTGCCATCTTTAGAAGATTTTGCCCAACCATATCAGCATACTACCCTATATACACGAAATTTGGGACTTCATATAAGACCATTCATCATATTTTAGAGTTAGAATAAATTTCTCTCAATTGTGGAAGAAGAATTTGAAGATTCAAAGGCAGGAACACGGATTTGACACTCCGGAATCGTGCTATCATTTAGTAACATTCTCTTCTTTTGTTTATGCATTTTTTTATTAGATTTTTGTTGTTTTGATTTAGTCATGAGTGGCTAAACACATTTGTGATTCTTGGTTAAGGAAGACGATACATTAGAGTTTACGATTCTTGTGAGACTACGTTTTGTTTATTGATTTTTATTGAGTATCAATTGTTTTTCTGATTTTATTGTTATGGTTATGTTGTTTGATTGTTAGATTGATCACCTAACTATTGTTCATGCAATCTAAATCTAATTAGATATCAAATATTGAATCATTTGATCCTTCTAATTTACGAAGCAACTAAGATTAATAAATTTCCGCTTGTGAGTTTGTTAAATTCTTAGGAAAAACAATTGACTAAACTAAATATAGGCACTTGGATTATGTTGTTTAGCTTCATCAATCTCACTAGTTCTTATGCTTGTATTTTGATTGATTGTTTGATAAGGTTAAACTAGAACGCTTGGGCTACTTAACTAAGTGTAAGGTGAGATAGGACTTTAATTAATGGATTGAACGTCCAACGATGAATATTTGATGTGACTAGAAATACATACATATATTGCGTTTAATTGCCTACGATTTGGTATGTTTTGATAGTTAATTTGATACATTTGCTACCTAATAGTATATTTGTGTAAATGTGGGTGAAATCGAAGAAATAGAGCTAACAAGGTGCATTGGAGTTGACAAGTGATCAAAGTAGACCAAGAAAAATGCATAAAGTGGACTAAGGCCAACGATTGATCGCCGAGAAGAGCTCGATAGGTCGAGCACGATAGAAAATTCATGTACAAAATATTGATCTCAACGATCGATCGCTGAGAAGCGCCGATCGATCGCCCTCTTAAAATTTCTGAAAAAAATAATCAGCGATCGATCGTTGAGAAGCATCGATCGAACGCCATAATAATCCTCAAAATTATGGAACTCGATTTTCCATCTTTGGATATATTTTTACATACCCTATCAGACTCCTACCCTATATACACGAGTTTGGGACCTCAAATCAGAGGATTCATGATATTTTTAGAGTTAGAACAATTCTCCCTCACTTTTGGAAGAAGAATTTGAAGATTTCAAGAGCACGAAGACGAAAGTGACGAGCCGGAATCGTGCTACTCCTTAGTAACTATGTATATTGCTTTTATTTAATGCTTTCTAGATTAGATTTTTTTGTTTTTGATTTAGTCATGAGTGGCTAAACAATTTTGATTCTTGGTTGAAGGAAGACTAAACCTTGGAATTTATGTTTTTCATGAGATTGATGTGCTATTATTGATTTTTATTGAGTATCAAGTGTTTTTCTATGATTTGTTACCATGATTGTTGTGTTTTGATTATAATATTGGCCATCTAATGATGTTTACATACAATCTAATGCTTAGCCTTTGAAGCAACTAAGATTAATGATTGTCTGTTGTTGGTGTTGTTAAATTCTTAGGGAAAACACTTGACTAGATTAAACATAGATACTCGGATTATGTTGTCTAAGTTTCATCATTCTTACTAGTTTTGAAAGCTATTATTAATATTAATCTTAACTACTGTTGTTTTGATTGATTTAACGATACTTGTTAACTTAGAACGCTTGGGCTATTTTAACTAGGCATAAGGTAAGATAGTAATTGAATATCTAATGGTGAATATTCAAGTAAAAATTGAATCTTTTATGATAATCGATGATTGAATGCATAATCCAAGGTAGAGTCGACTGAACCAAGAATCGCTTTTATCATAATTTAATCACTTTAGTTTAATCTTGTTAATTAGTTTCATAGATAGTTTTTTAGTAGTAGTTTAATTAATTCCAAAATCCCCATTTTTACTATTTGTTTGCATAAATAACACAAAAATACATCATTCCTCATGGTGTCGATCCCTACTCACGCTACTACATTCATTATTGCTATTAACTTGAAAGGGTTAATTTGGGTGTACGCGATAAGCGCTACAAAATTTTGGCGTCGTTGCTGGGGAAGATATTGTTTATTTTTGTGTTAATTTATTTTTTACTATCACACACTGCTACTTTGGTTTGTTAATGAGTATAGGTGAATCGTCTGATCACGAAGATAATTTCCAATACGACCCTGAGATTGAGAGGACATTACATAGAAGAAGAAGAAGAGAAACTAGGAGAATTGAAGAAGAATAAGAAGAAGAAGAAGAAGAAGAAGAAGAAGAGAGGAACATGATGGCAGCAAATCAAAGTCTAAGACAGCTGGTGAATCCTACCTTGGATCAGCAACCCCTCTGCATCACTTTCCCTGCCCTTGCAACTAATGTAAATTTTGAGCTTAAATCTGGTTTAATTCACTTATTGCCTTCTTTCCATGGTCGTGCAGATGAGAAACCCCACAAGCAATTGATGGAATTTCACGTAGTGTGCACTACTATGAAGCCGACTGGCGTAACAGAGGAGCAAATTAAACTGCGAGCCTTTTCATTCTCCTTGAAGGATGCTGCTAAGGATTGTCTGTTCTACCTACCCTCTGGATCCATCACTACGTGGACTAATTTGCAAAGAGTCTTCCTTGAGAAGTACTTTCCTGCTTCGAGGGTGACAAACATAAGAAATGAAATCTATGGTGTAAAGCAATACCACGAGGAGTCACTGCACGAGTAATGGGAGCGTTTCAAGAAGTTGTGTGCAAGCTGCCCAACACCAGCTAAGTGAACACCTACTTATTCAATATTTCTATGAAGGTTTGCTTTCTGCTGACTGTAATCTAGTTGATGCAGCGAGTGGATGAGCTTTTATTGATAAAACACCGGAGGATGCAAGGAACTTGATAGCCAACATGGCTGCCAACTCCCAACAATTTGGACCTGCTCGACATGGACATACGCCAAGACAAGAGGTAAACGTATCTAACCTTGAACAACAACTGGTTGACCTAACATCTCTTGTGCGTCATCTTGCAGATGGTAATGTGATGAAGATGAAGCCATATGGAATTTGTCTAGCCATGAGCCATCCTACTTGTGGGCATCACTACTTAATCCTTAATGTGTGTCACATTAATACACAAACACAAATGTCTGAAGTAGGATTAAGTTGACAGTCACACTGATTAAGAGCCATACTATGTCAGTTATTACATTTTCCTCACACCTTGACATAATTTACATCATTTACAAATCAATAATCCTAATATGTTCATTCTCTTAACCAGTAAGTCATCTAGCATCAGAAGTCAACTCACAATCCCGGCCTTTCCCGTCTATGAGTCCCTACAGAAACAACCACACATGATGAGTATTGATATATGATCATCACTACCCAATATCAATAAAATGTACAACGTAATGTATAAACATAGCAACATCTCAACTGTGATTGTTTCTGTACCAAACATCACAATATGCAAATATGTCATGACATGTCTCATTCATCATCCTGTTATAACGGGACATATATGATATTGCCTTCCCGCTCAATATATCAGTGGCTCAGCCTTCACGTCCCATATTAGCAGCACTTATCATGTTTCTGTCCTCACACGTTATAACAACCATTTCTCATGCCCAACGGCATCATGTCCCTCATGGCATCAATCATATGTCTCAGTACCAACATGATTTACAACAATCATATAACTCAAAACATGTATATGCATCATCTCACAGCAATACATTGATCATAACAATAACATCGATACTCGTACGTCAACACGTACCTGTCGTGAGATACAAAATATATACTTTCAGGTGTCAATGTTTACCCGCCTCTCTGTCCTGTCCCCTGTGATGGTGCTACATGATAATGTCATAATAGGCTTCACCATCAAATTCCAAGAAAATATAACATTTTTCAAGATTTAAACCCTCCAGATCGATCGCCAATATCACCGATCGATCGCCAAAAAGTTCTGCCTCTCAGCGATCGATCGTCATTCTCTCGCGATTGATTGCCAAAATGTTATGTTCTTCAGCGATCGATCGCCATATTTCACCCATCGATCGCTAATGCATTTCACCGCCTTATTTTTCCCATGTTTCGATGATCGAACGCCATATGACTCACGATCGATTGCCGATGTCTGAAAATTCAGAACATGTGATTTTTGAGTTTATCTCCTACAACTCGATATTCAACACCAAAACTTGCTCAAAGGATTCCCTAACAACATATAATTACATATCCATAATTTCTCATGACTTCCATTGCATATCAATGCAAACATACAAAATTCATAGCCAACTTCATAGCCAATATACATCTATGTTTATCTTCAAAACCATAAACACATCATATAAAATCCTTACCAACTAGATAGATTTCTCTTCACCCCAAGTTCCCCTTTGATTCCAAGCTCAAATCCAAGAAGGAAGTGCAAGAGGAAGTAAGGGTTTGGGAGCAAAAATTGTAGAGATCTCTTGGTGTTTTTGGTGTACTATGTATTTTCAAATCTGGAAGTAGTATTATATTTATCTTCCAATATTCCCCAAATGCATATGAAATTCATATCAAATTCAAAATCAAATTCATGTTCTTCTCTTGTCTAATTATGTGTGATTCATACTCTTTCCTACACATAACATAAACATGAATTCCCTTGCTACATAGTCAACAAACCATGTAGCACTACTTCAAACCAATACATAAGTTTATGTATGTGTTCTCAACTATCAACTACATATTGTTTCAAAAAATATTATTCTTATCATACTAGGTTCGACCCAAACCCGAGTCCACATCATATCATCATTAGTTCATAATTACAACATAATGACATATACATCCATAATTCATATCGAGGCATTACAATTCTCCCATAATAATTGAATTTCATCCTCGAAATTACATCATATACACGTTCATACTGCAATAAGGAATACATACTCAACATATCAAAATCGCAGTAATATGATTACTCATCAGTAATAACAAAACGTAAACAACATACCAGAAATAACTCAGGATACTGCTATATCCTGTGCTGCTCCGTCTTCCACGTTACCTCCTGGACACCCTGTCTATCCCATTGTACTTTAATCATCAGGATCACTTTACTTCTCAACTTACGCTTTGCTCTGTCTAAAATCCTAATTGGTCATTCCACATACGACACATCTATACTGTACTTCAGACGGTTGCAATACATGACTCGATCTGTTTCATACTTTCTGAACATTGAAACATGAAATACATCATGTATACCAGTCAAAGATGGCGGTAATGCCAATCTATACGCCAACATACCAATACGTTGCAACAACTTATATGGACCATCGTGGTGATAATTTTCCACGCATAAGAAGCTTGAAATTCAAGTGGCCTACGCCGTTTATTTGCATAAGAAGCTTGTCTATCTTGTGCGGCCTTCAATTTCAATCTGATCAGCTTCACTTTCTCTTCCATATCTTGTACCATATCCGGTCCACTTACAGAATATTGATCCACACCATCCCAATACAATGGCGATCTCCATCGTCGCCCATACAATGCTTCAAACAGTGTCATCTGTATACTGGTCTGATAACTATTATTGTAAGAGAATTCTACTAATGGCAATGATTGTTGCCACGAGTTATCAAATTCTAGTACACATGCCCGCAACATATCCTCAAGCGTCTGGGCTCTGTCTGACCATCTATCTGAGGATGATAAGATGTACTCAATTGTAGTTCAATTCCAATTGCTGACTCTAATCCTTCCAAAAAATGAGAAGCAAACATCGGATCTCGGTCAGATACAATCAAAACAGGTACACCATGTAGTCGTACTACCTCTCGAATGTACAACTGAGACATCCTCAAGTAGGTAAATGTCATACTATATGGTATAAAATGAGCCACCTTTGTCAGTCTGTCAACTATAACCAGATGGCATCAAAACCAGAAGAAGTCCTTGGCAAATGGGTCACAAAATCCAAGTGATATGCTCCCATTTCCATTGAGTAATCACTAAACTCAACAATTCACATCCTGGTCTCTTTCTTTCAGCTTTAAAGTTGACAGATCAAACAGCTCTTCACAAAATCATTACATCCGGTTTCATGTGTTTCCACCAAAATTGTGTATGCAAATCCTTGTACATCTTCTTTCATCCAGGATGTATACTATAGTTACTACCATGGGCACGTTGTAGTAATTCTTGGCGTAGTCCAGATGTAGCAGGATCTACCCAACACTTTCCATATCTCAAACTTTCATCATTTTGCCACTTCAAATTTAGATGGCTTTCCTTGAGATATCATTTTTTCCACTTTTGTACTTCATTATCAGTGTTCTGTGTTATTATGATATTCTCAAAGACATCAGGTTCAACAAAATGAACAAGGTTTGAAAAAATCATGCAAGAAGAGAAGTTTATATTGTGCATATCATTATACTCTCTTGTTTGATACATCTTTACCCTTTCTTTCA
The DNA here is from genome assembly GCA_907163345.1 of Haberlea rhodopensis. Lineage (NCBI taxonomy): Eukaryota > Viridiplantae > Streptophyta > Magnoliopsida > Lamiales > Gesneriaceae > Haberlea > Haberlea rhodopensis. Next base: position 244,682 of record CAJQUN010000355.1, on the reverse strand, counting down.
GAAGCCAATACCTAGGCCAAGCTACAAGCTAATAAAAACCTACTTGATTTGTGTTTGCAAGTGGCTAAGATAGTGGAGAAGAGTGTGCAAGTGAGCTTATACTTGTGTTAATGTACAACTTGAGGACACGTTAGTTTGTTATGAAGCTATGAGCCAACAAAAGATTTTAGTTTTGTCTGATTTACTTGAGGTTGAGTAAAGACTAAGTATGTGGGAGTTTGATGTGACTAGAAATAGACACATCTATTGCATTTAATTGCCTACGATTTGGTATGTTTTGATAGTTAGTTTGATACATATGCTACGTAATCGTATATTTGTGTAAATGTAGGTGAAATCGAAGAAATCGAGCTAACAAGGGCGAATAAGGATCAAGAAATGCATTGGAGTTGACAAGGGATCAAAGTAGACCAAGAAAATTCATAAAAGTTGACTAAGGCCAGCGATTGATCGCCCAGAAGAGCTCGATCGATCGAGCACGACAGAAAATTCACGCAACAAAATATTGATCTCAGTGATCGATCGCCGAGAAGCGCCGAGAAGCCCTCTTAAAATTTCTGAAAAAAAATAACCAGCGATCGATCGCCAGAAGATTCCTCAAAATTATGGAAACTCGATTTTTTCATCTTTGGATAGATTTTTACCTACCCTATGAAAAAATAAATAGACACATCAAGTATGTTTAATTGTCTATGATTTGGTATATTTGGATGGATAAATTGATACATATGCTACCTATGTAGGTGGAGTCGAGGAAATCAAGCTAACAAAGGCGAATACGGACCAAGAAATGCATTGGAGTTGACAAGGGATCAATGTAGACCAAGAAAAATGCATAAAATCCAACCAAGACTTGCGATCCATCGCCTAAAAAGAGGAGATCGATCGCCTCGAGGAGAAAAATTATTCAACAAAAAATTCATCATCACGATCGACTGGCAGTTTGGAGTGATCGATTGCGAGCCCAAAAATTTTGAAAAAAAAGAGTACCGATCGATCACGAGATTTACTGATTGATCGCCAGAAGAGTCCGGGAAATACAAGGAGACTTGATTTTGTGCCATTTTTAGAAGATTTTGCCCTACCATATCAGCCTCCTACTCTATACACACGAAATTTGGGACCTCATATCAGACCATTCATCATATTTTAGCGTTAGAATAATTTTCTCTCAATTGTGGAAGAAGAATTTGAAAATTGAAAGGCAGGAAGACAGATTTGACACTCCAGAATTTTGCTATCATTTAGTAACATTCTCTTCTACTTTTGTTTATGCGTTTTTTATTAGATTTTGTTGTTTTGATTTAGTCATGAGTGGCTAAACACCTTTGTGATTCTTGGTTAAGGAAGACGATACATTGGAGTTTACGATTCTCATGAGATTACGTTTATTTATTGATTTTCATTGAGTATCAATTATTTTTCTGATTTTATTGTTATGGTTGTGTTGTTTGATTGCTAGACTGATCACCTAACTATTTTTCATGTAATCTAATGCTAAATTTGATGTCAGAATACGGAATCGCTTGATCCCTCTAATCTACCAAGCAATTAAGATTAATAAATTTTCGCTTGCGAATTTGTTAAATTTAGGAAAAACAATTGACTAAATTAAACACAGACGCTTGTATTATGTTGTTTAGCTTCATCGATCTCACTAGTTCTTATGCTATGATCAATTTAAATCTTATCGCTTGTATTTTGATTGATTGTTTGATAAGGGTTAAACTAGAACGCGTGGACTACTTAACTAAACGTAAGGTGAGATATGACTTTAATCATTGAATTGAACGTCCAACGATGAATATTCATATGAAAATTGAATCGTATGTGAAGATCGATGATCGAGCTAGTAAACCTTTATTGTAAAGTCAATCGAAAACCAAGAATCGCTCTTTTCTCATAATTTAATGCATCCTAGTTTAATTTTGCATAATAGTTTACTTCACAGTTCTCTTAGATATGCATCCTAGTAGTAATTTAATTGATTTCAAAATCCTTTTTTAATTTGTTTTGTATACGTTAAGACAAAGATATACCCTTTCTCGTAGGTTGATCACTACTCACGCTACTACATTCATTATTGCTATTAAATTGAGAAGGTTAATTTGAGCGCACGCGATAAACACTATCAAAAACCTTCTCCCAAAGAAGATTCCTCTCCGTTAAAGCTCTCCATTTCCAGTTAGTAAGTAAAGCTAGATTATAAGAAACTAATTCTCTAACTCCTAGACCCCCATCTTCTTTAATTTTTGGACAAAACTTCCCATTTAACCCGTGCTACCTTCTCACTATCCATCCCCCACCACACAAAATTTTTTTTTTATTTTAAAAAGTTTAGAAATAGATTTGATAACACACAAAGGTATTTTGGAAAAGGATAGATAACATATGGGCAGGGAACGACCTCCAAGGGATAAATGATCGCTTCCACTCTTCTTTCAATTTACGGTTGCCAAGTTGATACTTTCCTTGGATTATCTCAAATAGGCAAACCTAGATGCTTGAACTGCACATCACTTTTTTTACAATGCCACTTGACAGCCATACTCTGAAGCCAATTGTCATTAACGTTTAGACCCATAATTTGACTTTTCTGAAAGTTCACTTCAGCCCGGAAACTAGCTCAAAGTTCATAAGCATGCATTTTATAGCCCACACATTCTCTACACCAGCTTCACTCAAAAAGATCGTATCATTAGCAAACTGCAAAATTGATAAAGATATTTTGTCTCTGCCCATTGTGACCGATTGGACTAATCCAACCTCTACCGCTTCACCATGATGCCACTCCAACCTTCGGCTGCCACCAAGAACAAGAAAGGAGATAAAGGGTCACATTGTCTTAACCCTTATCCAACTTAAATTCCCCTGTTGGAGACCCTTTAACCAACACCGACACCATGACCGTACTTATAAATTCTTTAATTGTGCCGCTAACGACTGAAATTCATAAGCTCAAGCATTTCATCAATGAATTCCCAAAGGCCTTAAGCTTAAGTATTTTCAAAATCCGACTTAAACAATAAACAAGATATCCTCCTCATTTTTAATTTCATCAATAGCCTCATTGAGGATCACCACACGGTCCAAAATCTGGCGCTTCCCCACAAATGATGACTGATTAACGAAAATAACATTATCCATAACTTTGCTCAAACGGTTAGCCAACAGTTTAGACAGAACCTTACACCTTCAACTTAACAAGGAGATATGTCTATGTTAGGATCGATTTCGGGGGTGGGTTGCCATTCCACACCCGAGTTCAACCAACTTGAGCTTCAATAGCTCGTGTTCTTGAAATAATTGCACCGAGAGATTATATCAAGTTCGGTTACAAAACCGAGCGGAAGACACTCGACATAACCCGCTCTAAAACCGATTACTCATTTGAAAGGCATTTTAAAGATATGCAAGAAAGTATGTAAAAGCAGTAAGGTAAATAAATGCAGTAAAGTAAATAACACAAGCATTTGTTTCTGGAAGTTCGAAGCACAACGCTTCTACATCTCCCCTTCTTCCATCTCATGGAAGGATACACTAGAAGACTTTGATTTATACAACTCTTTGTACAAACCTGGTTCAGTTGGGCATTCCCCATCCAACTAGAACTCCTAGCAACTCAACTATGTATGTTCTTTAATGTCTCACGTACAAAGACTTCTCAATCGGTTGTGATGAATCATCAACCGTTACAATGGTATTCACTCTTCTATTTTAGCTCACAAATACAATGAATAGAGTGAATACAAAGGCACAAATGATTCCATAATGAATCTGATACAGCAAGGTAAGAGGTGCCAAAGGTTTGAGGAGTGCTCTTCATTTAGCAGCTTTTGTCTTTGAAGTTCCTCAATTGAATCCCAAGTGGGTTTGCTTTGGAAGGCTTGAATTGATCTTCAATCAGCTGTTATTGAGCTTCCAAATCATGTATATATAGCCCCACGTAATGATATATACGTTAGATACAAGAATATAACCGTTGGGACAATTTTGGTAAGCTTTCAAACATTGCAACTGTCATATTCTGCTTCTGGGCTATTTTTGGAAGTCTGCTGGTCTGGTCACCTGGTATGGTCAGCTGGTCTGAGGTCTGCTGGTTCAGCATCAGCTGGCATGGGGTATGCTGGTACCAGTTGGTCTGAGGTCTGCTGGTACCAGTTGGTCTGAGGTCTGCTGGTACAACATCAACTGGCCAAGGTCTGCTGGTACCAATTTGTCTGAGGTCTGCTGGTACCAGTTGGTCTGCGGTCTGCTGGTACCAGTTTGTCTGAGGTCTGCTCGTACCAGTTGGTCTGCGGTCTGCTGGTACCAGTTGGTCTGAGGTCTGCTGGTACCAGTTGGTCTGAGGTCTGCTGGTACCCTGCTGCCCAACATCTTTTGTTCTGTTCTCTTGGTTATATCTCTTGATTCGTTGATTTATGGGCAAAGTGATCTTCATAAAAGTTGTAGCCCTTTCTCTTAGATTTCCACGGAATCAAGAATCACTCGATTTAGAGTTCGTATGAGAGAGTTATGCTTGAAATACGAGGCAATGGTCCTGATGTATGTTTGCTGGATGCAGCAGCACATGACGTGACTTGCAGAAGCTTTTTGGCCATCTTAACGTCCGGTTCAGTCTTTCACTTCCAAAGATTACTTGTAGATCTTTGTCTTAGCTTTCCAACCCATACTGAATCATCTCGATTCGATAAGCGAGCTGAGAGTTATGGCTAATATACCACAGCTGCTACAATCTGTCCTCTGCTGTTTGAGCTTTGTACCAGCAAGCTCTTGCATACATGTTTTCGTCATGTAAACCTTCGAATCTAGTCTGCTGGCCTGAAATACGACTTGTATAGAATTTATTTGGCTATCCAACCCCTTTAGAATCAAGTCGTTTCAATATCCGAGCTATGAGATAAGATCAATTTAGTCAGCAGCGCTCGGGGTCTACTGGATGCTGAATTCTCATTTCAGCAACCCAACTCAAGGCCATTTCTTGCAGATCATCAAGCTGTAAAATATCATCTATGAACTGCACACTTGATGAAATATGTTAGCAACACAATAACAAGTTTTGTTAACATCAAAACTAAGATTATTCGGTTTTCCAAAACCCAACAATCTCCCCCTTTTTGATGATCACAAAACTTGAATAAAAATATGAAACATTAAAGCACAATGTTGCATAACAAAAAATATTTTTTAAACAACATATTTCTCCCCCCTTTTGTGTGAATCAAAAAGGAAGACAAATAAAATTTACTCCCCCTAAAGGATTGAGATTACACTCTCCCCCTTAATTTTAAAAGGTTTGAAAATCTGAGCAAGTGAGGGGCAAATGGGGTAGGCTAAAACAAATTAACAAAATGCAATGCACATTAATTTTTGAAAAAATAACCTCTTTTGATGATGGATGAAGCATACTTGGCAAAAACTTTGAATTTCTTGACAAAACTCAACAATGTCCATTTCATCTTTCTGCGGTGGCAGCACACTTAGTCCAACTTGAGCTAATAAACTGCTTTTCCTCGAGCAAGTTTGGGCTGAAAGACCTATACCGTTGCTATCCTCTATGAGTCTAGTTTGCAACGCAAAACACGGTTTGTCATTTGGACATCCGAGCAAGAAGTTATGCCAATTTTCCCAAAGTCGCTGCAAGCTGCCAGAAAAACTGAATGCTTCGAAAATTGTTAGAAAACAATTTCAAAATAAAACTTAAAATGAGTTTAGAACATATAGAACGAAAATTTGAACATTTAAAATAGATTATAAAATTATTTTCGTGCAAAATGAATGCAATGATTGATTTTTATGCTAAAAATTTTCATACACCAAGTTTTAGAAAATTATGCTATGAAAATAATTTCATGCTCATGAGAAAGTTTTCTTAAAAGATTTCCGTCTAAAATTGGTTAAAATGCTTTCCAAGAACAACCAGGCTCTGATGCCACTTGTTAGGATCGATTTTGGGGGTGGGTTGCCATTCCACACCCGAGTTCAACCAACTTGAGCTTCAATAGCTCGTGTTCTTGAAATAATTGCACCGAGAGATTATATCGAGTTCGGTTACAAAACCGAGCGGAAGACACTCGACATAACCCGCTCTAAAACCGATTACTCATTTGAAAGGCATTTTAAAGATATGCAAGAAAGTATGTAAAAGCAGTAAGGTAAATAAATGCAGTAAAGTAAATAACATAAGCATTTGTTTCTGGAAGTTCGAAGCACAACGCTTCTACATCTCCCCTTCTTCCATCTCATGGAAGGATACACTAGAAGACTTTGATTTATACAACTCTTTGTACAAACCCGGTCCAGTTGGGCATTCCCCATCCAACTAGAACTCCTAGCAACTCAACTATGTATGTTCTTTAATGTCTCACGTACAAAGACCTCTCAATCGGTTGTGATGAATCATCAACCGTTACAATGGTATTCACTCTTCTATTTTAGCTCACAAATACAATGAATAGAGTGAATACAAAGGCACAAATGATTCCATAATGAATCTGATACAGCAAGGTAAGAGGTGCCAAAGGTTTGAGGAGTGCTCTTCATTTAGCAGCTTTTGTCTTTGAAGTTCCTCAATTGAATCCCAAATGGGTTTGCTTTGGAAGGCTTGGATTGATCTTCAATCAGCTGTTATTGAGCTTCCAAATCATGTATATATAGCCCCAAGTAATGATATATACGTTAGATACAAGAATATAACCGTTGGGACAATTTTGGTAAGCTTTCAAACATTGCAACTGTTATATTCTGCTTCTGGGCTATTTGTGGAAGTCTGCTGGTCTGGTCAACTGGTCTGGTCAGCTGGTATGGTCAGCTGGTCTGAGGTTTGCTGGTTCAGCATCAGCTGGCCTGGGGTCTGCTGGTACCAGTTGGTCCGAGGTCTGCTGGTACAGCATCAGCTGGCCAAGGTCAGCTGGTACCAGTTGGTCTGAAGTCTGCTGGTACCAGTTGGTCTGAGGTCTGCTGGTACAGCATCAATTGACCAAGGTCTGCTGGTACCAGTTTGTCTGAGGTCTGCTGGTACCAGTTGGTCTGCGGTCTGCTGGTACCAGTTGGTCTGAGGTCTGCTGGTACCAGTTGGTCTGAGGTCTGCTGGTACCCTGCTGCCCAACATCTGTTGTTCTGTTCTCTTGGTTATATCTCTTGATTCGTTGATTTATGGGCAAAGTGATCTTCATAAAAGTTGTATCCCTTTCTCTTAGCTTTCCACGGAATCAAAAATCGCTTGATGTCGAGTTCGTATGAGAGAGTTATGCTTGAAATACGAGGCAATGGTCCTGCTGTATGTTTGCTGGATGCAGCAGCACATGGCGTGACTTGCAGAAGCTTTTTGGCCATCTTAACGTCCGGTTCAGTCTTTCACTTCCAAAGATGACTTGTAGATATTTGTCTTAGCTTTCCAACCCATACTGAATCATCTCGATTCGATAAGCGAACTGAGAGTTATGGCTAATATACCACAGCTGCTACAATCTGTCCGCTGCTGTTTGAGCTTTGTACCAGCAAGCTCTTGCATACATGTTTTCGTCATGTAAACCTTCAAATCTAGTCTGCTGGCCTGAAATACGACTTGTATAGAATTGAGTTGGCTATCCAACCCCTTTAGAATCAAGTCGTTTCAATATCTGAGCTATGAGATAAGATCAATTTAGTCAGCAGCGCTCGGGGTCTACTGGATGCTGAATTCTCATTTTAGCAACCAAACTCAAGGCCATTTCTTAGTAGATCATCAAGCTGTAAAATATCATCTATGAACTGCACACTTGATGAAATATGTTAGCAACACAATAACAAGTTTTGTTAACATCAAAACTAAGATTATTCGGTTTTCCAAAACCCGACAGTCTATAATCCTCAACTTTGAGGAACTCTCTTTAGGGATAAGGGTGATGATAATACTGTTTGAATTTATTGAAAAACTGATAGATTTCGATTTTGATCCGGTTACCAAAACAATAAAATTATGTTGAGCCTTAAACGGATCGTTGAGTTTAAGGCTTAATTAATCTCCAAATTATTCATGGGTTTTGATGATCAACAAAACTTGCATTTGTTGTACTAATATGACTACTTAGTGTACATGGTTAGATTTATAAATTGGTTGGGAAGACCAATGGAAGAGAACCCAAGTTATACAATAACATTTGCGAGTTCATAGGATAAGCGGTGAATTTTATCAAGGAATCTATTGAGCTTGGACAAAAATGAATGACATCTATGAACAACCAAACTAAGTGTTCAACATGTGTGGAATGATGTTGGAACAATATCTTATGATGGGATGAAGACCCACGAACCAATGGTCCGTTGGTGGGCAAATTCGTATAGAAGCCAATTGGAGCGCAGTGCAGTGTTTTGATTATATCTCTTGGTTCGATGATCCGAATGACGTGAATCCAAATAGGTTGGAAAGCCAACTCAAAATTATAGATTTCATATTTCAAGCATATCAGTCCAATTCGGATTGCATCATGGAGCAAAATGGCATGGAAGTCATAGCAAGTGTAGAATGTAGCAAGGTTTGAGCAGCTGTAGCATTTTGGGCATAACTTCTTCATACCTTAATGAAATGCAATTATTGTTTGTCCACACGTAACCAAGAGGAAGGGCTACAACTTTCATGTTTACCACTTTTCCCAGAATCGAGCTTAAAATGTCGAAAAGTGCAAAGTTTGAGAGTCTTGAAATCTGGCAGATAGTTTCAGGAGATCCGGGCCATCACCTAAGGCGATCCGAGCCACGCGTGCCAACACCGCGCACCATCTACCCAGGCGATGGCACGCTGCGCGCCTGGCGATCCAGATCGCTCCAGGCTATGGCATGGTCGCCCAGGCGATCCAGAACTTCACCTACGACATTTTTATTTAAGCGAGATCGCCCTAGGATATGGGGAGCTCGCCAGAGGCGATCTGGGCCAGAACTGACCTTTAAGGCGTGGCGATGGACTTGGCGATGGCGCGTATTTTTAGCCAAAATTGTTGCTAACGGCTATAAACGGCTAGTGTGACAATTGGGTGTCTCCAATACTATAAATATGGATGATTGGCTCAAGTTGAAGACAAGAAACAAGAGGATACAATACAAGAAAGCTTTGATCAATCAAATTTAATCTAGCATTGTAAACTTCATACATTTGTGTTGTATTGAGAGTTTGTAATTCATTTCTTGTGTGAAAGCTTTGTTCTTCATTTGGCTACACCGTGAAGGTCCTATTTGAATCGTTGTAAGGTCCTCCAACACCGTCGCAAGTTGGAAATTGTATAAGTCATCAACAAGTGAAGTTGGTGCATGTTTGTGGTTATCCTTGGAGCCCTTAAGGCCAAAAAGACTCGTGAAGAGTGTGTGACTCAGAAAGAGTTTGTTTGTAGCTATCCTTGGAGCCTTAAGGCCAAGAAGACTCGTGAACAGTGTGTGACTCGGGAATAGTTTGTTTGTGGCTAACTTGGAGCCCTCAAGGCCAAGATCAAAGTGTTCTAGTGGAACCTCGGTTGGACGTTTTCTAACTGGGAAGAGGAGACGTAGGCGATTCATCGCCAAACTTCTATAACAAATGCTTGTGTCCTTTATTGCTTTATTTACATTATGCATTTACTTTATTATTTCTTATTGTTCATTATTCGATTGACATCAAGTCTTCAGCAGCGCAAACTCAACTTTTGCAAAATCACTTTAAATCGCTAAAGTAGCCAAGGACCTCATTCAACCCCCCCCTCTTTGGTTCCAACAAGTGGTATCAGAGCCACTTGGTTTTTATTTTTAAACCAAAATTTTTATGGCTAATCTAGCAAGTGAGTTTGCTCAAGGTCAATTGACCAATCGACCTCCGCTCTTCACGGGAGATAACTATGGATATTGGAAGAATATAATTTCTCTATATATTCAATTTGTATATTATGACCTATGTAAGATTATTGTGAAAGGTCAACGCATTCCTTTAAAGGAAGTTGAGGGAAAGAATGTTCCCAAAGAAATGGACGATTTTACAAAAGCGGATATGATCTTAATTTCTCAAAATGCTAAAGCAATTAATATTTTGCATTGTGCTTTAGATATGAAGGAATACAAACGTATCTCGATGTGCTCAACCGCAAAGGAAATTTGGGACAAACTACAAATTTGTCATGAAGACACAAACCAAGTGAAGGAGACAAAGATCGATCTCTTGCAACTCAAGTACGAAACATTTGAGATGGAGTCCGGAGAAAATGTTGATTCAATGTTTAGAAGGCTCACTCAAATCATCAATGAGCTTGCCCAACTTGGTGAAAAATATCCTTCCAAGCAAATATGGAGAAGAGCACTAAGAGCCTTGCCAAAGGAATGGGACGCCAAGAGGACGACAATCAATGAGTCCAACAAAGGAGATAGTGCATCATATGATCTTGATGAACTCCATGGAACCTTGGTGACTCATGAGCTTGAAGTGTCAACCCGGAAGGAAATAAAGAAGGAGGAAGATAAATCTATAAGAAAGGGATTGCTTTGTCGGAAAGAAAACACAATCCGATGATGAAGATGATGAGGAAATGACATTATTCACAAGAAGGTTCAAGAAGTTCTACAATAAATACAACAACCAAAGACCTCCGGTGGCACCGACTATGATCCCACACAAGAGGTAACATGTTTCAATTGCCAATATAAAGGCCATTATGCTAATGAATGTCCTAGGAAGAAGAATGCGGACAAGGGGAAGAAGAAGGCTCTAACGGCTACATGGAGTGACAGTGACTCTGATGATGAAGATGTAGCTAATCTTTGTCTAATGGCTCTTGGCAATGAAGAAGAAGATGATGATGACGAGGTACTTTCTTATGATGAATTACTTGATTTATATAATGAACTTATTGATTGTCTTGGTAGAAGTAAGAAGAGCAACAAATTGCTCAAACTAGACTTGGCTAAGAAGGAAGAAGAAATATCATTTTAAACAATCAAGTTTTAAAGACATCCTTTGCCAAGTTTAGTGATAGTAGCTTAAAGTTGGAAGAATTGCTTGGCTTGCAACAATATAGCTTCGATAGAGCCGGACTAGGCTTTTCAAGCAAATCAAAAACATTTTCAAGCTTGTTGGCTAAAGCTAAGCATAATTCCACTACTTGCACTTATTGTTGTAAGGTTGGACATATAAGAAACAAATGTAGATTTGTTAAAAATCAGTACCAACCAAATAAGAGGTGGAAATGGATTCCAAAGGAATCGATGAAAGCTAACCCGCAAGGACCCAAAAATAAAATGGGTACCAAAGATCCTCCAATTATAAACTTGTTTTGTAGGAACACCAAAGGGATCAAGGATGAAGGCACTAGCACCTCAAGGGAGGAAACTATCAAATGCACCACAATAGAGGAAGCACGAGGTATAGGACCGATGATAAGAACTTACTCTTGTCATCCAAGGTAAATTTATTTTAAGCATCATAGTAGCATAATTAGCTCTTTTGCTTGGTTAATATTCCTTGAATGCGTATCATGATTATGTGATAAAATTCAATTACTTTGAAGGTGATCTTTGAGAAATTGAGTTTTGAGTACATTAATATGATATCATATTTAGAGGGAGCTAATTATATTTTTCTTGTGCATTTAATAGAGCAATTATAAAATTTCATTGGCACAAATTAATTGTGACCAATAAATTGTGGGGCTCAATATTCATTTGTAGTGCATTGCATTTCCCCTTAACATATGCATATTTGTATGATTCTTAAATGAGTAAGAACTTGTATAACCATACTTATGTGTCTATACGATTGAATTTTGTAAATTAAGTCATTATTGGATGGTTAAACATGGTAACTAGATTACATGCTCAATATAGTTATTGCCCAAGTTAATGCTTAAATGTTTATTACGTGTTGACTTCACATGATGATGCTCTCTTGCTTACATATTAAATTCATATGATTATGTGATTGCATGTTTAAATTTGTTTAATGCATGTGTTATATATGTGAGTTGATATGCAATTGCTCAAATAGTTTTGGTTATAGGAGTTGGTTTAGAACTTTGCCTATCATTATTCTCCTATAACTTAAATGATCTTGATCTCATCATATGTGATGCCTAAAATTATTTATATTTAAACAATTAATTAGTGTGGTAAATTATGAAATAATTTACGGGGTTAAATTCTTGGGCATCGTATCTTGGACCAGAATTGGAATAAATAATTCAAGGTTTAATTTATGGTGTAGTTAAATTCAAGGAACTCTTATTAATAATAAAAGTTATTTCGTGGAGATTTAAATGAAATAATTAGTAAGGGGTAGAGATAGAATTGATGGTGTTAATTTAAAAACAAGGGTTTGGGATTTAAATCACATACTCTTCTCCAAAACACACAATAAATTAACCGATTCTTCACTCCCATTTCCCCCTTCACGCCGTTCACTCACCCTCATGCTGAAGACGATTCACACTTGGTTCAAGCTCGGTTTTTGTTGTTCATCTTTGTGTGGGTAAGATGGTACATTATCCCTAGTTAATTGGTCCTTTTTCGTTTCGATTTTGTTCGCTTTTGGTGCGATTTTTGGTGTGAATTTGGGGGGAAAAATCTGCGGCTGCTAGGTCCAAAAATTGCCTGTTATCATGCTCGAAATCATGCTGATATAGGTTCAAATTTATGATGTTTATTGGTTCGAAAATCTCATTCTTATACTTTGAAATTTTATGTTGTGCTGGTTCGAATATTTTTTGCTGTGTAGAGCTCGAAAATCTTGTTATTTGGTGCAATGTAGTAGCTGCTATTGATTCAAAATTCCTGCTGCTTTTTGACTTGAAATTTGCTGCTATTATGGTCGATTTATGTCCCTTCAATGGTGGTGTGCGTGAGTGTGCTGTAGGGTGTGTAATCTGGTGCGTGTGTGTGCGTCTCAGTGTGTGCGTGAGCGTGTATTCTGCATGTGTGTGTATCCAGCGTGTATCAGTGTGTGTAGGTGAAGTTATACAAGAAAATGTGTATTCCAACATGTATTGATATATGTACAAGACTTATATATATGTGTGTATGTGTTGTGGCTTGGGGTGGAATGGTGTTTTGATAATGTAGAAGGATAGCTTGGTTTGAGTAATGGGTTAAGGCTTTGTTAGAAGGGAATTGTTGATTTGTAGATTGGCTAGTATCATTGTTGGTTAAAATATGAAGATTAAAATCATGCATGGAAGGTGTTTGATATTATGCTTAAATGTGATTCTAAGTGTGGGTCTAAGCCTTGTTAACGGGGGTAAAAAGAACTAACTTCTATGCTATTAGCCATTGTAATAGTTTGGTGGGTGTTGGGCTATTGTATGAGATGTGTTACATTTGGAGGCATGTGTAGTGTGTAAATAAATGGGTTAGATACATGCTAGTATGTGTTATAACATGGAATAGAGTTTATGGTGATGTTTATGCTTAAATGGATAGCATATCATGTATTATTGACTTATGGCACTTTATTGAGTTACTAATCTTAGTAGTGAGTTCTAAATCAAGAATTTTGGAATCCAATGCATCTTTAATTTGTTAAAGTTGAGGTTAAACAAATAAATGACTTTATGTTGGGATTAAGAGAATTTGATTTAAATGGTAGAATCTCTTATCTACATGGATTCTTTCTTTCATGTCTTGGTTTGAATCACTTCGGTGTTGGTTTGGATGTTTGGAACATGCTAATTGGCTAAATTGAGTTTTGTTGTTGGGAGGTTGGATTATGTGATATTATGGGCATAACTTTATGAAGAATATGAGATTTTGTGCATCAACTATTGGTTATGAGATAACCCTTATACCTTTGAGTTCATGTAGAGTCTTCTTGAACTATCGGACAACAAGGAGGGTGACTTGACGGTAAACACAGATTATAAGGTACGTGGTGACGTACGAGCAGGTATAATATGAATTATTTCATATTCCAGTATTCATAAATTGTTGAATTGTGATGACTGAATATAAGGGAACGAATATGTGAATGATCGTGATGACTGAATATAAGGGAACAAATATGTGAATTGAGTTTGTTATGTGTGGTATGGTGGACACGTAAATGTACGTGGTCCGGACATGGAGTTAGGTATGGATGCCTTTGGCATGACCAGTATGAGAAAGTGTTGAGTGATAGACTGATAGACAGAACTGCATTGATATGCAATTATTTATGACTGAGCATAAATAATAGATTCTTGTTGTATTGAATTCATCGTGTGGTTGAGTATCATATTCTCAGTGACGATATTAAACTTGATATTATGAAAGCGTGTAAGCTTGAAACAGGAACATTGCGTGGAAGCTGTACAGATTCAGAACTTCACAGGGAGTATATCTTATAGATTTTCGATACTCTTAAATTGTGATATCATGATCTTATGCATTGTTATGATATGTGTAGTGTGATGTTGGTATGCTCACCCTGTGTGGGGTTGTTTCTGTTGAAACAGGTAGAACAGGTACGACATGTACTACAGCGTTTTGGGATGGTAAGCTCGAACTTGTTGAACGATGCTGCTTCCCGGAGTGTAGTTTGAGTATGGGGTGAAGGCATACATTATTTATGCATTTAATTGGTATTCATTTATTTATTGCTCGTATGTGAGCATCTGGATGCATGTATGTGGATTGTATAAGGGTGTTGAAGCCCACTTTGATGTCTTCTTAGTATGGTGTTTTCCCTGGCTGTGAACTTACTTAGGGTTTTGGTTTCTTTTAAGTATTGTGTTTTCCCTGGCTGAGAGTTATTTTGTGATGTTTCATTTTCGGATAGCTCAATTTATGGGGAGACTCTGCCCAAAATTTTATAAAAACCCACAATGTAAAAGTGGTGCAATGATGATGATAACGGGTGAACCTTGAGTCTTATTACTGGTAGAAGTGATCAATCCATGCTGAGTATTATTTATGTCATGGAGAATATGTGAAGCATGTAATGATTCTTTTAAAGAATGAAATTTTTTTATACTCATACGACGTCATAAATGCACTAATGACGAGTTAAGGGGTTGGGGCCTTACACCATATGTGCTTTAATTTAGTTGATATCTCTATAAATTGATGAGTTGAGAACTTCTTCTTGAGCATGCTAATTTGTAGGCTTAGTCTTGTGATACCATGTTATAAACTGTTTGAGATTTTGGCATGAGCTTTACATGATGCTTCATATGTTGCATGCTTAAAATTTGCCTACTTTATGTTGGTATGCATTAACCAACTTAGACTTCATTGCATGATACTAAATCCATTATGTGCCTTGAGTTCACTTTGAATATGCAATGTGCAATTTAATTCAAGGTAATTAAGCATGTTTCAATTATTTAGATGCTCAATCTTGGAGCATAGGATTATGGCTTAAGAATCTCATATATCTTTATTGTTTCTATGATTTTGCTCTCATCGCATGCGCCTTATTAACTTGTCAATTGTTTATGATGATGCATTGAGCATGAATGCATGATTCTTTTATGGAACATATGCACACTTTGCACATTTAAGAATACATTGACATATTGTTAATTGCCTTAAACGCATATTTGTCTTCATCTTAATGATTTAATCTTATGCTTGTTATGGCTATTAAATTCTTGATGAGGAACTTGTGCTATGATCTCTTGATTTGTTTATTTCAATATTGTGCTTTTTGATTATCACAAAAGGGTTTGTGGTAAACTTGAAGTTTAATTACATGCATGTTTTGAGGGGGAGAGTTCTTGAACATGCTTTTATTGGTTAAATTTGTATGTGCTATGCATTTGTTGAGGGGGAGCCTTATTTATTCTTATTTCATGCATATTTCATATACAAGTTTACCAAGTTTTATGATCATCAAAAAGGGGGAGATTGTTGAGCCTTAAACGCATCGTTGAGTTTAATGCTTAATTAATCTCCAAATTATTCATGGGTTTTGATGATCAACAAAACTTGCATTTGTTGTACTAATATATCTACTTAGTGTACATGGTTAGATTGATAAATTGGTTGGGAAGACCAATGGAAGAGAACCCAAGTTATACAATAACATTTGCGAGTTCATAGGACAAGCGGTGAATTTTATCAAGGAATCTACTGAGTTTGGACGAGAAGGAATGACATCTATGAACAACCAAACTAAGTGTTCAACATGTGTGGAATGATGTTGGAACAATATCTTATGATGGGATGAAGACCCACGAACCAACGGTCCGCTGGTGGGCAAATTCGTACAGAAGATAATTGGAGCGTAGTGCAGTGTTTTGATTATATCTCTTGGCTCGATGATCCGAATGATGTGAATCTAAATATGTTGGAAAGCCAACTCAAAATTATAGATTTCATATTTCAAGCATCTCAGTCCAATTCGGATTGCATCATGGAGCAAAATGGTATGGAAGTCATAGCAAGTGTAGATTGTAGCAAGGTTTGAGCGGCTGTAGCATTTTGGGCATAACTTGTTCATACCTTAATGAAATGCAATGATGTTTTGTCCACACGTAGAGGAAGGGCTACAACTTTCATGTTTACTGCTTTTCCCAGAAACGAGTTTAATATGGTCGAAAAGTGCAAAGTTTGAGAGTGTTGAAATCTGGCAGATAGTTTCAGGCGATCTGGGCCATCACCTCAGGCGATCCGAGCCATACGTGCCAACGCCGCGCACCATCGACCCAGGCGATGGCACGCTGCGTGCCTGGCGATCCAGGTCGCCCCAGGTGATCCAGAACTTCACCTACGGCATTTTTATTTAAGCGAGATCGCCCCAGGCGATGGGGAGATCGCCTGAGGCGATCTGGGCCAGATTTGACCGTTAAGGCGTGGCGATGACGATCGCCCGAGGCAATGGACTTGGCGATGGCGCGTATTTTTAGCCAAAATTGTTGCTAACGGCTATAAATTGCTAGTATGACAATTGGGTGTCTCCTACACTATAAATATGGATGATTGGCTCAAGTTGAAGACAAGAAACAAGATGATACAATACAAGAAAGCTTTGTTCAATCAAATTCAATATAGCATTGCAAACTTCATACATTTGTGTTGTATTGAGAATTTGTAATTCATTTCTTGTGTGAGAGCTTTTGTTCTTCATTTGGCTACACCGTGAATGTGTTATTTGAATCGTTGTAAGGTCCTCCAACATCGACGCAAGTTGGAAATTGTATAAGTCATCAACAAGTGAAGTTGGTGCATGTTTGTGGCTATCCTTGGAGCCTTTAAGACCAAGAAGACTCGTGAAGAGTGTGTGACTCGGGAAGAGTTTGTTTGTGTCTATCCTTGGAGCCCTTAAGGCCAAGAAGACTCGTGAAGAGTGTGTGACTCGGAAGAGTTTGTTTGTGGATAACTTGGAGCCCTCAAGGCCAAGATCAAAGTGTTCTAGTGGAACCTCGGTTGGACGTTTTCTATCCGGGAAGAGGAGACGTAGGCGATTCATCGTCGAACTTCTATAACAAATACTTGTGTCCTTTATTGCTTTATTTACATTACGCATTTATTTTATTATTTCTTATTGTTCATTATTCGATTGACATCAAGTCTTCCGCAACGACTTTTGCAAAATCACTTTAAAGCGCTAAAGTGGCCAAGGAACCTTACTTACCCCCCTCTTCGGTTCCAACAAAATATTAATTTTTTTTTGTTGAACCGACTGTAAACAAAAAAATATTTATGTGAAAATCGAAGAATTTTTCCTAGGATTCCTCGGTTTTTAATAAACCGGTACTTGTCCTGAATCTGTTAATAAAAAAGCCCTTATACGATGTTTGGTTGAATAAACAATGGTTTGGATTTGGATTTAAAATCCATGTATTTAAAATTTCATTTGGTGTTTGTAAAAAAAATTAAAATATTATTTAAGGATTGAATTTGATACTTAAAATAATGTTATTTACTATTAAAAGAATATAAGTACTTATGTTTTAAATATCTTGTTTATTTTAATATTTATGTAAATAGTTATATATTGGTTATAAAATATAGAAGAAAAACTATAATTTTTAAAACATAACAAGGAAAATCATATTTTATTAAATAGATTTTTTAGAGATGAAAAACTAAAGTTCACTAAGAGAAAATTTAAAAAAAATTAACAAATTTTGATAAATTAGGTTTTTATTACTAAAGTAATAGAGGCTATGAAAAAATAATTTATAAAATATTAAATATAAAAATGATTTTTAAATAACTTTCTCAAAATATATAAAGTGTGTACAAATTAATAGTATCATTATTTAAGGAAAAAATAGTTTATTAAATTTGAGAAGTAGACTAGATATTAGATGTAAGTCATATAATCTAATATTAAAAATAATTTTTATTTTTGGCCCAAAACCAATAAAAATATTTCAATTTCATATGAATTTTATTTCTATCAAATATCAATTAATATTTAAAATTATTATATTTAAACGTCATCAAATATTTAAATGATATTTTTTAATTCCAAATTCCGTGCAATTCCATATCATCCTCAAAGTAAGTAATTGGAATTACCCAATTTTGTGTTAGAAAGCCGTTACCTCCGCAAATTCTCACCACGCCGCCGGCAGTTGGTTCAGAAGATTCAAAATATGCGATTAGTCCTCGCCAAACGGCTTTCCACTACTCTCCTCTCCTACGCCGCCACTCCAATTCCATCCAGTTCTTCAGTTTTCACTGCGTACACCGGCCATATCAAACGACACCAGCCTCCGATTCAACTGTTACTTGGTGACCTCCTTTCTTCCCCGTGGTCCGCCACCCAGAGCCGATGCGCTAGATTCTCCGGTGGTGATGTATGATATTTTTCTCATATTCTTTCTTTAACTGCGTGGAGTGCATATCACAATACCTCTGATACGTGTATACATGGTATATTATGTGATAAAGTGCTCAATTTATTCATGTTGATATTTTCCTTGCTGAAGTATTAGCAGTGGGGGATGAAGGAATTTAGGGGAGGGTGGGGGCAAAAAAATGAAAAATAAAAATTTTAAGCCAAAAAAAATTTTAGGGGTTAAAGATATCAAAATATAATTTTAAGGGGCAAACAACGATATTTTAAGTGTAAAATTGCAATTTTTTTTAAGGTAATTTTTTTTTTTATTAAATTTTTTTTTTTTTGGGTGAAGGTGGGGCAAGTGCCCCCCTTACCCTGCCTCCCTCCGCCCCTGAGTATTAGGACCGGGTCTTTTCTTGTTTCTTTGCTTTTATAATTTATTTACACTTATTAGTGGGTGATAAAGTACTGAAAGTGATTTATGGTTGCCTGTGGCTATTGATTGATTACAGTTAAACGAGCCTAGGTCATATATATACAGATACATTTTTTATATAACTTTGGTGTTTCGATTCCTAAGACTGGTGATTTAGACCGATCACATTTAATTAGTTAGCTAACTAAGTACTTTATCAGCATAGCTCTAGATCGTTTGAAATAAGATCATTAATTATGTATTCATACCACATAATTCGAAATGTGTTTAGAAAACATCAAAACAATCAAGTTAAATGTATTACATGCCAATGTATAAGAGCACATATCGGCAGGTAAAAAAATGTTCATCAGAAGTAACAACTAGAGTATAGGATCTCATACAAGAATAAGGCCTATTTACGTATGAAAAATAATTAGTTTGGTGAGAAAACAATGCACTTGTCCCGTAGCTTTTTCTGATAGGTCATTAAGAACTGCTCCCGATAGCAGTTCATCGAGCATGCTCACAGGGAAGTCGTCAATAATTCGAATTTACTCTGGTAGGCCATAAATGTTCTTGTTTTGTCATTAGAGCCATGAGTTCCTGATGTAGTTTTCCATCTTGTGAGTTACAGAACCCTCGATAACAATGCTGTCTTGAAGTCTGACCATCCTTTGAATGTTGATTGTGTCTCATGCCACTGGAACCAATTGAGAATATCATCCTCTAAACATACTATGTTCTCATATGTTGTGCTTATCGAAAAATAACGTTCAATACATAATAGCCGTCCGGAGGGATCATCACCTGAGAATACAACTAGTTCTAGTTGGTGAGGTTGATATTCCTCATGATTGTACTTGTTGAAACTTCCCATTTTTGCTTCATCTTTCTCTATCCTTACCTTAAATAGGCTCGTTGGGTTTCCTGTTGATGATGCCAGGTGTGTTTTTTATTTGTTCCTTCATTGTGCAAGACTTTCAAAACCTCACCCAAGCTGTCTTCAATGGACGTGCTTGATGAGAGGGATCTACTTTTTCATTTTTGAACTGAAACAAGTTTATTAATTTCAGTTTATGTTTTCCAATGATTTACTATCTGTTTTGTACTAGTTACAATGGAATCACAGTCCCAAAATTATAGGGATTAGTACTAGTCCTAGTAAAGACTTAGACTCTATCAAACACAAATTTGATCGTATTCTATCAGGCTGCTTTTATTTCAAATGATTTGATTATATTGATAAGTTATAATGTGATTATTAATATTATTAGATCGGATAAGGAAGCGTGATAGATAAAAAACAAGATGTTTACTTCAAATTATTATTGATATTATTTATTATTATTATAAATTTCATCCTTTTAATATTATTTTTATTGAAGGATTTTGTAGGTTCATTGATGGATAACATTCTTATTGAAATTATGATAATAAGACTATTATATTTAATTATTTTTATATTGTTAGTAAATTTATTATTTTTATTTTTGTTAATTAAAATTCATTAAATACACCATTTTATGATTGTATTTTTTGATAATGAATTTAATTTTTATCTTTGACTACAAAACATAAAAATAATGGTGCTTAAAATATTAATAAATAGACAAACAAAGTATAAATACTAAAAAAATATAAAACATCAAGTAGTACCAAAATTTGTGTTGAATGTGGGGGTAGATAAGAATATTCAATCTTCCCGCTAAACAAACACGAGCGAAAGATTAATTATCTCATCATAAAATTGGATTTTTTACAATTGGGAATAGTATTTTATCCAAGTATTGATTGTACACATTTTAAAGTAAAAAATGGATGAGCTTGATAAGTCATCCCATCCATTGGTTAATAGGTCAAGTAAACATTGCCTTGATACACTATACTCTCCATCAAGCTTGGCTTAGATATTCATCAAGCCTTTGTGAACCAGCAATTTCAATGTGTTGTCAGTCAACCCTTTGCTAAGTGGATTTGCTGATTGTTGAAAAGTTGGAACATATTCAATATTGATTATGCCTCCATCCAGTTTTTCCTTAATAAAGCCTCTAGCTACTTCCACATGTTTAGTTCTGTCATGATGAACAAGATTGTGAGTTATGGTGATAATAGACTTATTATCACAATAGAGTTTCATCGACTTTCAAAACCTATCTTCTATTCTTCCATCACTCTTGTTATCCAAATCACTTTACATATCCCATGGGTCATGGCTCTATACTCTCTACCTCTGTACTACTCCTTCTGACAATAGACCGTTTCTTGCTCCGCCAAGTTATTTCCCAATAGTAATGTACAATATCCTGATGTTGTTCTCTGTTAATCAATTTATCTGGCCCAGTCTGAATCAGTAAATCCTTTTGTATTCTTTTCATTGGTCTTGGAAAAAAATAAACCTCTTCCTGGTGTTTGTTTCAAGTACATGAGGATTCGAGTAACTGTATCTAGATGCCCTGCCATGGCTATGCATGTACTGACTAACTAGGCTAACCATGAATGAAATATCTCGCCTTGTATGTGAAAAATAAATGAGTCTTCCAACAAGACGTTGATACTTACCTTTGTCAACCGGATCTGCTTCAAGCATTTTTTCCTTATTCCCACATTCAATTAGTGTCTTGCTAGGTTTGCACCCCAACATGTCGATCTCTTCCAAAAGATCTAAATTTTACTTCCTCTGAGAGGAAATAGGGTTGGCCATCTGATCTGCTCCATTCCCTTATTGCTCCTTACGATATCCATTCCTAAGAAATACCTTAGTGCCACAAGATCTTTAACTTCAAAAGCCATCATTTGTTTGATTTTCTCCATTTCTTCAATATCATCTCCTGTTACAATGAAATCATCAACCTATACTATGATAATTATAATATTTCCACCATTTGAGTGTTTCACAAACATTGTATGATATGTATGTCCCTATTTATAACTAATGCTCTTGATTGTCTTTGAAAATCTGTCAAACCAAGCTCGAGGAGACTGTTTTAAGCCATATATAGATTTATTTAGTTTACAAACAATATTACCTTCCAAATCTTCATCAAACCTTGGAGGTTGGCACATATATACTTCCTCTTCTAATTCTCCTTTTAGGAGGACATTCTTGATGTCAAGTTGATTAATGGGTAGTTAAGGTTAGCTGTCGGGAGAGAAGAATTCGAACACTATTCAACTTTGCAACATGAGCAATCGTCTCATTCCTCTCATTCCTCTTGCCACCAGACGAGCTTTATACATTTCTACTGCACCATCTGCCTTATATTTGATTGTAAAGACTCGTTTACACCCCACTGCGCTCTTGTGGTAGATTCACTACTTTCCATGTTTTATTATTCTTGAGAGCCATCATTTCTTCTAGAACAACCATTTTCCATTCTGGAATCACCCAAGCCTCTTCAATAGTTTTGGGACAAACAAACTCTAGACAAATTCGAAGTTAACGCCCGAAATGCAGGGGACAATTTTGAATAAGAAACAAAATTAGAGATAGGATGTTGCGTACATGATATAATACCTTTTCTGAGTGCAATTGGCATGTTTAGGTCAAGAATAGGTGTTTCTGATCAAGAATAGGAATAGAAATACAAGTACTTTTGCTTGGCTCCACTATCGGTTCCGTTTCCTGGCAGTGTGTGGCATCCATGATTTTTTATCACCTTGTGGCTTTCTTCGAGAGTAGATGCGTAGCTCAGGTCTAGGAGTACAATCTGTATCTTTGTCTAGTATAGACTCTGGCTGATTTGGAGGCTGGAAGGAGTGGGAATAGTAGTAGAAGAAGAACTTTTGGGGCTGCTATCCATGGGTGGAATATGCATGATCATGTTATGTGGAGAATTAGTGGATAACAACATGTCCAGAACATCCCAGCAGCTAGACTCACTCATCCATTATCTCCCCGTGAATCGAGGTAAATGGGGAAGATGGGGTTTCCTCAAAAGAAAGTAACATCACATGATACAAACTTTTTTGGTTTGAGGACAATAACACCTATAAATAACTCTTTTGAGTTGGGGTATATCCAACAAACAAAGTTTTAACAGCTCTTGGTTCAAGTTTTCCTCTCTTATGACCATGGACATGGACGTAGGCTCTGCATCCAAACGGTTTTAAGGGAAGATCATGGGATTTAATCACATGTTGATATTTCATTATAAGACACGATAGTGGAGTTTTAAACTCAAGATGACGACTTGGTTAACGGTTTATGAGATAGACAGAAGTTAAAATGGCATCCCCCATAAAATATTTTGGAATATTCATGGTAAACATAAGAGCCCAAGAGACATCTAACAAGTGTCTATTTTTTCTTTCCGATACACAATTCTGATGTGGGATATCTAAACAAGAGCTTTGATTGATAATTCAATTTTGTGATAATACTCACTTTCACATTATTAGTTCTTAACACTCGGATTTGAATTTGAAATTGGGTTTGAGTCATTTTATGTAAAACTTTTAAAAATTTTGCTAGATCCGGGTTTATCTTCTTGATTTATCTTGAAGAAGGTAAACCCAAGTGACTCTTGTGTGATGGTCAATGAATGTAAGAAACCATTTCTTTTTCCATTTAAAGTAAGGAGCTTTAAAAGGTCCCCATCTATCAATGTGGAATGTGGATAAGCAAAAAGGTTTTGATGGTGTAAATGGTTTTGGAGAGAATGTAGGACGTATATGTTTTGCAAGTTGACATATTTCTCAATTAAGAAACGAAGATCTTTATTGCCAAATAATTAAATAAGCAAAACTCGGGTGGCCTAGCCTACGATGCCACAACATTATTCTTGACTACTAGACACAGACAGACTTAATTCTAGACCTAACTACTTGTTCACTCGCCTCTTGATCACCGTCGAAGTAATAAAGGCCGTCATGGACCCTAGCACTGTCAGTCGTCTTCCCCCATGGTAGATCATGAAATTGACACAAGAAGACATGAGTTTAGCAACTCAGTTACTATCACGAGTCATTTTTTTTATTGAAATCAGATTGCATGTCAATTTTGGAACACGAAAAACTACAATAAGCACAAAGGTTGGGGATAAATCCAATGTTAGCAATGCATGTGACACTTGTTACCGAATTATCGGCTAACGTGACAGTAGTAGGCTTAGTACAAGGGACATAAGTACTAAACAGACTTGAAACACTTGTCATATGCTTGGATGCTCCTGAATCGATGATCCATGGATCCATAGACGAATATAAGGAATTTAACCAAATTTTTTTATCAGATTGGACCATAGAACAAGATCCAGTAGTCATATTGGACTGGGGCTGTGAATTCACCAAAGATTGGTTTGGCAATTGCAAAGTTGCTCAACTTTTCCTCTGGTCAGTGATATCACAGAGGATCCAGATTCCTTGGTCAGTGATATAGAAGAGGTTTCAGATTCCCTTATCTCGATTGGGTGTTATATGCATTGCCTCACTTGTTTTTCGGCTGCTAATTAGCGGGTTTTCAATGAAGATCCCAACAAGTTTCCTTTGTGTGACCCGGATAGTGACAATGCTTGCATATTGGATTTGGACGAGATCCAGACTTTGAATCCGGATTGTTTTTCCATAGGGCTTGGAATTGTGGGAGGCTAGAGCAGGAGCTTCAGACTGAGGTATAGAAATTGGAGGAATATTGATAAGCATAACTTTACGGCGGACTTCTACATGTCGAACTTCAGCAAATTCATCTTCTGTCAAAGGGAATGGTTTCGCATGCCACTACCTGTCCCCTGACTTCATCCAGATTGAAACCCGCAAGAAAATCAAAAACTCTTTCTTTTTCAAGGTTTTTTCTGACACTACATTTTGAACACACAGAGTCTTCTTCAAAGAAAAGATCATGTTTTTGCCATAGTTCCCGAAGATCCGAAAATTATTGAGTGACTGATTTTGAGCCCTGCTTCATCTCCTTCAATTTTGATCTGATCTCAAAGATCTGGGATGCATTACCAAGATCCGAATACATACGTCACGTAGCATCCCAAGCTTCTTTAGCCATCTTGAACCATAGATATTGATGTCTGATCTGAGGCTCCATTGAATTAATGAGCCATGCAAGAACCATTTAATTTTCAACTCGCCATGTTTGGTATGATGAATCATGGTCTTCTGGGATATGGGCGAATCATCGGTAATATAACCTAGCTTTCCTCGGCCACAAATCACAATTTACTGATTGTGCCCATTGAAGATAATTTCTGCCATTTAATTTATGACTGGTAATTAATAAAGAAGCATGATCATTCTCTAGAAAGAAAGCAATCAGCGTCGGGCTGGGATCGGCCGTGGGTTTCCCTTAAACAATGCTGTCAGTGAAAGAGTTTGAATCGTTGTTGGCCGTTTTTAATGATGAAAACCTTAGTCTTGTGATACCGTGTAAAAATTTGAAATAAGTTTATTAATTTCAGTATATATTTTCCAATTATTTACAATCCTAATTATACTATTTACATTGAAATCACAATCCAAGATTTCAGGGATTAATTCTAATCGTAGCAGAAGACATAGACTATATCAAACACAAATTTGATCATATCCTATCAATACACAACAACTTTGTAACTTATCTGCATCATTAATTTCTGAAACTTCTACTTCTAGACCTTCGATTGTTGTGCTGACTCAACCGAGCAGTCTTTATGATTTCATGGTTGATGAGAAGGGATCTAATTTGTGGGAGTATTCGAGGAGTCACCTCCAAACAACTTGTACCTGCTTTCTTCTCTTCAATCTTATGTGTGCTTGCCTTTATCTATGATCTCACCTTACAAAAGTTACTCCTGTAATTATGTAGCAGGTCATTAGTCCATGATTCTTGTCTCCTAATGATTCCCATGATAGTTGCTTCCATAATACTTGCCACTAAATCACTTCTGTTGAATCGAGGTGTCTAACTGGTGACAATTGAGAGAAGTTTCCCTTCGTGTTAGATCACTTATCTTATTTCATATTAAATTTTTTTGAGTTGGAAATTTGCTCATTTCCATTTGTATGTATCTATCCACGCTTCTGAGTTAATTTTTTGACCCTTGGTCAATATAGTGGTTCTAAATATTGATAAACTGTATTTCTTGTATATTGTTTTGCATTTATGCTATAAAAAGAAATTAAGCTGAACTGGGAATAAGAGGTTGTGCCTAAGAATTAAAAAGTGGACATTGAAACTTTAATTGATTTAATCTAAACTCAACGTACAACCTGCTTATGACATTTCCAACATGTTTGAATTTTTCAGGTAAGACCAGGAAACGTTATTATGAGAAGAGGTTAGATTTCTGCATCTATAGTAATAGTAAGGATGTAATGTACTGAACTATACATTGATGTGATGTTTTTGTACCACCGATTGGATGATGCAACACAGGAAAGCTTTTTCAGGTAATCAGTCACATGAAGTTACGATCATTTTGTCGTATTTTTTCCTGTTACCCTTTCCTATTGCATATTGGTTATTAATTTAAAAAGTATGGCTCGATATGACACTGTTACATGCTTATGTTGTGGTCAGGTGGTAAAAGCGCAGCATACTACCCAAGGTAGAGGAGGAGCTATAATACAGGTTACAACTAATTTGTTCAAATATTATTTTATTTATTCTTATTTTGTTATGTGGATGGATATGTGCCAGTCAATCAATCTTCTATACTTTTTACTATTTCATGGCTGCTTTTTTCTTCGTTTCCTGACGTAGATCGAGAAAATTTTGTGTTTTGTACTCTTGATGCACAATGAGCTTTCTGACTTGGAACCTCCTTGCGGTTGTATGGATTTTGTATTTCTTGCAGCTATCGTCGATGCATTATCTTACATGACAGAGTGTCTAGTTAGCGTCAAATTGTTATTTTACTTTTTGTTAGGGCGAAAGTGTAATTTATTGATATTGCCCTTGAGATAGAGTAAACGGGTCTTAGCATTCATCATCGGGCCGCACAGGGGCGGACGCAGGATTTTCGACAAGGGGGGGCAAAAATTTGAAGAAATAGAAGGGTAAATCTCACTAGCCTAAACCCATCCAGAATACTTCAGGTTATAATAAATGCCCAAAGATGTTAACTTTTTAGAGGGCTGGATGGTGCAGCTGTTACTAGTGAACTTAGTATCACCTCACTGATATACACTAAGATATCTTGTTACATGAGAGCTTATTAAAATCAAAACAGATCGAAACAGATTTGATAGGGAAAAAGTTATACAAATTGAATAAAAAGAATGCAAAACAGGGGTGGATCAACCCGACACAGATCAAACAACTTCAGAGTCAACCTGGAGCAGGTTCAGATCAGGATACAATACATTTAAATATAAGGACATAGGACATGAGAGAGACACAAATTATTAAACACTAAACAAATATGTGAAGGGTAATAATATGGTCTAAACAACCCAACTATTCAGGTTTATCAATATTACTAAAAGGAAAAATGACTTTTCACCCAATACATATATTCAGCCTGTCCAATAATCACCACCCGTGCATTTTTTGACATTTTTTAGTGTGCGTTTACCATATCAACAGGAAATACCAATCTTCCCCTCCCCTAAAGTGTTCCTTTCTCCATTCCATCAAGGGGTGAAATAGCATCAATTATAAATATATAAACCTTCATAACATATAAGCACTTAGTCAGACATAATAGCATGGATGTTTCTGATTTCCTAAACAATCAAAGCAAGGCACATGCTTTATTGAAGTGAATATTCCAAGGGATAATGGGATAGAATATAAACATCTAAAGAAAATTTCATTACATATAATAAAAATATATAAACTTTTAAACAACAATTAAATAAATACCAAGTCTGTAAGCGAAAACGAATGATATTGCATTTCATCTTGAATTTATTATTCCTACATTCACGGCGTAATCAAAAGATAGCCTTAGACCATTAAAGTCCACCAATGGTGGGGATCATAGTTAAAGCACGCACTTCATCGAAGGCCACATCGTAGCTTTTCTTGAGGCTCAAAATCTCAGCGTTGTTGAGCCTTAGACCTAAAGAGCATGCTAGGTGGACTTTCAATAACTAAAGACAAAGATTGTTTTGATTGAATCAAACTAAAAACATTCTTAGGTTATCCAATGTCTTCATTCTGTGTACTCGGAAAAAACCATAAATTTAACCAATAAATTTGATCATCTTTGTCATTACATGAATTCAGGAACCAAGGCTATCGATATTTAAAATGACGCCAGATTTCCATGTACCCCCATCCCGCTACCACCCAGAAAAAAATTACAACCTCGTACGATTATATAAGGGTATAATGGGAATTTCATCCCAGAATACAAGGGAAGGCAAGTGCCCTCCCTTGCCTCCACATATGTCCGCCAATGGGGCCGCACATAAAAAACAAACATTTATAAGAAATATTATATGTTCTCTTTTTAGTTATTTTTTTATGCATATCCTAATAAAAAAGACCTCTAATTTCAAACCCATTCTATGTTTGAGAATTCACTTTGTGATTATTCAGTTCGATCTTCTTATTGTCAATATTGTCTACGAACTTTAATGAGCAGGTATGCTGACAAATGTATTTATCTTCTAATTGCTTGTTTTGCTAGTAGATTCTAGACTTTAACCCCTCAAAGATGCTTATTTTTTTTGTTTGTTCTGATGTTAAAGGTGGAGCTCCGGGATGTTGATAGTGGAAGCAAAACCAACGAACGGTTACGAACCGATGAGCCAGTTGAAAGTATGCATCCTCGTGTCACTATTCTCTTGGAATAAAAAATGTTTAGATGTGATTATTTCTTTTGTGCGGTCACTTGACAACTCACTGAAATATTGATGGGTTAATTATAAACGAAGGGTATGGATCTGAAAGGATGATTACATATAGCTCTAGGTATGGCTCCATGCTTAATGTACAATTCCAGCCTTCTATTTGTGTCTATTAAAGTTTTATGCAAATATATGAAGATAAATATGATCAGATAGAGCATGCAAATAAAACTTTGAAATTACATCTAAAACTTCAAATGCCCTTTTGAAACTAGGAACTATGAGTAGATTAACAGTGATAAGATTATCCATCCAAAAAATTATTTTTAGTGTTTTTTTTTTCCCGAGTTTTTTTAGCTTCACTTTCATTGCTAAGCATCTGATTTGGAAGTTGCCCAATGAATGGATTATTTCATTGGTTAGATCACATTTATTTTTCAGCATTTGCATTTTAAGGTTTGTGAAGTTGGTGATTAGTCATATGTTCAGGCATGGAAGTTTTATTCTATTTCAAATGTGTGTGTGAACTTATTTTGTCGTGCATCTCAGATGTGCCAGAGTTGGGCAATAGCTTTTAATTGAAGCACAGTCCTCCTAGATAGACATTTTAAAAGCTCTTTCTATGAACTGAATAGTTTTCTGGTGCTTTTTTTAACCTGATGCTATCCCACTTGATCAATGTTGCCACTTGTGTAACGAACTCTGAGGACAACATGTAGTGACTCTGATTTAGAAGGTTATGCCATACATTTGAATATAATAATAATGCTAATGAAGCCATCTGACTTATGTGCATGCCAGGATCTTAAGGAAATGTGTTACTTACCCAAAATATGGGCTTAGGCCAAAACAAGCCCAAAATGATAAGGCTAGGAAATTTCTAGAAAGGGAAAAGGATGTAAAACGAGAATGTGGAGAGTAGGAGAGGTATCCTTTTGTGAAGTTTGCTACAAGCTAGAGCTTGGGCCAAAGGGGGAGTTTCTCTTTTGAGTGTGTGTGAGTTGTGTGTTTTCTTCGTGTAATTCCTTTCAAAGCTCCAGTGCTCAAATACACCTCAGTTTCTAAATCTATGTCGCGTGAATTGTTCTTATGTGTGTTGTTCTTGTGTGCAATTTCCATTTCATTCCCAGAAGGTGTGTTGCATTACCTTGTTCTTGTGCTTCATTTCTGTTGAGCAATTTTAGGTTGTAACAATTGGTCTAACCTGCCGCTCAACACTAAGGTTTCAACATAATGTCTACGACATGGTTCAGATGGGGCATGGTGTTTTGTTAACTGTTATTGGGCCGCCCATGGTGTTTTGTTAAACAAAAACTCAATCCGCATCTTAATTTCTTGAGGCACGCATTATTTGCTCCTTGCGCCTAGCCAAAGGCGCACACCTTTTGCAAGGGCTGCGCCTGGGTGGTTACCGAGGCGCAAGGGGGACGCTAGACACAACCAGACACTCGCTTTTGATAACTATGCCTACACGACTCTTAACACTTGTACTAGGACTCTACGACTAGAAGTTTAAATCTTTGTATAACTAGAGAATTATAATTCAACTAATATTCCTATATGATAGATTGACTAGGAATATAAATATTTGACTTAATATTTCCTATGCTCCCCCTCAAGCTTGGCTATAGACGTTGATGATACCAAGCTTGCTGATGAGAGGTATGCACATGAGAATCCTCACTGATCGGTGAGGTAGCACTTCCAAAAGAGGTTTGAATTGTGGATCTCCACTGGTTTTGACGTTGCCGGACTTGGAGAAATCAATGACGGCAGCCTGGGCATTGAAGACGCGAGAAGGCGGCGACGGCTAGGGCTTGCGCAGAAAAGGCGGGAAGAGGCTAGACGGCTAAGGCTCGTGCAGGAATGACACGAGGAACCTAGCAAAGAGGCACCAACTGCTAGGGCTCGTGCTGGATAGGCACAAGGAGAACCATGGAGGCTATAGGTTTGAGGCAGAAGGGCCGCGGCGGTTGCTAACCTTGATGCATGAAAGGTTGTGGCAGCTGCTACGGTTTGAGTCTGGACGGTTGCGACAACTGCTAGGATTTACGCAGTAAAGACCGCAGTGGCTGCTATGGTTGGTAGGGTTTCCACAAGAGAGGCCGGCGGCTGCTAAGGTTAAGGAGGCGGTTGTGCCTACTGTGAAAACCCTAGTCAATTTTTTTTTTTTTTGAAAAAAAAAATTGACTCTGATACTATGTGGAAATATGGAACTCAAGATTTATTCACTCTCTTGTGTACAAATAGAATAACCTAGCTAGATCCCTCTTTATTTTAAATCTTTCACATAACTAGAGAATTCTAATACAACTAGTATTCCTAAATTATAGATTGAAAAAAAAAAATTGACTCTGATACTATGTGGAAATATGGAACTCAAGATTTATTCACTCTCTTGTGTACAAATAGAATAACCTAGCTAGATCCCTCTTTATTTTAAATCTTTCACATAACTAGAGAATTCTAATACAACTAGTATTCCTAAATTATAGATTGACTAGAAATATAAATATTTGACTTAATATTTCCTATAGGATCGAATTAGGAGCTGGGTTGAAAACTCACAAAATTCCTGGGCTATTTTGGGGTTTGGCGAATTTAAGTGCTGTGGTTGCTGGAATTTAACAAAAGAGTCCGACATATTCACGATAACGAAAGCGGGAGTTGAAGATTGTCATCTTGAATTCCTGTATTTTGGTAATGAGCATTGCGTCCTTGAATTGATATATTTGTCTTTGATGTGGGTTGGAAGGTTGCGGCATCCATGGAAGCTCAAGTTCAAGTCTCAGCCTTGAGGAGAAGGCTGATTTTCAATATGGTGCATTGTTACATACCCAAAATATGGTCTTAGGCCAAAACAAGCCCAAGAATGATAAGGCTACGAAACATCTAGAATGGGATAATGATATAAAATGGGAATGGGGAGAGTAGGTGAGGTATCCAGATATTTCTTTTGTGAAGTTGGTTTCTCCTTTGAGTATGTGTGAGTTGTGTGTTTTCTTCTTGTAATTCCTTTCAATGTTTCAGTAATCAAATATACCACAGGTTCTGAATTTGTGTCGTGCATATTGTTTGTCTGTGTGTGTTGTTCTTTTGTGCAATTTCCATTTCATTCCCAGAAGGTGTGTTGCATTACCTTGTTCTTCTGCTTCATTTCTGTTGAGCAATTTCAGGTTGTGACAAAATGTAACATGTTTTTAAAATTATTGTTTTTAATCTTTACGAAAGAAGTCACATTGATGATCATTATATTAATAACCTTTTAGATCTTATTTGAATTGGACATAAGACTAGTTAAGAGAATTGGACATAAGACTAGTTAAGAGCATTAATGATGTACCAAATAATTTATTGGTAATATTATGTCTTTGTGCACTGGAAGTTCAATCCTGGCCTAGTTCACTGCAATTTATGTACCTACAGTGTTTTTTTGATATTTGTAGGAGTATTTGTTCAAGAGAAGTCACTTACATATCTTTATACCGATGATGAAACTGGAAACGTTGTGCTAATGGAGTAATGTGTTTTCTTTCGTTATTTGAACAAATTAGAGTGAGACACACAAAATGTTATCTGATATGTTTAACTCTTATGCTTATCCAGCCCTGATACATATGGTCAGCTAGATGTACCCAACCACTTGTTTGGTGAATCTCTTGCTTACCTTCAAGGTAATGATGTTTTGTTCTAAACTTGGGACGCATCTTTCTTAGTTACTTGTTGCTTGGGGATCTACAATGTGTATATTGCTAAAGGGATTTAGCCTGAAGCAAAATGTTGACATAAAGTTTGGGGCCCTCGAACCTCTCCCTTGTCAAACACAACCTTTGACTTATTCATAGCAAAAAAACTGGGTCCAAAAGCGTGGTGGTTAAATTTTAATGCCTATGGCATGCGTGGTTTGGGTGATAAGAGAATTAATTCATGTTTGGGTCCCTTTTTTCATCCCACTTTAAAACAGCAGGCCAGTACTAAATTACTTTTTGGCCTGATATTTCGCTCTATCTTGGAGGTTTTGATGCTTCATCACTGTCTGCACAGGTGTTTGGATTAGATAGTAGAATAACTGTAATACCCCAACAATTATAAAAAATTACACCATATCCCATTAAGAAAATCATAGACATCTGAGTAAAATCCAAATTCATTTTTACCTTGCCAGACCACTGCCGTGCAGTGAAGCCTTATCATAATGCAATTGTGGACCCAACGTTCTGTATCGACCCACAGCTGCATCACAACCAATCATAGCTCCGAACAATCCCCATTAATCCCCCTTGGACATGGATAGACAATGTTCAAGGCTCAACATGTACGATGCTATGACGAATCGATCCATGAAATAGAAAATTGCTAAATGTAAAGCAAACAATGATTCCATGTGAGCATGTAAGTCACATAATCACATAACATCTGATATAAATACAAATCATATGTTATCTGGTCATAGTATACTTTATAGTATCAAACAAACAGTTAGAAAGACTGAGATCATGCAAGAACCTCACACTACTAGAGACATCAATTCTGAAAGTTTTATGATTTCTTTACGCATTGTTTTATGTTCTCAAGAAACTTGAATGAGTGTCTTCATCTTTTTTGTCAGGTAAATTGGGTGTCACTTTGGAAATTTCTACCCTGCTTTTATCCATTTCACTATTCTTTTTTGTTTGTGTATAGCATATTGCGGGCTTAATATCACAAGTTCATCCTTGATAATCAATTAAGCACTTGCTTACAAGCAGATGATATGAAAGTAAGTGTCCAACTCTTTGATGAAAGACCAATGGCAGCATCAATACCCAATCGAGCAACATGCACAGTTGTTGAAGCAGCTGATGTTGTAAAGGGAAGTGGACCAATGCCGTAAGTGCATCTTCTTTAATATACTATTGTCTGTGTGCTTTTAGCTGAATTGAATAAGCATAAGGAAATTTTACTGTCATGGTTGATCAATGCAATATGAAACTTATTTTTTCAGACTGTTAGTCATTGTGTTTATGTTTGTGACATCCAAGTTTGTTATCTTTACTGGTCTTGAACATTGTCTTCTTGCTTGATTGTGTTCTTTTCCCTGGAGCTATATGTATTTTGAGTAGCAATAACATATTTCTCACCATTCCACTTTTGCAGTTACAAAAAGGTTTTGTTGGATAATGGTCGCACTATCCAGGTAATATATGCGATGTATGATTGTCTTATACTCTTTCAGGGACTTTTCAAACTTTCTGGGTAAAATTTTACTGCTTTGGTTCAATAATCCTATAATGTTCTTCGGTAATTTTACTATAAGTCTTTCAATCTACAAAGACTAGGTCAAGTTCACCAAAGCAGCATTCTCACTAAAATTTCACATTTGTTTCTACATGTAATCAAAATACGCTTTAAACATAACACAATGACAGAATGTTGACCTGATTATGGCTAGTATTTATTTTCTCAATCATTTTCTTGAAAGACAGTATATAATCAAATAATGATTTGTGGTGCAACGTGTAGATCACCTTCTTGAAAGACAGGATACAATCGAAGGCATGTAGTTTTCTTTGATTCGACGTTGTAAACTGTCAAAAATTCAAAATGGCACAAACTCGAGAACTTGTGGATTTATGAATATGTGCATATCTGAAGGAGATGAAAAATACTATTTATTGATTTTTAAATTTATTGTCCCTTTTCCCCATTTTGTTAACCTGGAACTGCTTTTCTTCAGCCATTTAAAAAGATGTGACATGCTTCGACTTGACATTTGTTGTCCGGCCATTTCAACCAAATAAATGCATTAACGTCAGATAACTTTGTGAATGTCTTAAGGCAGGCCCCAGCCCACGTTTTAGCTGGCGACAAGATTATTGTCAACACTACTGACAACTCTTACATTGGCAAGTGAGTTGAAAGTTTTTCTAATCTACTTTGTTGATTTGTTTGTATGCCACGGTTCATCTCTCAGTTTAAGTACTGCTATTTGCTTTCTCAGGGCTTGATAACAAACGTCACAGTGTGTCAGTGTCGTCAACAAAAATATTCGATCTAAAGGACAATTCTGTGCGTTTCTCACTGTTGCTTTCTATTGATTCGGTGGAGTTACAAATGTTAACTGGGCTTTTCTTGCGACATTCATAGCTTCCGTAAGTCGTGAGCAGTCTAAAGAGCTGCGGAAGTTAAGGATGAACAATCCATGGCTTTTGGAAATCACCATCATTACAACCATCTGAGTTTTCTCCCCTGAAATGTTCGTCTCTACAAGTTTTGATTTATATAATTTAGCTTAAAGATGGTTTTGTTTGCTTGAGTCTTACGAATTTTTGGTTCAGAACTTCAAGTCCTACACTAAAATTTAGTCACTTGTCATTGGAATCTTGTGCATAGTTGAATAGTTCTTGATGATTACAACTTAATTTTCGTATGCATCATATTTAAGGAATGCAATATTTATTAAAATATAGCTGAGTGCTAGAGTGTTTGCCCTTAAATTTACATGCGCGGGCTATTGATCATAGCATCTTACATAACTAATTAATTTTTTTCTCATATTCAGCCAGTAACCAGTTGATTTCACAAACTTCAAATATTTATTATCGTCGTGTTTGGCGTGTGTGCATACGAAATCCACCGAAAATCACCCAACTAGATTGTCTTGGATAATAATTAATGTAAGATGATATGAAAAAAATTATCGTACTTTCCCACCATGTGCGCCACATGTCGCATGCACTTGCAATTCTTGCCCACAAGACTAGCTACTTAACATGTCGCATTCACTTGCAATTCTTGCCCACAAGACTAGCTACTTAAGAGGTAGGACAAGTGAGAGCCAAAGGCGAAAGTGAAATACTCATACTTTTAACGTAATTTTACTAATTCCGTGAATCGAAGGTGGGACAACGTTGTGGCAATTGGCATATCGCCTAGGACAATTGACCCATGACACGTGGCCCATAGAGGTCGACATAATTACAAAAGATAAAGCCAAAGTAAGAGAACTTAACAGAGATTAATTCAAGACAAGCTCATAAGAGGCAATACGACGTCAGAACACTAGAAACTCGAGGGTGCTTGAATTGAGCAATTTGGAATCATTATTAAAATATATTTTGATTGTTTGGATAAATTTAACACGTGATGTTCGGATGAAAAAAAATTAGTGTATTGGATTTCAAATCTTCCGTCCTCAATTTAAGGTATTTTTTAACCAAACTAAGATATTTAGAATTAACAAATATTGAAATTATTTTAAATTCAATCTTTCAACTCCATTCCTAAAATGAAACCTCCCGTCTAATATAGTCTAATGGGATTTTTGGATAAATTACAAAAATGATCTTATTAAATAGTGTATTTTATAATAGTTGATCCAAACTTTTACGACTATAGTATTATTTTTAAGTAAAAGTATTTCCATAAAACTTATATTAATAAGTATAGTTATACTAAAATTATTTTTTAAATAATGGCTCCATGCCCTCACATGACACACGTTCGTTCAAGAACAAAACTCTCTATGTCGACGCATATCCTCATATGCACGACATATGCCCATTTATTTGTTTTTTTAACGAAAAAGTGGTATTAGAACTATTTTTATTAACAAACAATTTCTGGGGACTAAAAAATCATAAAAGTTTGAGATGCTACTGCAAATGATACGATTAGTGAGACCATTATTGTAATTTACCTTAATTGTAATTTTTGATATATCAAATATTAAAATCATTTGAAACATATGCTTAAAATTTTGTTGTAAATCAAAATCAACCAAATTCTTCTATCCATATGCAATCCGAGTGACTTTATGTTAAAATGTTGTTGACAAAAAAGTAATTGAAAGTTGCACTACCAGGTAAAAACCCAATAAAATCGGATTATATACTCTAAAAATAAAGTTGTAAGACCCCTCTTGCTCATCACGCTAATTGTCACAATTAGAGTGTAATCCCTTGAAAGTAATTTACATATTCTTTCCCCGACTTCTCAATTGTCTAGAGTTTCATTCAATGTACACAAACACCATGACCATCTAATATCATTTGTGATATCATAATTTTATCAAAATTTAATACCGGGCTTCAAAAAGGGAAAGACAATATGTAGTTCTCTCAAAATGATACATTCCCAGAAGTGTACACATTACTTGTATATATATCATTCCCACTATAACCGTCTAGTTCATAATTCTTCATGCTATTCTTTTAGACACATCGGCACTATCATTCCAAGCTCTTTCAAAAGTCAAAACCTGTTTCTTGTTTCCACAGAAATAACCACAACACTAGATGAGCATAACAATGATAACCACGACTTCATTGAATATATTTAATTAATGATTTAAGGAATATAATTCCGTAAAAAGAATACAAGATACTCCCTGAGTATACTTCTCAGTATAAGATCTTGCAAGATGTTCATCTTCTCAAAATATCCCAATTTATCAATCTCTCAATTTATCTCCATAAATAAACTACCACTATTGTAAGGCATCATAACCGGTGCACATTATTTATTTTCTTCGGTATTTCACATATAGATTAAAATCATTACACATTTTCCAACATTAATTAATACATCGCTCGCTCGACAGCAGCGACCCAAGCACATCACTCGCTCGATGGAGGTGACCCAAACACATCACTCGCCTCGATGATGGTTACCCAAATACATCACTAGCTCGATGGCGGTGACCCAAACACATCACTCGCCACATGACAGTGACCCAAACGCATTCACATTACTTCCAAGCATTTAAAAAATACATTATATTGTAGCTCGTACCTCAACACCTATCTTATCACCCAGAATCAGGATTAAGATTTCCTTCCCTTTACCCTGATGCTCATGGAGGCTCTATAAAAATTCAATAATCTCATATTATCACTTATACGACGTTTTCCGGTATAAGTACTCATGCTCAATAATATGACGAGAGTTTATGTAATAAACATTAACCTCCACTAAATTACTCGATATTTGAAGAAACAAATTTTTGGAATTTGTAAGGCGGAGGATCGAGTTCGTCTTCCAACAATTGGAGGGTAGGTTGAGGGGTCTGATCAGTGCTTGGTGCACTGATCAGTACATTTATGATGGTTATTGTTGGGAAGAGAAGGGTTACTAACCGTAGTTGGAACATGGGGTGCAAAAAAGATCAATTGTTGTATTGCTAATGTATATGGTGCACTGGATACGACAGGGATAAGGGATATGATGTGGCTAGAAATAGAAGCATTTAGTAGAATTAATTATTAATGATTAGGTGTATTTTAATGGATAATTTGATGCACATGTTACATATTCGAATTATTGTGTGAATGCAGGTGGCATAGAAGAAATCGAGCTAATAAGGGTGAATAAAGATTAAGAAATGCATTGGAGATGATGAGGAATCTAAGTGGACCAAGAAAAATGCATAAAAAAGAAAAAGGACTCGCGACATCGCCTAAAAAGAGGAGATCGATCGCCTCGAACAGAAAATTTCAGCAACAAAAATCCACATCTCGCACTCGATCGGTAAAATGGAGCGATCAATCGCTCGCCCGAAAAAAACGAAAAAAATAACTAGCGATCGATCGCTTGAGCCGCGATCGATCACCAGAAGAGTCAGGGAAATACCAAGAAACTTGATTTTTTGCCATCTTTAGAAGACTTTGCCCTACCATATCAGTCTCCTACCATATATACATGAAATTTTGAGCCTCATATTAGACATTCATCATATTTTAGAACACTTTTACATTTCCTTTGAATTTTCATTGAAGAAGAGCTTGAAGAACCAAAGGCACGAAGACGGAAGTGACGATCCATAATCGTGTTACACTTTAGTAATTCATTCTTCTACTTTTGTTTATGCTTTTTAAATACTTTTTTTATTGTTTTTGATCTAGCCATGTGTGGCGAGACTCTTTTAATTCTTGGTTGAGGGATACCATACATTTGGATTTTAAATACTTATGAGATTCATGTTTTGATTGTTGTTTTTTATTCAATTCCAATTTGCTTTCCAAATTTTGTTGATATGATTGTTATGTTTAGTTGTTGGATTGATTACCTAGTAATCATATATACATTCTAGGGCTAATTGAGAAGCAACTAAGATTGATAATTGCCTGGTGTTATTAAAATATTAGGGAAAACGATTGGCTAATACGACATAAACCACTGGTGTTTTGTTGTTTAGATTCGTCATCTTCACTAATTTTAAATACTATCATTGAATTAATGCTAACTGATGTTGTTTTGGTTAATAATTTGATAAGTTGAATTTGAATGCTGTTTTTTGTTTGACTATGAATAAGGTGAGGTATGATTTAAATTATTCAATGATGAATGATTGAACATAAAAATCGAATCCTTTTGAGAATCAATGATAAAGTAGAATATCCAAAGGTAAAGGTGACCGAAAACCAAGAATTGCTATTTAATCTTGATAATCTAGTAATCTTTCCTTTAGTTTAATTGGTATAATTTAACATTCACAATCCCCTTTTTACTTATTTTGCACAAGTTAATACAAAATTCATCATTCCTCGTGAGATCGACCCCTGCTCACGCAACTGCATTCATTAGTGCTATTAACTGAGAGGGTTAATTTGGTCATACGTGATAAGCGCTACCAAGTTTTGGCGCCATTGCCGGGGAAGGCGTTGTTTATTTTGCGTTAATGTTTTTTTACTATTTTACATTACCGTTCTGGTTTGTTCATGAGTGTAGGTCAATCATCTAGTCACGAAGAATTCACATACGATCCTGAGATCGAAAGGACCTTGCACCGAAGGAGAAGAGAAAATCGAAGCACAACAGAGGGATCTCAATCCTATACTGCTTCTCACTTTGAGGAAGAGGAGAAAGTGTCAATGACAGTAAATCAAAGCTTGAGACAACTTGCAAACCCAGCCTTGGATCAACAACCACTTTGCATCACTTTCCCACTCTTGCTACTAATGTTAATTTTGAATTAAAATCTGGTTTAATTCACCTTTTACCATCTTTTCATGGCCTTGCAGGTGAAGATCCGCATAAACATCTAATGGAGTTTCATGTAGCTTGCACCACCATGAAACTACCTGGAGTAACGGAGGAGCAAATTAAACTACGGGCCTTTCCTTTCTCCTTGAAGGATACTGCTAAGGATTGTCTATTCTACCTACCTTCCGGGTCTATAACTACATGGAACGAGCTAAAGAGGACTTTCTTGGAGAAATACTTCCCAGCATCTAGAGCTACAAATATAAGGAAGGAGATTTATGGAATCAAGCAACACCATGGAGAATCACTTCATGAATATTGGGAACGCTTCAAGAAGTTGTGTACAAGCTACCCACATCACCAGATAAGTGAACATCTCCTTATTCAATATTTTTATGAGGGTTTGCTTTCTATTGATAGGAACCTAGTCGATGCTGCAAGTGGCGGTGCTTTTATTGACAAAACACCGGAGGATGCAATGAACTTAATTGCAAACATGGCTGCTAATTCACAACAATTTGGAAGGGCTCGACATGATCACACGCCCAAAGGACATAACGAGGTAAACGTTTCTAACATAGAACAACAGCTGATATGTTTAACCTATCTTGTTCAACATATTGAGGTAGGGAATGGACAAACTAAGGTATTTGGAATATGTGCACTACCGGGTCATCTCACTGATGCGTGTCCCACACTTCAAGAGCCACCTAGTGAGCAAGCCAATGCGCTGGGTGGATTCCTGGGATAGCCACAAAGGAGATATGACCCTTTCTCTAGCACCTACAACCTAGGATGACGAGATCATCCAAACTTGAGATATGGTAGTCAAGCTTAACCTCAAATGCAGTCAAACTTGCCACCATATAGACCACTATTCCAAAGGCCACAACAAGCCGTTCCAACCCCAATCACTGGTGAGTAATTAGAAAATATTGTTAAAGAGTTTACTAACAACAATATGAAATTTCAATAGGAGATAAGAGCTAGCATTCAGAATTTGACACTGAAATGGGACAATTGGCTACCGAACTCAATAGTTTGGGGGCTCAAGGATCACATAAGTTGCCTTCACAATGATCGCTTTTATTTTAAACAGTTATTTCTCAGTGTAGCGATTCTCTACCGCAAGTGCACGGTGTCAAGTTTTAGTATAATGGTTTAAAAGTAAGGAGTGTCGTACCCACAGGGACTAGTAGTAATTACCAGGTTCTATTAGAATTTCTATATTTAACCTACGATTATGAAATGATTGTCAAACTAAATTGACTTAAGCACAAAAGTTAACCTAACCAGCAGTGATGGATAATTGAAGAGAATTTATAAACGAATTATCAAAACATCGGTTCACCCATGTAATCCCCCAAAAGTTGTCTATTAATTAAGATTCAATGTTCTATGTTCTAGGGTGACGAGTTCTCCTATTTCATTTGTTATACCTTGGTCCGGTTATAACAAGTTTAGCATTAATCTACAATAAACCACTCCCGTGTCTTTATTGAATGATTAATACCGAAAAACACTTCGTGAAAACTACTAGCCTTCGATTTTGGTAAATCTATTGCTATCACATGTGTGCTAGATTTTACTTGGTTCGTCTCAACATAAAACCCACGGCCTAATTTACTACGTCGTATCGTAATCTCCTATGGTCAATTCAATTACGATTACCAATATCATGCAAAAGGTAGCTAATCTTTTACAAGCATTAAAAACTAAAGTATGCGCAAAGATCATAGAAATCAAATCAAAATCATTAATTAACTCAAGGTGGGATCCCCTATGTCTTGACAAATATCTTAGCCAACAACCATAATCAAATTATAATGCAAAAACATGTCTTTAAACAAATTTAACATCACAATCTGAAATAAAAAAGAATCAAGTTCAGAAATACTAAGATAACGAGGATGTCGCTCCGTGCGTCGCTCCGTTCTTTCGTTCCTTGCGTTGCTCTTGCTCTTCAATGATTTGTGGTCTTGCTTTGGATGGAGGAATGGCTGCTAGGTGTCAGTTAAAATTGGCAAAAGTCCTTCAAAAATCGTCCCTAGGGATGATATATAGGGTAACAATAATTGGGAAGGAGTCCACCTTGAACCAAACATGGAAAGTCTTTATTTTTCCAAAAAACTCTTCGCGGCGATCGATCTTCGTTCCCGCCGCGATCGATCTTCAATCTCTACTGGACGTGATAGCCAAATAAAACAATTCCGCGATCGATCTTCGTTCCCTCACGATCGACCGCGAGTCTTCACTGTATATTGGCGATCGATCGCGAGTTCTTGCGATCGATCGCCAATCTCTTCTGTTCAGCATCCATTTTATAGCTCGGCGATCGATCGCGATGTTGTTGCCGATTGATCGCGAGCTGTATAAAATTAATACTTCGAGATTTCAGTCCATTTTCTCACGTCTTCGCTTGGTTTGGTCCTTTTTCAACATTATTATTCCACTAATGTAATTATTCCCTAGACTGGATCAGAAGGTCTTCTTAAGCTTATAATGTCAGGCCTTTGGTGTTTGGCTTCAAAGAAAAGATAGGATACGCAAAGAAGAGAGTATAAGCATTTACAGTTCACATTTGTAGCACAAAATTGAGCTTCTCTTCTTTTTCTTTTTTTAGCATTGGCCACTTTGGGTCACTTTTTCTAAAGGCTTTTTTATCTATCTTTTTCTTTTCTCATTCATCAATTTTTTTTTCAATAATAAGCACATCTAACTGTAGCAATTTAAGTGCATCTAATGAGAATCATTATACTCCCTTTAGGTAAGGATAATTTTTTTTCCATTTAGGCTCATAAAGGTGGGTATAATGAGTTTGCCAAAAAAAAAAATTGTTGAATGGGGGCTAATTTCCATTCTTATTCATTTAAGCTCAAAGAGGGACACTAGTGGTATATATAGACAAGGTATGCTCGAAAGGCTCAAACGTTCCAAGGATCGCCTAAATTATATCCAAGTCAAGTTCATAATTATAAAATTTCGCCTCAAAGTGCCCTCAAATAGATTTTAGAGTCCTCTAAGATGCTCAAGACAAATCATAGTTAACAGAATTTTTCACTTTCCTATATAAATTCCACTCAATCACGACTCAGACGTGCATCAAAATGTTCCTCAAGTTTGACATATTAACTCAACCCAAGATATCACCAACAAGTCAAAATTTTCAAAACTCTAATTGAGATGGAGATTATTTTAATCATGTATTACAGTTGCAAGTTTCATTCATGTATTTCTTAATGAATAACTCAATTTTCACAAACAAATAACTTTAATATGCTCAAGAACGACTTCGTACCACTCGCTAAAATATCATTCAATAAAAGTAGTAGCAAGAGAACAACAGTACTCAGTAAAGACCCCCCCAAACTTAGTATGTGCATTGCCCTCAATGTACAGAAAACAATAAGTGCAGTAGCAAAACACATACCTCGACGACGATCGTCAGTGATCGTCGTCCTCATCGTCCCGCTCCGGTGGTGGGTCTGGGTAATATGGTTCCTGTGGCTGGTGTGGCTGGTATGGCTGGTATGGCTGGACTGTAGGCTGTGGTGGGAATGGAATGTTAGGGAAACCCTGTGCCAAAGCAGAGTTCCATGCAGCTTGATACTGCAAAAACTCCATGTTTTGCTGATATAATTGCTGGTGGCCCCATCGGAGTTCCCTTTGTTCATGACGTATCTCCTGCAACTCATGATGGAGGGATTCCATCGTAATTGAAGTAGGCACTGGAGCAGCAAATGATGATGGTCCAGGAAGGTTGCTGCTGCTAGGTCGTGGTTGTGCCATCCGTCTGACTGTGGCTGGTGCAGGATGATCGACCACGAGTGATGCCTTCGGTGGAATTGCCTCTTCTGCGGAGTCCCAGACAACTTCCGCATGCTTGCACAGAGAGGTGATAGTGGAGGGGCATGGCATACCAGAA
Source organism: Haberlea rhodopensis (assembly GCA_907163345.1). Lineage (NCBI taxonomy): Eukaryota > Viridiplantae > Streptophyta > Magnoliopsida > Lamiales > Gesneriaceae > Haberlea > Haberlea rhodopensis. Next base: position 200,960 of record CAJQUN010000355.1, on the reverse strand, counting down.
GTGGGAGGGCCGCGAGTGTAGTTCCGGATGGCTGCCTCGACAAAACAGTCGAGATCTATCGTGAGTCCGGTAACTATGGCATATACAAGTATAGCTTGGTCCTTTGTGACTTCCGATGTGTGAGTCGATGGCATGACCGAGCTACTATAAATGAAAACCAAGCCTTGGGCTCCTCCTTCAGATCCGATATCAGTACCAGCTGTGGCTTTCAGTCGGCGTTCAGTCGCCACTGAGTTCCCTCTACACATACCATGGACAAAATAGCATCTGTAAGGACCCCTTATACTTAACCCTTGATTAGTGTATTAATCATTATGTGTGGCACATGCTTTCCATAAAATCATTCGGGAACTCCGATGATACTTTACCATTGAATGGCAATTACAAAGTTTTCTTTAACATTCAATGTTATAAGTTCATCATCCTAACAACAAAAGACTCATAGAGTTCGCCCATTACACCACTTTTTACATTGTGGACTTTTATAAAAATTTGGGCAGAGTCTCCCCATAAATAGAGCTATCCCGAAATAAAAGTACAACACATAACATAATTCCCGGCCAGGGAAAGCATAATACTCATCAGAATACAGCAATACCAAGTAAATTCCCAGCCAGGGAAGACACCACACATATGGCAACAAAAGTGGGTTTCAACACCCACATACACTAATGACTCTCTTAACCTTTAGCAATTCTACCTCTAATTGCATGCAACCTCAAATGGAAGAGAGAAAGGCTCATGCCTTTATATACAACCCATGTACAAGTATAATCGTGCTCACATGCGAGCATCATAAATATGTGTATAACCATCATGGGTATATATATATATAGGTACTCTATACGATACCGTGCTCCATCAAGCCCTGGTACCACAATCCTGGGAGTACATCCAATCAACAGCTCGAGCTCATCTCCAAAGCCATCGATGTACCTGTTCACCTGTCCCAACAGAGACAGCCCCCAACGGGGTGAGCATACCAATTCCACAATTTCATAATCATAATGACATAATACATAATTTACAAAAAAATGTAAATATTGTGGAACATATGTGACACTGCCTGGATGGTATCATCCTCATCCTAGCGTACCCCTGCAATAACCCTGTTCTCAAAACAGATAAATCATCAAATCCTGAATATGCAGTTAATCATCATATTGGTTAACCCTAACCAGTTTCGAATTAACAACATTTCATAACATCTTTCTTTATCTAGCAATTATCATAATTCTAGATATCATATTGAGATTTCCTTAACTTCCGATACTAGTTAATCACTTCTTTGATTAACTACGTCTCTGTTCCTATTCATTACCAATAGGGAATAAAATACAGATATCCTAGATATCTAATCAATACCACATTTTTATTTCTTACTTCAAAGTAGCGTCATACTACTGGTGATACCACATTTTCATTTCTTACTTCAAAGTAGCGTCATACTACTGGTGTTCGCTCCGTAGCGACCACACCCATCATTTGCTCGCTTCATAGCGGCACCAAGCATTTCACCATGTGAATCAACATAACGTAACCAAGTCACGGTGCCATCATAGTAAAACATTTCATGTATTTTAAATCATGCATCATACTTGTAAAACATCATTCAAGCTATGCTCGTACGCTAAACGTACCTTAAATCCTCGAAGTCCGAGCCAAACCTTGCTCGAGTTCCATGCCCCGAGGAATGATGTGCTAACACGATAAATAATTCACGATTATTTACGAACATGCAACCCATGCTCAAGCACACCCATAACCCTCAACATATCGTCAACACACGACAATAAATCATTTAAAAGACCCGGGGCAGAGTACATGCAGGGAGGGGAACGAATGAGACAACAACGAAAATTGTTCAAGGATACCCTACAAATTTTCGAACCCTTATCTCACAAATCGAACCCAAAAAGCATCATAATACATTTAAACATGAATAAATCGAATGACAACAAGAATCATCATCCTCATGCCAAAAACCCCCAATTTTCGGATTTAAAGCCCTCAATTTTCGAACCAAACAATCCCTTAAATTCGAACCCTTATAGTTCTTTAAATTCGAACACAAATCCACCAAAAATAGCAGGGAATTACGTGAGAGGGACGAAAAAGAGGTAAAGAACGTTACCCAAACGAAAATCGGAAGAAAAATCGACCAAAATCGATAAACCCTAGAATTTGGGGATCGCCGCTCTTCTGTAAAATTCGAACTCAAACCGCGATGAAACTTCGAATTGACGGAGGGGAAAGGAGCGCCTGGTCGAGACGAAGCCGTGGGTAGGTCGGACGCGCCGATCGGCGGCCGGACGGCGGCGGGCGAGGCGTTTTCGTGCGCGGGCTGGGCAGGAATTTCGGGAATCGGCGGGAGAGAGAGAGAGACGCGGGTTGGGGCTGAAAATGGGATTTTAATAAAAATCTCGGGTTCAACTTGTATTTATAGCAAAATACACCGAAATACTAATAGCCCCACAAATACATCATGATTCATTAAAAATCATCTGTTTTCAAAAACTCTCTCTCTAACTCAAAAACCCCATACCGGTGCCCACACCAAGCACCCGAGATTCCGAGTCAAACTAAAAACCCAACTCACAGGTTTTCACCGAAATGAGAATACAATCTCAACCTCGAGATCCAACGATCCCAACTACTCAAATAGACGAGCCCAGAAGGCCCAACACCGCGATTAAACTCCAAATCGCTACGTAAAACATCTTTAGGGGTTATTTACACTCCGGGATTAACATCTCCAATCCCAGGTCATCACAATATCCCCCACTAAAAGAATTTCGTCCTCGAAATTAGTACCGGTGTATCACATCACACCCAGGCTACACAACAACATGAAACCATAACCTCGATTCTTGACCATATCAGAATCGTCTTAATAAACGCGAGGATACTTACCTCACATCAACTCTGAAACAGGGCGACTTACCCAAAACCAATATATCACCCAAGAGGCAAACGTACCTCGATGCGGGTCATCCCAAAGTCAGTCCCTCATGACTGCAAAACAACCGATGCTTACGACTGTAGATCGGACAATCATCCTTCGTTCTAATACAACCAGTAAGGACGCATCCTGAATGACACCTCAACCGTGGGGACGTTGACCTCGTGTCAACCCTGAAGTGGAATAGACTTCCAAATCCATCATAACGTCAAAAAGCGTCAGCGCAACCCACGCTAACAATCCAAAAGCAGTTAGTCAACTGAAACTGCGAGGATCCGAATCGCTCCCGATTCCATCGTAGATATCATTCAATGACATCTCTTATCATGACTCACGATGTCTAACATACATCGTTACGAGGGAAACACTAGTATCCCACGGTGTACACACACCAAACCTGGTTTCCACTTTCAAACCTCCTCTGTCGAAGGAGCAGTCGCATCATTGCAACTCAAATTGGGCAACTCACGGCCACAGATTCACACAAAAGATATCTCATAAGATGTCCACCTCTGGATATCCCAAGAACCACATCCTGGTCATAAACAAACAATCGAGACTCCTCAGAGTTTCAAACTTGAAAGGACATGCAATAAACCCATTGCATCCCAAATACATGGATTCCCAGATCGAATCAACGACGACTTGATGACTCTCTTGTTGGTACTCCAACATCATGAGCTGTCACAGACAAGTCTCACCAAGATTAAACATAACGTATACACGTTTCAGTGAGGCATGCACAACCTCAACCTCGATGACATGGTGACTACTAGAGTCCACCACAATCCACATCGTATCACCTTACGATTTGCCACACTTGGTTCCTACGAGCAGTATAACGGCTCTAACAAGCCCCTCTTGGTGCTGCACACACACGGCAGACAAACTAGTCGCTGCCTCTCTAGGTTCACCTCAAACCTACCAATAAGATGGACGTTTCCGCACGGCATACCATACTGTGGGAAGAAAATCAATAGAGTAGTGGGTCTTTACCCAACATTCCTCTAATGCCTATACACCCTGGACACTCCAATGTCCCTGTTTCATAGCCATGCATATAGTCATTAATTCTTGACATGAATGATTAAAATCATCATCTTATAATTATCACCATCTTATAACATCTTCATCATATGAGTATCATCATTTCATAAATATCATCATCTTATAACATCATCATCACATAAGCATCGTCATCTTATAGCATCATCATCTTATACATCATCATCTTATAGCATCATCATCTTATACATCATCATCTTATAGCATCATCATTTTATACATCATCATCTTATAGCATCATCATCTTATACATCATCATCATATAAGCATCATCATCTTATAGCTATAACAGTAAATGTACGAAATCATAGTTGAGTAAGCTTGCTGGTTATTCATTAACTTCTTTTCATTTTCCCTGGTTCATATTCATGCACATGGGCATCTTACCCTGTGGCATCTTACCACATAATAACATCGTATGACCTCTTACCATATGGGCATCTTACCCCGTGGCGTCTTACCACATAATAACATCGTATGGCCTCTTACCATATGGGCATCTTACCCTGTGGCGTCTTACCACATAACAACATCGTATGGTCTCTTACCATATGGGCATCTTACCCTGTGGCGTCTTACCACATAATAACATCGTATGGTCTCTTACCATATGGGCATCTTACCCTGTGGCGTCTTACCACATAATAACATCGTATGGTCTCTTACCATATGGGCATCTTACCCTGTGGCGTCTTACCACATAATAACATCGTATGGTCTCTTACCATATGGGCATCTTACCCTGTGGCGTCTTACCACATAATAACATCGTATGGTCTCTTACCATATGGGCATCTTACCCTGTGGCGTCTTACCACATAATAACATCGTATGGTCTCTTACCATATGGGCATCTTACCCTGTGGCGTCTTACCACATAATAACATCGTATGATCTCTTACCATATGGGCATCTTACCCTGTGGCGTCTTACCACATAATAACATCGTATGGTCTCTTACCATATGGGCATCTTACCCTGTGGCGTCTTACCACATAATAACATCGTATGGTCTCTTACCATATGGGCATCTTACCCTGTTATATGGCATCTTACCATAATATAATCATCGTGTGGCATCTTACCACATGGGCATCTTACCCAATCATATGGCGTCTTACCATATCGTCAACACTGTGTGGTATCCTACCACAGGGGCATCTTACCCAATCATATGGCGTCTTGCCATATCATAAACATTGTGTGGCATCTTACCACAGGGGCATCTTACCCACTCATATGGCGTCTTGCCATATCATAAACATTGTGTGGCATCTTACCACAGGGGCATCTTACCCACTCATATATACGTCATCATAAACACCATCATGATCATCATCATCGTAAACATCATCATCATAAACATCATCATAATCATCATCATCGTAAACATCATCGTAAACATCATCATCATAAACATCATCATAATCATCATCATCGTAAACATCATCGTAAACATCATCATCATAAACATCATCATAATCATCATCATCGTAAACATCATCGTAAACATCATCATCATAAACATCATCATAATCATCATAATCATCATCATAAATACTCATGCAATTAGTGCAAGGTCATAGTTTAGGAATATGTTACCGTTTGATGCTCGTACGTTTCTTACGTACCTTCCTTGCTTGAGCATTACATGAACAAACGCATTAGTATATTCAATAATAATTGAGACCATACCGAAGTATTCCACTGTCGGTTGTCTACCCAGTCTGTCCTCAGACAATACATCATATCTTTCTTTTCCCTGATTTTCTTCCAAAATCAGGTTCCTTGGCACGGAGCATATAGAGTGTTAGACATCGCTATTAATGCCATCCTATCGTGTTCCACACGATTCCTGCAACCACAATGGTTAGCAATACTACCTTTCATATCATTTAAGCACATAAACAATTAGTCATGTCGTATAACATTAATGCCATCATGCATAAATATGTGCTATCAATAGCTTCCTAGGCCCTCAACAGCCCCAATGAGCAACCACTGCTCTGATACCACTAATGTAAGGACCCCTTATACTTAACCCTTGATTAGTGTATTAATCATTATGTGTGGCACATGCTTTCCATAAAATCATTCGGGAACTCCGATGATACTTTACCATTGAATGGCAATTACAAAGTTTTCTTTAACATTCAATGTTATAAGTTCATCATCCTAACAACAAGAGACTCATAGAGTTCGCCCATTACACCACTTTTTACATTGTGGACTTTTATAAAAATTTGGGCAGAGTCTCCCCATAAATAGAGCTATCCCGAAATAAAAGTACAACACATAACATAATTCCCGGCCAGGGAAAGCATAATACTCATCAGAATACAGCAATACCAAGTAAATTCCCAGCCAGGGAAGACACCACACATATGGCAACAAAAGTGGGTTTCAACACCCACATACACTAATGACTCTCTTAACCTTTAGCAATTCTACCTCTAATTGCATGCAACCTCAAATGGAAGAGAGAAAGGCTCATGCCTTTATATACAACCCATGTACAAGTATAATCGTGCTCACATGCGAGCATCATAAATATGTGTATAACCATCATGGGTATATATATATATAGGTACTCTATACGATACCGTGCTCCATCAAGCCCTGGTACCACAATCCTGGGAGTACATCCAATCAACAGCTCGAGCTCATCTCCAAAGCCATCGATGTACCTGTTCACCTGTCCCAACAGAGACAGCCCCCAACGGGGTGAGCATACCAATTCCACAATTTCATAATCATAATGACATAATACATAATTTACAAAAAAATGTAAATATTGTGGAACATATGTGACACTGCCTGGATGGTATCATCCTCATCCTAGCGTACCCCTGCAATAACCCTGTTCTCAAAACAGATAAATCATCAAATCCTGAATATGCAGTTAATCATCATATTGGTTAACCCTAACCAGTTTCGAATTAACAACATTTCATAACATCTTTCTTTATCTAGCAATTATCATAATTCTAGATATCATATTGAGATTTCCTTAACTTTCGATACTAGTTAATCACTCCTTTGATTAACTACGTCTCTGTTCCTATTCATTACCAATAGGGAATAAAATACAGATATCCTAGATATCTAATCAATACCACATTTTTATTTCTTACTTCAAAGTAGCGTCATACTACTGGTGATACCACATTTTCATTTCTTACTTCAAAGTAGCGTCATACTACTGGTGTTCGCTCCGTAGCGACCACACCCATCATTTGCTCGCTTCATAGCGGCACCAAGCATTTCACCATGTGAATCAACATAACGTAACCAAGTCACGGTGCCATCATAGTAAAACATTTCATGTATTTTAAATCATGCATCATACTTGTAAAACATCATTCAAGCTATGCTCGTACGCTAAACGTACCTTAAATCCTCGAAGTCCGAGCCAAACCTTGCTCGAGTTCCATGCCCCGAGGAATGATGTGCTAACACGATAAATAATTCACGATTATTTACGAACATGCAACCCATGCTCAAGCACACCCATAACCCTCAACATATCGTCAACACACGACAATAAATCATTTAAAAGACCCGGGGCAGAGTACATGCAGGGAGGGGAACGAATGAGACAACAACGAAAATTGTTCAAGGATACCCTACAAATTTTCGAACCCTTATCTCACAAATCGAACCCAAAAAGCATCATAATACATTTAAACATGAATAAATCGAATGACAACAAGAATCATCATCCTCATGCCAAAAACCCCCAATTTTCGGATTTAAAGCCCTCAATTTTCGAACCAAACAATCCCTTAAATTCGAACCCTTATAGTTCTTTAAATTCGAACACAAATCCACCAAAAATAGCAGGGAATTACGTGAGAGGGACGAAAAAGAGGTAAAGAACGTTACCCAAACAAAAATCGGAAGAAAAATCGACCAAAATCGATAAACCCTAGAATTTGGGGATCGCCGCTCTTCTGTAAAATTCGAACTCAAACCGCGATGAAACTTCGAATTGACGGAGGGGAAAGGAGCGCCTGGTCGAGACGAAGCCGTGGGTAGGTCGGACGTGCCGATCGGCGGCCGGACGGCGGCGGGCGAGGCGTTTTCGTGCGCGGGCTGGGCAGGAATTTCGGGAATCGGCGGGAGAGAGAGAGAGACGCGGGTTGGGGCTGAAAATGGGATTTTAATAAAAATCTCGGGTTCAACTTGTATTTATAGCAAAATACACCGAAATACTAATAGCCCCACAAATACATCATGATTCATTAAAAATCATCTGTTTTCAAAAACTCTCTCTCTAACTCAAAAACCCCACACCGGTGCCCACACCAAGCACCCGAGATTCCGAGTCAAACTAAAAACCCAACTCACAGGTTTTCACCGAAATGAGAATACAATCTCAACCTCGAGATCCAACGATCCCAACTACTCAAATAGACGAGCCCAGAAGGCCCAACACCGCGATTAAACTCCAAATCGCTACGTAAAACATCTTTAGGGGTTATTTACACTCCGGGATTAACATCTCCAATCCCAGGTCATCACAGCATCCAAGTCAACGTGATTCCGGCAATATATGGAATAGTCATCCTCCGGAATGTTTGGCATGTTATATAGCGCATTGATAGCCTGTGAATCAAAAAGAATTGGTTGTTGCCGTACAGAGACAACATTGGCTTCAATATGGTTATGTGCCCGGAGGTTGGAGTAAAACTCCCTGACTAAAGAAACCACCGCATCTCGTGGTTGGCAAACAAAAGTATACAACTCTCGCCGGAGTGCCTCTTGGATCACAGCACAACCGAGCTTGCTCGTGTCCATTCCCCGTTCCCGTATCAGATTTTTCTTCCGGTATACCGCATAAAATTTTGCAGCTTCCTTATTTATGAACTTGTAGGAGTCAAACTCCTCAGGAGCGGGAACTGGCTGCTTTTGCTTGCGCTTCGGTGCCATCCCTAGAATCAAAGTTACCAAAACCACTACCAACCAACAATCCAAGTTAAGCTACTAACCCTACCACACAATAATCACTAGGAAACTCTTCAATTCTCCCCCAAACTTAACAATACCATACAATTCCAACTTCACCAATTCACAATTCAAAATCTTAATAATTTCACACCCCAACACTTAATTGACAATCAATTAATGGCCCATGTATAGCAAATCTAAAATACCTCAACAAATTTCGAAAATTTGTTACTTGATAGTCCTTAGCTTTCCATAGCTTCAACTTGGAGTGTAGGGTGCTAAAAATTCCTTTTCCCTTGCTAATTCCTGTGAAAGATTGATGCTTGATGTTAGAATTGAAGATATGTTTCGAAAATTTTGAAGAAAAATGAAGGATTGAAGATGGATTGGGAAAGAATTGAGAAGAATTGGGGAATTTGGGGGAGGGTTTCGATTTTTAGTGTGTGGAGTGTGTGTAAAATGTTGATTTCTGATATTAAAAAAACAAAATTTTGGACCTCGCGATCGATCGCGGATGTTTGCCGATCGATCACGAGAGTTTTCTGGAATTGGGCGATCGATCGCGAGTTCTTGCCAATCGATCGCGAGTTCTTGCCGATCGATCGCCCAATTAAATTTTTTTTTTGTTTTTCTTCACGGGACTTGGCGATCGATCGCGATGGTATGGCGATCGATCACGAAAACACACTGCCTGAATTTTTTTTTTTAGATCAACACTTTTTCTCTCGGGATTCGCTCTTCTCCACCCACTCTGCAAAATTGACACACGGAGTCAATTCTTGAACAAAATTTCAAACAAAACAAATTCTAACTAAAAAAAATTAAAACGAAGAAAAAGGGAGAAAACATGGTGTTCTTAATTTATAGTCCCAAGCTGGACTTATTACCAAATCGATTTAAGCGTCAAAATGGACAATAGTAGGCGGACTGAAATCATGTCCATGATAGTGCTTCAACCGCTGTCCATTGACTGTGAAGGTGCCTTTTGTTAGATCATTGATCTCGATCGCTCCGGATGGAAATACCCTTGTGATAGTGAATGGTCCTTGCCATCGAGACTTCAACTTACCTGGAAAGAGTCTCAATCTAGAGTTAAAAAGTAGGACCAAATCCTCTTCTTTGAAATCACGCTGGCTAAGCTTAGCATCATGCCATTTTTTTGTTTTGTCTTTATAGATCTTGACATTCTCATAAGCTTGGTTTCTAAACTCATCCATTTCATTTAAGTGTAGGAGACGTTTTTCACCTGCAACAGTTAAATCAAAATTCAGATTTTTTAATACCCAAAATGCCTTGTGTTTTAGCTCGACAGGAAGATGACATGCTTTTCCAAAAACTAACCTATATGGTGATGTACCAATAGGTATTTTAAATGCCGTCCTATATGTCCCATAAAACATCATCTAACCTCAAGGACCAATCTTTTCTAGACGTATTGACCGATTTTTCCAAAATCCGTTTCACTTCTCTACTAGAAACCTCTACTTGTCCACATGTTTGTGGGTGGTAAGGTGTTGCAACCTTGTGGGTGACACCATATTTGCTCAAAAGTTTTTCAAAGAGTTTATTGCAAAAGTGTGACCCATTGTCACTAATGATTGCTCGAGGAGTGCCAAATCGAGTAAAAATGTTCTTTTTCAAAAATTTTACCACCACTCTAGCATCATTAGTGCGTGAAGCTTCAGCCTCAACCCATTTTGAAACGTATTCCACAACGACAAGTATGTAATAATTAGAACATGAAACTGAAAATGGTCCCATAAAATCTATGCCCCAAACATCAAATAAATCACATTCAAGCATATTGTTTAAATGCATTTTATGTCTCCTAGAAATGTTGCCCGTTCTTTGGCATTTATCACAAGTGGATACATACATGTATGCATCTTTAAACAAGGTATGCCAGTAAAAACCCGATTCAAGTACCTTGGCAGCAATTTTTGTTGGACCCATGTGTCCCCCTACCTCTCGGTCATGACAGTGGCTCATAATAGATGCCATCTCCTCCTCCGGTACACACCTGCTGATCATGTTGTCTGCACAAACCTTAAACAACAATGGGTCCTCCCACATGTAGTGTTTAACATCAGATATGATAGAAGGTCATTGGTGGGAGGATACCACTAACCAGATCATTTGCAAAATCGGCATACCACGGTAGTGCAAGAACTTGGAAAAGCTGTTCATCAGGAAATTTTTCATTGATTTCTTCCAGTTCATTATCATGTTTCTCCATCATATTATCAATCCTAGATAAATGATCTGCTACTACATTCTCAACACCCCTCTTATCTTTAATTTCTAAATCAAATTCTTGCAATAGGAGAATCCATCGGATTAAACGTGGTTTAGCATCTTTTTTAGCAAGAAGATATTTAAGTGCCGAGTGATCAGTGTACACAATTACTTTTGATAGACAGAGATAAGAGTGCAATTTATCAAACGCAAATACTACTGCTAGCAATTCTTTCTCAGTGGTGGCATAGTTTTGTTGTGCCTCATTTAAAGTTCGACTAGCATAGTAAATAGTATGAAATACCTTATTCCGTCTTTGTCTCAATACTGCTCCGACAGCTGTGTCACTAGCATCACACATCAACTCAAATGGCATATCCCAATCCGGTGCCACCAACACAGGTGCTGTTATTAACTTCTCCTTCAATGTCTCGAATGCCTGCACACAATCAAGATTAAAATCAAAAGGTGTATCTTTAGTCAATAAATGAGAGAGTGGTTTCGAAATTTTTGAAAAATCTTTAATACATCTCCTATAAAAGCCTGCATGGCCTAGGAAGCTTCGAACCCCCTTCACTGATACTGGTGGAGGTAGTTCTTGTATCACCTGGATCTTTGCTCTGTCCACCTCCATACCCTTGTGGGATATTTTGTGTCCCAAGACTATTCCCTCTTGTACCATGAAGTGGCATTTCTCCCAATTTAGTATCAAATTTGTCTCTTCACACCTTGTTAGTACTAAGTCAAGATTATTTAAGCAAGCATCAAAAGAATCCCCAAAGACAGAAAAGTCATCCATAAAGACCTAAGAATTTTTCAACCATATCATGAAAAATAGACATCATACATCTTTGAAAAGTTGCAGGCGCATTACACAATCCAAATGGCATTCTCCTAAATGCAAACGTACCATAAGGACAAGTGAAGGTAGTCTTCTCTTGGTCCTCAGGTGCAATAGCTATTTGATTATACCCAGAATAGCCATCTAGAAAACAATAGAAATCATACCCTGCTAGACGCTCTATCATTTGGTCAATGAATGGGAGGGGAAAATTGTCTTTATGGGTGGCGTCATTTAACTTTCTATAATCAATGCAGACGCCCCCAACCTGTGACTGTTCTAGTAGGGATCAATTCATTGTTCTCATTTTAACTACAATCATACCTCCTTTCTTGGGTACACATTGCACAGGACTAACCCATGCACTATCAGAAATGGGATAGATAATACATGCATCCAGCAGTTTGATGACCTAGGCCTTTACCACTTCTTGCATCTTCGGGTTAACCGGCGTTGTGGTTGAACCACAGGTTTGTAAGCATCCTCCATCAAGATCTTATGCATACATGTTGATGGGCTTATCCCTCTTATGTCCGCTACTTTCCATCCGAATGCTTTCTTATGCTCCCTCAAAATCCTAAGTAGTTTGTCTTCGTTTATACCTGTTAAAGATGAAGAGACAATTACAGGCAATGACTCATTAAAATCTAAATAAACATACTTGAGATGAGGAGTGAGGACTTTGAGTTCAAGAGTTGGTGGTTCTTCAATGGAGGGCTTTTGTGGCTTCATGTCCCTCTCTCCCAACTCGCCTAAGTTGTTACGCACACGCCTATTATGGGGAATATTTGCGTTCAAATAAACGACAGTCTCTTTCAACTCGACGGTCTCGCCCAGCTTTTCAATGTCCTCTACCAAGCATGCTTCATATTCATCCTTGTGTGTTTCCTTAAACACATTAGCAGAAAACACTTCAATAATATCAACACTAAAACACATATGCTCATCATGTGGGTGTTTTAAAGCTTTAAAAATGTTGAAAGTGACTTGATCCTCTGTGTAGGAGGATCAACTTCCCATGTTGGACATCTATAAGTGCCTTTCCAGTAGCGAGGAATGGTCTTTCCAAGATCAGTGGCGTGTCAGCATCTTCTTCCATATCCAACACAAGAAAGTCTGCCGGGAAGATGACTTATCGACCTTCACTAGGACATCCTCTATGATTCCTCATGGGTATGTCACAGACCTATCTGCCAATTGCAAATAAACAGTGGTCGGTTTGGCTCACCAAGCCCCAACTTCCTGAAAATTGACAAAGGCATAAGATTAATACTTGCACCTAAATCACATAAAGATTTGTAAATGAAATAGACCCAATTGTGCAAGGTATAGAAAAACTCCCTGGATCTTTCAACTTAGGAGACAGTTTGTTTTGGACAACTTCAGAACCCTCCTCAGTTAACTTAATCGTCTCATGCTCACCCAATTTCCTCTTATTCGACAGAATATCTTTCAAAAACTTAGCGTAGCTAGGCATTTGAAGTAAAGCATCAGCAAATGGAATATTTATTTGTAATTTCTTAAAAATTTCTAAGAAATTAGCAAAACTAGCATCTACCTTTGCCCTTTTTAATGCAGCAGGAAATGGGGGAGGGATTTGTAACTTCTTGGGTGGTGCGATAGGTGTAGTGGTAGTAGTAGACTTACCATTTTCACTTGTCTGAATGTCATTCTCACCTTCCAACTCAACTACGTGCTCATCGTCCCGATCTTCAATCTGTGATCCAATTTCTTTTCCACTCCTCATTGAGATCTCCTTGGCTTGCTCTCGGGGGTTCTTTTCCGTATCACTTGGTAAGCTTCCTGGTGCTCTTCCCGCTAACATATTTTCCATTTGCCCCATTTGAGTTTCCAAGTTCTTAATTGATGCATCTTTATTTTGCATCCTATTCTCCGTCATCATCATGAACTTAGTTAGAAACTCTTCCATACTCGGCTTCGGTGGATAACCCGGTGGAGGTTGTGGATTCAAGACATTCTTTTGGTTGGACCAAGAGAAGTTCGGATGATTCCTCCACGGTTGGTTATAGTTGTTGGAGTATGAGTTACCCTGTGGTGGTCTATATCCTACAAAATTTGCTTGTTCATTAGATTGCATAAAAGGATTACCTGCCTGACATTCCGTGCTCGGATGGTTGCCTCCACATAAATCACACGTGATCACTTGAGCTTGCATGGCTGTCATGCTCAAACTGTCCATCTTCTTGTTCAAAGCCTCCAATTGAGCTTGTATTGATGTCACTTCATCCACTTGATGTATCCCAATCGGTCTTTTGGGCACATTCCTTTCGGACTGCCACTGGTAACTGTTGGATGCCATCTCTTCCAAGAGTGTGAAAGCTTCCTCAGGTGACTTTCTCATAATGGTACCTCCTGCTGCTGCATCAATCATGGATCTATTAGCAGAATATAAGCCATTGCAAAATGTTTGTACCTAAAGCCAAATCGGAAGGCCATGATGTGGGCATCTTCGAAGTAGATCCTTGAAGCGCTCCCAAGCTTCATATAGAGTCTCCGGATCATGTTGCACGAATGTGGTGATATCATTGCGCATCTTAGCTATCTTGGAAGGGGGAAAGTATTTTGATAGGAATGATTGAGCCATCCCCTCCCAAGTAGTGATCGACCCCGCAGGCAATGAATTCAACCAGCTCTTAGCTTTATCGTTTAAAGAAAAGGGAAAAAGTCGTAACCTGATGGCGTCGTCAGTGACGCCATTGTGCTTGAATGTGTCGCATATCTCCAAAAAGTTGGAGATATGAGCATTAGGATCATCAGTAGGCGATCCTCCAAATTGCACAGAATGTTGAATCATCTGAATTATGGCAGGCTTGATCTCGAAGTTATTAGCCTGAATCCTTGGTCTAGTGATGCTAGACATGGTGCCTTGAAAAGATGGTTGTGCATAGTCCATCATGGACCTTGTAATTGGCACTTCATCATTGTGTTGTTCACCATTCCCTCGATTATTCTCAGCCATCTCTCTAGTTTCTTTCCGAAGACTTCTACAAGTTCGCTCAATCTCCAAGTCAAGTGGCTCTAATATAGGCCCGTGACTTCGTAGTATGCACTACAAAGACAACTCCCTGCAAAATTCAACACAACGAAGGAACAACAGTGGTGAAATCGTATAAACCGTAATAA
This sequence comes from Haberlea rhodopensis, assembly GCA_907163345.1. Classification (NCBI taxonomy): domain Eukaryota; kingdom Viridiplantae; phylum Streptophyta; class Magnoliopsida; order Lamiales; family Gesneriaceae; genus Haberlea; species Haberlea rhodopensis. The sequence goes on along the minus strand of CAJQUN010000355.1, from coordinate 185,763 downwards.
AAGTAAAAATAAAAAATCATGGCTAAATTATAGTCAACTAATCTACTATGATATTACTTAGACTAGTCCCCGGCAATGGCGCCAAAAAACTTGATCGCTTTTATTTTAAGCAGTTATTTCTCAGTGTAGCGATTCTCTACCGCAAGTGCACGTTGTCATGTTTTAGTATGATGGTTTAAAAGTAAGGAGTGTCGTACCCACAGGGACTAGTAGTAATTACCACGTTCAATTAGAATTTCTATATTAAACCTACGATTATGAAATGATTGTGAAACTAAATTGACTTAAGCACAAAAGTTAACCTAACCACCAGTGATGGATAATTGAAGAGAATTTATAAACGAATTATCAAGACATCGGTTCACCCATGTAATCCCCCAAAAGTTGTCTATTAATTATGATTCAATGTTCTATGTTCTAGGGTGACGAGTTCTCCTATTTCATTTGTTATACCTTGGTCCGGTTATAACAAGTCTAGCATTAATCTACAATAAACCACTCCCGTGTCTTTATTGAATGATTAATACCGAAAAACGCTTCGTGAAAACTACTAGCCTTCGATTTTGGTAAATCTATTGCTATCACACGTGTGCTAGATTTTACTTGGTCCGTCTCAACCTAAAACCCAAGGCCTAATTTACTACGTCGTATCGTAATCTCCTATGGTCAATTCAATTACGATTACCAATATCATGCAAAAGGTAGCTAATCTTTTACAAGCATTAAAAACATAAATTATGCGCAAAGATCATAGATATCAAATCAAAACCACTAATTAACTCAAGGGTTAAAGCATGGGATCCCCTATGTCTTGACAAATATCTTAGCCAACAACCATAATCAAATTATAATATAAAAACATGTCTTTAAAAAATTTAACATCACAATCTGAAATAAAAAATAATCAAGTTCAGAAATACTAAGATAACGAGGATGTCGCTCCGTGCGTCGCTCCGTTCTTTCGTTCCTTGCGTTGCTCTTGCTCTTCAATGATTTGTGGTCTTGCTTTGGATGGAGGAATGGCTGCTAGGTGTCAGTTAAAATTGGCAAAAGTCCTTCAAAAATCGTCCCTAGGTCTGATATATAGGGTAACAATAATTGGGAAGGAGTCCACCTTGAACCAAACATGGAAAGTCTTTATTTTTCCAAAAGCTCTTCGCGTCGATCGATCTTCGTTCCCCCCCGCGATCGATCTTCAATCTCTACTGGACGTCATATCCAAATAAAACAATTCCGCGATCGATCTTCATTCCCTCGCGATCGACCGCGAGTCTTCACTGTATATTGGCGATCGATCGTGAGTTCTTGCCGATCGATTGCCAATCTCTTCTCTTCAGCATCCATTTTATAGCTCGGCGATCGATCGCGATGTTGTTGCCGATCGATCGCGGGCTGTATAAAATTAATACTTCGAGATTTCAGTCCATTTTCTCACGTCTTCGCTTGGTTTGGTCCTTTTTCAACATTATTAGCTTATTTCCTCCACTTTTATCCCCTTGGACCTAGATTCCTGAAATACACAATAATATACCGAAAAGCATAAAATAATCCAGGAATCACTACGAAAATCAATACAAAAACGTAGCAAAATAAGTGTAAAATTCACACTTATCACACAACCAGTGATTAACCCAATGGAGAATGCAAGTGTGGTCACACTGAGGAGTGGTAAGGAGTTAGAGATACCGGAGGAGGAATCAACACCACCATCACGCATGAAGAGGAAATGGAGGCCAAGGTGTAAAGCAAGGAAACTACTGAGATTGAGGTACCAAAAATTAAGTTTCCCCCATTTTCTGATTATAAAGTTTCACCCCTTTCCCCCATGCATTGAAAGAATAAGAAGGATGTTGGACTTAAAACCTTATATGAAACTTTTCGACGGTGCGAGGTAAACATTCCTTTACTTATGCTATTCAACAAGTACTCATCATGTAAAATTGATAAAAGATTTATGCGCTGCGAAAAACGTCATCGGTTCAAGGGGTCTCATAAGGTAGAATTAGGTGAAAACATCTCTGCTGTCATCCAAGGGAAAATCCCTACAAAGTGCACGGACCAAGGTATGTTCTCTATCCAATGCACAATAGGTAATACTTGTCTTGAGAAGGCCATGTTAGATCTAGGAGCATCAATAATGTCATGCCATATTCTATTTATGCTTCCTTACAACTTGGTCCATTGAGCACAACTGGATAGTTATTCAATTATCTGATAGAGCTAGTGCATATCCTAGGGGCGTTATACAGGATTGATGTTTCCTGCTGACTTTTATGTGCTCGATATGGAGAATGGTGACAAGAGTAGCCCCATTTTGTTAGGAAGACCATTTCTAAAGACTTCTAAAACAAAGATAGATCTTCATAGTGACACTCTCACCATAGAATTTGTGAAATTATTACTTTCAATATTTATGATGCCATGAAATGTCCATGCATTGATAATGGCACTGCCTACTCTATTGACATTTTTGATTACCTGTCCCATGAGGTCTTTGAGATTCTAGGGAAAGATGAGTTGGAAGTCGCTCTTGCCATACCTATTGAAAAAGATGATGATGAGTTACCCCCCTTTGATGAGTTGAAACACCATAGCTGCCTTGAATGATACACTTGAGATGTCTCAGTCAGGTAATGTTTATTTTGTATCTTTACCTGCTTCTAACTCTAGATTACTTCAATCTGTGTTGCAGGCACCCACCATAGAGTTGAAACCACAACCGAGCCTTCTCCAATATGTATTCCTTGGTGAAGGAGATACTCTACTAATGATCATCTCAAGCAAGTTGGGGGATGATCAAGAGAAGGAGCTTATTCAAGTGCTCAAGGAGCACAAGACTGCCATAGGTTGGACCACTGTTGTCATCAAAGAATCAGTCCCTCCACATTCATGCATTGTATTCTACTCAAAGAAGGAGGGAAACCTACACGCCAACCTCAAAGGAAACTCAATCCATCCATGATGGATGTGGTGAAAGAAGAAATACTTAAACTTCTAGCAATTAGGGTAATCTATCCCATCTCAGACAGCCAATGGGTTAGTCCAGTTCAAGTTGTACCAAAGAAGACTGGAATCACCGTAGTCAAGAACAAGGATAATGAGTTGGTTGCCACTCGTATTCCAAATGGGTGGATAGTTTGCATCGACTATAGGAAGTTGAATGCTGGAACTAGAAAGGATCACTTTACTCTACCCTTCATTGATCAAATGTTTGAGTGGTTAGCTTGTCATTCCTACTATTCTTTTCTTGACGACACTCTGGTTATTTTCAGATTGCAACAAAGAGAAACAACATTCACATGTCTCTTTGGAACATTTGCCTACAGACGCATGCCTTTTGGCATATGCAATGCCCCAGCCACATTCCAACGATGTATGCTTAGTATATTTTCTGAGTATACTGAGCATATTTTAGATGTGTTTATGGATGATGTCACTTTCTATGGTAATTCATTCAAGGAATGTCTAGCTAGTCTTACACTTGTATTGAAGAGATGCATTGAGACCAACTGGTAGCGCTCATCGCGTACGTCCAAATTAATCATTCTCAGTTAATAGCAAATTGATATAGTAGTGTGAGTATGGATCAATCCCACAGGGAAGTGAATATTATTTGGCTAACAAGAATCAAAATAGGGGGATTTGTTGATGTTACTAATCTAAATTATCTAGGATGCAAGATTTACATAAAAGATGAATTAATCTTAAATAGAGATCTTGGTTTCGGTCAACTCTACCATCGGAATTCACACATTCAATCATCGATTTTTTCATAAATGTAATTTGTATACATGAATATTCACAATTGAATATTTAACTCCTATCTCACCTTAAGATTAGTTAAATCGAAAATAACATTCAAATTTAACCCTTATCGATTAATCAACCTTAACAACAACAATTAAGATTTAAACTAATGATAGCATACAAACCAGTGAGATTGATGAAACTAAACAACAACAGTTTATATTTAATCTAGTCAAAAGTTTTCCCTAAGAATTTAATAATCTTAACAACAGAGAATTATCAATCCTAGTTGCTTCACAAATTCGATTAATAAAACAATTACAGATTTGATATCAAATTTAGCATTAGATTGTATGAAAAAATATTAGTTAGGTATTCTAAGAACCAAACAACATAATCATGGCAAGAATGATTGAAAAAACTCTTGATACTCAATAAAAAATCACCAATTCAAAACAATAATTTCATAAATGAATTAAAATCCAAGTTTTTTGTCTCCCTCAACCATGAATAAGAGTTTAGCTACTCATAACTAATAAAAAACAAACAAAATAATGTATAGAAAACATGAATAAAAGTAAAACAAACTATGAGAATCGCCACGCGTGGAGGTTGTCAATCCCGCCTTTGTGTTGAATCTTCAAGCCGCGTTCAAAACTTGAGAGAAAATTTTATTCTAGGTCTAAATTATGATGTCAAACTCTAGTTATCTGATTTGAGGCCCCTAATCTCGAGATTTATGGTAGGAGAATGATAGGGTGGGTAAAAATCTATCCAAAGATGGAAGAAATCGAGTTTCCATATTTTTGATGATTCTGCGCCGCAATCGATCGGTGAAATGGGTGATCGCTCGCCCGTTATTTTTTTTCATATTTTTGGACCCACCGATCGATCGGTGATTCAGGGAGATCAATCACCCGTTCGTAAATTTTGTTGCTTAAAATTTATGCCTCTCCAGATCGATCGCTGCTTCTAGGGCGATTGATCGCGAGTCTTTTTTCACTTTTTATGCATTTTCTTGGTCTACTGTGATCCCTCATCATCTTCAATGCATTTCTTGGTCCTTATGCTCCATTGTTATCTCAATTTCCTTAATTGCACCTATATGTAACAGTAGAACAAGCTCAATCCCCAAAAATCTCATATTCCAATATAGCATCGAACGTGTGAGTGTCATGCACAACTCATAGATTCAATCAATGTAAAACTCCATAATAGCTCAAGTTGTACACTAAGACAAGTATAAGCTCACTTGCACACTTTCTCCACTATCTTAGCCACAAGCAAACACAAATCAAGTAGGACTTTATAAGTTTGTAATGTCGCTTGGGTGTTGGCTTATGAAAGAAAGAGTATGATATAACAAAAAAGAGAGTATAATGGTATGCACAAGCTACTTCATCTTGTATGCATATTTTTTCTTTATCTTGTTCACTTTCTTCTTCATTTTTTCCAAACCTTGTGTGTTGTACTTTGTTGTACAAGGCTTTTATTCCTCTTTCTTTTATGCCTAAGCTCCTTTCGAGCAATGTTCTCTTTTTCAAGGCATATTATTTCATTATTTTTGATAATAAACTCAACATATGTAGATCAAAATAACTCCAAGTGCATGTGAATGAAACACATTAGACCCCCTTAAAAGGTATGGATAAAAACCAGTATAGGCTCATAAGGGAAGCCAAAGAATGTCGTATGAGGGTTGTTTGTATCCTTAGCATACAATCATTCGCTTTTCATGTAAGCTCAAAAATGACACTACTTGGATTTATTTACATGGTAAGTTAAAAAGGTTTGAAGGTCCCAACAATTGTCTATATCATTTTTAAGTTTGCAAGTAGTCTAGACATACGCCTTAAAGAATGTGTAGTTAAGTTCTAGCATTTATCAGAGACTTCGTAAGACTACCACAAGATTCACATGACCTTCACTAAGTTTCACACACTTCACAAGTTATGACTCTTTTGTGCTCAAAGTATTCAATAACCATATCACAACACAATTCGCATTAGAGATCAAAGTGTTCCAAGGTTAACAATTCACCTACTTTAAAAAATATGCATGCCATCAATTAGGTTTCATCATGAGCTAGTGATTCAAAAGTCCATGTCCATCAATTGGAAACTTAATTCCTCCTTTACCTTAATCATACTAAAAAAGGAAACAGCATTCAAATTCGACTCTAATCATATCCTTAACCAAAACTACAGCCGTTAAAATTAATTCAATGATAGCTTCAAAAACTAGTAAGTATCATGAATCTAATCAATAAAAAACTACAGCCGTTAGAATTATTTATCAAATCGTTTTTTCTAAGAATTTAACAACACCAACAACATGTAATTATCAGTCTTAGTTGCTTCATAATTAGCATTAGATTAGGTGATCAATCTATCAATCAAACCCAACAATCATAATCATCGTAATCTGAAAAACAATTGAAATTGAATTAAAATCCAACAATCAAACCAAAATCTTCACAAGTGTTTTAATTCCAAAGGCAAGTATCCCTCAACCAAGAATCAAAAGATTTAGCTACTCATAATCACACTAAAAACGACAAAATCTAGTGTATGAAACATAAAATAATCAGTAGAAAAGAGTTACTAAAGAGAAACACGCTTCCGGCTCGTCAATTCCGTCTTCGTGTTTTGATCCTCTAAAGCGTTCTTCAAAAGTTTGAGAGTAAAAAATCTATTCTAAATCTAAAATTATGATGTAAAGTTTGAATTCTGGTCTAAGGTGGCTGATAATTCGAGTTATAGCAAGTGAATATGGTAGGATAGGGTAAAATCTTCGCAAAGATGGTAAAAGACCTTGTTTCCTAATTTTCTCGGACTCTCTGGCGATCGATCGCTAGCTTTATTTTTTTTGGCATATTCTTTGGGCGATCGATCGCTAGCTCTTACCGATCGATCGCTTGGATCCAAGAGACTTTGGCAATCGATCACTCATATTTACCGATCGATCACTGACCCTCTAATTTGTTGCTCAACTTTCTGTCCAAAGACGATCGATCCCCTCTTCTACCCGATCCATCTCTTATCCAAAATTACATTTTAAGCCCTTTTCTTGATCAACCTTGAGTCCTTATAATCTTCAAAACTTTTATTGATCTTTATTTGCCTTTTTTTGTTCGATTTCTTCTACATTTACACAATTATACGATTAGGTAGTGTTGGAACCGAAGAGGGAGGGTGAATGAGGTTCCTTGTCTACTTTAGCGATTTAAAGTGATTTTGCAAAAGTCGAGTTTGCGCTGCGGAAGACTTGATGTCAATCGAATAATGAACAATAAGAAATAATAAAGTAAATGTGTAATGTAAATAAAGCAATAAAGAACACAAGTATTTGTTATAGAAGTTCGGTGATGAATCGCCTACGTCTCCTCTTCCCGGTTAGAAAACGTCCAACTGAGGTTCCATAGAACACTTTGATCTTGGCCTTGAGGGCTCCAAGTTAGCCACAAACAAACTCTTCCCGAGTCACACACTCTTCACGAGTCTTCTTGGCCTTAAGGGTTCCAAGGATAGCCACAAACAAACTCTTCCCGAGTCACACACTCTTCACGAGTCTTCTTGGCCTTAAGGGCTCCAAGGATAGCCACAAACATGCACCAACTTCACTTGTTGATGACTTAAATTTCCAACTTGCGTCGGTGTTGGAGGACCTTACAACGATTCAAATAACACCTTCATGGTGTAACCAAATGAAGAACAAAAGCTCTCACACAAGAAATGAATTACAAACTCTCAATACAATACAAATGTATGAAGTTTACAATGCTAGATTGAATTTAATTGAACAAAGCTTTCTTGTATTGTATCCTCTTGTTTCTTGTCTTCAACTTGAGCTCAATCATCCATATTTATAGTGTAGGAGGCTCCCAAAGGTCATACTAGCCGTTCATAGCCATTAGCAACAATTTTGGACTAAAATTATGCGCCATCGCCAAGTCCATCGCCTCGGGCGATCTCCATCGCCTCGGGCGATCTCCATCGCCATGTTCTAACGGTCAAATCTTGCCTAGATCGCCTTAGGCGATCTCCCCTTCGCCTGGTGCGATTTGCATTCAAAATAAATGCCGTAGGTAAGCTTCTGGATCGCCCGGGGAGACCATGCCATCGCCTAGGGCGATCTGGATCGCCAGGCGCATAGCGTGCCATCGCCTAGGTCGATGGTGCACGGCGTTGACACGCGTGGCTCGGATCGCCTGAAACTATGGCTCGGATTGCCTGAAACTATCTCCCAGATTTTAACAACTTCAACTTTGCACTTTTTGACCATCTTAAGCTCGTTTCTAGGAAAAGTGGTGAACATAAAAGTTGTAGCCCTTCCTCTTGGCTACGTGTGGACAAATATTAATCACATTTCATTAAGCTATGAAGAAGTTATGCCCAAAATGCTACAGCCGCTCAAACCTTGCTACAATCTGCACTTGCTATGACTTCCATGCCATTTTGCTCCATGATGCAATCCGAATTGGACTGAGATGCATATTAAGTTGGCTTTCCAACCTCTTTGGATTCACGTCATTCGGATCATAGAACCAAGAGATATAATCAAAACACTGCACTGCTCTCCAATTGGCTTCTATACGAATTTGCCCACCAACGGACCATTGGTTTGTGGGTCTTCACCCCAACATAAATTATTGTTCCAACATCATTCCATGCATGTTGAACACTTATTTTGGTTGTTCATAGATGTCATTCCTTCTCGTCCAAGCTCAATATATTCCTTGATAAAATTCACCTCTTGTCCTTTGAACTCGCAAATGTCATTGTGTAACTTGAGTCATCTTCCATTGGTCTTCCCAACCAATTTATCCATCTAACCCACGAATTAGTACTACAAAAGCAAGTTTTGTTGATCATCAAAACCCATAAATAATTTGGAGATTAATTAAGCATTAAACTCAACAATGCGTTTAAGGCTCAACAATCTCTCCCTTTTTGATGATCATTTGGTAAACTTGTAAATGAAAAATGCATGAAATAACAATAAACAAGGCTCACCCTTAACAATGCATAACACATACAAGTGAACCATATTAAGCATATTACAAAAACTCTCCCCCTCAAAACATGCATCTATTAAGGTTTAAGTTTACCACAATATTCTCCCCCTTTTTGTGATAATCAAAAATCATAAAATTCAAATAAACAAATCAAGTAAGCATGTTCCTTTAATTCCATAAATCATAGCAACAAATATATGTTGACACATCGCCATAGTCTAAAAATAAACATGTGTTCCTCATCAAGCATGCAATAGCCATAACAAGCGTAAGATTAAATTATTGAGAGGAAGATAAAATGCGGTTAAGGCAATGAAACAACATGCGAGTGAATTCTAAATGTGCAAAGCGTGCATATGTTCCATCAAAAAACCATTTCTTCATGCTCGGTAAACATTAAATTGCTCCATGCATCATCATAAACAATTGACTAGTTAATAAGGCGCATGTGATGAGAGCAAAATCATTTAGGCCATAGAAACAAAAAAGATAAAAGAAATTCTTAAGCCATAATCATATGATCCAAGATTGAGCATTTAAACAATTGAAACATGCTTACTTATCTTGAATTAAGTTGCACATTGCATATTCAAAATGAACTCAAATCACATAATAGATTTAGCATCATGCAAAAAAATTTAAGTTGGTTAATGCATACCAACATAAAGTAGGCAAATTTTAAGCATGCAACATATGAAGCATCATGATGAAGTGTATGAAGCATTATTTTAAGATCATGACAAAGCCTCAAACAATTTAAAACATGGCATCACAAGACTAAGCCTACAAATTAACATGCTCATTGTGTCAAATTTCTCAACACAATAACAAACTCCTATAGCCACAATTATCAGAGCATTTGCATATTTTAACCATTATGAGTTAAGCATATAAAACATGCATTTAAACAAATTTAAATATGCAACAAAACTCATTAATAAGAAGATACAACTTAATTCAGTCATAAACTTGTTCAATTACAAAAATGAGCATGAAATCAAGTAATATCATGTTTAAGCATTCAATAAAAAATCAATTCACAATACTCAAGCATATAGACCCATATATATGATAATAAAAGTTCTAACACATTGAGAATATATGGTCACACAAATATGCACATGCTACGGGGAAATGCAATTCACTACAAATGAATATCAAGCTTCATAATTTATTGGTCACAATTAATTTGTGTCAATGAAATTTTGTAATTGCTCTATTAAATGCACAAGGAAAAATATAATTAGCTCCCCCTAAATATGATATCATAATCAATGTACTCAAAACTCAAATTCTCAAAGATCACCTTCAAAGTAATTGAATTTCACCACATAATCATGATATATAATCAAGGAACATTAACCAAGCAAAAGAGCTAATTATGCTACTATGATGCTTAAAATAAATTACCTCTAATGACAAGAGTATGTTCTTATCATTGGTCATATACCTCAAGTATCCTCTATTATAGTGCATAAAATAGTTTCCTCCCTTGAGGTGCTAGCGCCTTCATCCTCCATCCCTTTGTTGTTCCTATAAAACAAGTTCATGATTGGAGGATCTTTGGTAACCATTTTATTTTCATGTCCTTGCGGGTTAGCTTTCATCGATTCCTTTGAAATCCATTTCCACCTCTTATTTGGTTGATGTTGATTTTTAACAAATCTACAATTGTTTCTTATATGTCCAACCTTACAACAATAAGTGCAAGTAGTGTAATTATGCTTAACGTTAGCCAACACGCTTGAAAATGTTTTTGATTTGCTTGGAAAGCCTAGTCCGGCTCTATCGAAGCTATATTGTTGCAAGCCAAGCAATTGTTCCAACTTTAAATTACTCTCACTAAACTTGGCAAAGGATGTCTTTAAATCATGTACTTGATTTTTTTAAAATGATATTTTCTTCTTCCTTCTTAGCCATGTATAGTTTGAGCAATTTGTTGCTTTTCTTACTTCTACCAAGACAATCAATAAGTTCATTATATGAATCAAGTAATTCATCATAAGAAAGTACATCATCATCATCATCTTCTTCTTCATTGCCAAGAGCCATTAGACAAAGATTAGCTACATCTTCATCATCGGAGTCACTATCACTCCATGTAGCCATTAGAGCCTTCTTCTTCCCCTTGTCCACATTCTTCTTCGTAGGACATTCATTAGCATAATGGCCTTTATATTGACAATTGAAACATGTTACCTCTTGTTTGGGATCATAGTCGGTGGCACTGGAGGTCTTTGGCTTGTTGTATTTATTATAGAACTTCTTGAACCTTCTTGTGAACAATGCCATTTCCTCATCATCTTCATCATCGAATTGTGCTTTCTTTCCGACAAAGGCAATCCCTTCTTATTATCTTCCACCTTCTTTATTTCCTTCCGGGTTGACACTTCAAGCTCATGAGTCACCAAGGGTCCATGGAGTTCATCAAGATCATATGATGCACTATCTCCTTTGTTGGACTCAATGATTGTTGTCCTCTTGGCATCCCATTCCTTAGGCAAAGCTCTTAGTGCTCTTCTCAATATTTGCTTGGAAGGATATTTTTCATCAAGTTGTGCAAGCTCATTGATGATTTGAGTGAGCCTTCTAAACATTGAATCAACATTTTCTACGGACTCCATCTCAAAGGTTTCGTACTTGAGTTGCAAGAGATCAATCTTTGTCTCTTCACTTGGTTTGTGCCCTCATGACAAATTCGTAGTTTGTCCCAAATTTTTGCGGTTCAGCACATCGAGATGCTATCCTTCATGTCTAAAGTACAATGCAAAATATTAATTGCTTTAGCATTTTAAGAAATTAAGATCATATCCGCTGTTGTAAAATCGTCCATTTCTTTGGGACATTCTTTCCCTCAACTTCCTTTAAAGGAATATGTGGACTTTTCACAATAATCTTCCACAGGTCATAATCTACGGATTGAATATATAGAGAAATTCTATTATTTCAATGTGAATCGCCTACGTCTCCTCTTCCCAGTTAGAAAACATCCAACTGAGGTTCCACTAGAACACTTTGATCTTGGCCCTGAGGGCTCCAAGTTAGCCACAAAAAAACTCTTCCCGGGTCACACACTCTTCACGAGTCTTCTTGGCCTTAAGGGCTCCAATGATAGCCACAAACAAACTCTTCCCGAGTCACACACTCTTCACGAATCTTCTTGGCCTTAAGGGCTCCAAGGATAGCCACAAATGTGCACCAACTTCACTTGTTGATAACTTATACAATTTCCAACTTGCGTCGGTGTTGGAGGACCTTACAACGATTCAAATAACACCTTCATGGTGTAACCAAATGAAGAACAAAAGCTCTCACACAAGAAATGAATTACAAACTCTCAATACAACACAAATGTATGAAGTTTGCAATGCTAGATTGAATTTAATTGAACAAAGCTTTCTTGTATTGTATCCTCTTTTTTCTTGTCTTCAACTTGAGCTCAGTCATCCAAATTTATAGTGTAGGAGGCTCCCAAAGGTCATACTAGCCGTTTATAGCCATTAGCAACAATTTTGGACTAAAATTACGTGCCATCGCCAAGTCCATCGCCTCGGGCGATCTCCATCGCCACGTTCTAACGGTCAAATCTGGCCCAGATCGCCTCAGGTGATCTCCCCATCGCCTGGGGCGATCTGCATTAAATAAAAATGCTGTAGATAAGCTTCTGGATCGCCTGGGACGACCATGCCATCGCCTGGGGTGATTTGGATCGCCAGGTGCGCAGCGTGCCATCGTCTTGGTCGATGGTGCGCGGCGTTGGCACGCGGCTCGGATCGCCTGAAACTATGGCTCGGATCGCCTGAAACTATCTCCCAGATTTTAACAACTTCAAACTTTGAACTTTTTGACCATCTTAAGCTTGTTTCTGGGAGACGTTGTGAACATAAAAGTTGTAGCCCTTCCTCTTGGCTACGCGTGGACACATATTCATCGCATTTCATTAAGCTATGAAGAAGTTATGCCCAAAATGCTACAGCCACTCAAACCTTGCTAAATCTGCGCTTGCTGTGACTTCCATGTCATTTTGCTCCATGATGCAATCCGAATTGGACTGAGATGTTTGAATATGAAATCTAGCATAATGAGTTGGCTTTCCAACCTATTTGGATTCACATCATTCGGACCAAGAGATATAATCAAAACACTGCACTGCACTCCAATTGGCTTCTATACGAATTTGCCCACCAACAGGCCATTGGTTTGTGGGTCTTCACCCCAACATAAATTATTGTTCCAACATCATTCCATGCATGTTGAACACTTATTTTGGTTGTTCATAGATGCCATTCTGTCTCGTCCAAGCTCAATATCTTCATTGATAAAATTCATCGCTTGTCCTTTGAACTCGCAAATGCCATTGTGTAACTTGAGTCCTCTTCCATTAGTCTTCCCAACCAATTTATCCATCTAACCCTGCACACTAAGTAGACAAATTATTACAACAAAAGCAAGTTTTATTGATCATCAAAACCCATAAATAATTTGGAGATTAATTAAGCATTAAACTCAATAATGCGTTTAAGGCTCAACAGGTAGCATATTTGTTAAATTATCCATCAAAACATACCAAATCATAGACAATTAAGCGCAATAGATGTGTATATTCCTAGTCACATCCAACTCCCCCATACTCAATCTTTACCCGACCTCGAGTAAATCAGACAAAACTAAAATCTTTTTGTTGGCTCATAGATTCACAACAAACTACTTGTCCTCACTTTTATGCCTCAACATTTTAAACATGCATAGTAATGTAAGACGGTGAAAGGTTAACACTGGATCAAGTTCAATCCCTAAACATTTCATACTCAACAAAGCAGTGAATGTGCGTGTGTGGTCATAAACAAGTGTCATGTACAAATTATAGATTCAATAGATGTAAACTCACAATAGTTCAAGTTATACACTAACACAAGTATAAGCTCACTTGCACACTCTTCTCCACTATCTAAGCCACTTGCAAACACAAATCAAGTAGGTCCTTATTAGCTTGTAGCTTGGCCTATGTATTGGCTTATGAAAGAAAGGGTAAAGATGTATCAAATAAGAGAGTATAATGATATGCAAAATATAAACTTCTTTTCTTGCATGATTTTTCAAATTTTGTTCATTTTCACGCCTTGTATGTTGTTGCAAGGTAAATTTCAATCTTTTTTTGTTTGTGCCTTGGCTCCCCTTGGAGTCATGTTTTTATCTATTTCTCCAGACATTTTCCTTTTTTTTCATGCATTTCATTCTTTTGATAATGAAGCTCACAAACATTTGAATCATTGAATACATAAGTGCATGTGAATGAAACACATCATACTCCCTTCAAAGGTGTGGATTAAAATCACATTTAGGCTTATTAGGGAAGGATGATAAGCTAGTCAAAGAATGTCGAATTGGGGTCGTTTATATGCTTAGCATACAACCATTCTTTTACATTAAAGCTCAAAAAGGGTACTAGTGATTGATTTTCTTTATATGGTAGGCTTGAAAAAATCAAATGCATCGAAGATTGCCTATATCACTTTCGTGTTCGCAAATAGTCTAGACATATGCCTCAAAGAGCATGTAGTTAAGTTCCAGCATGTATCAGAGACTTCTTAAGACTATCACAAAATTCACGCAGTCTTCATTAAGCTATGAACACTTCACAAGTCATGACATATTCGTGCTCAGTGTATTCAACTAGTAAGTCAAAGCAAAATTTGTATTAGGGTTCAAAGTGTTCCAAGGTTAACAATTCACCTATGTTCAAAATCATGCATGTCCTCAATTAGGTTTTATCATGGGCTAGTGATTCTAAGCATGTGTTCATTACTAACTATGAGGACACAATTTTCAAAATTTTAGATTTTTTTTTGTATTTTTATTATAAGAAAGCAATAACAAGCCACTAATCACTCCCCTAATCTTACATTGTCCCCAATGTAAGTCCAAATTGTAAGGAAAGAGAAAGTCTAACTTTAAAAAACAATAAAGAGATGGGAAAAATAACTCCCCTTGGGTTGCCTCCCAAGCAGCGCCTCTGTTTAACGTCGGTGGCCTAACGCCAGTCCTCTATCAAGGTGGGTTATGTGGTGTCGCTCCATCCTTCCTCTTCCACCTCAATATCTTCTTTAGTCCTTTGAACTTCGGTTTGTTTGCTTTGAGTGGCCGTCCTCAGTATTCGTTCCTCATCCATCATTTGTTGATTGATGTGTTCGATCTGGAGGGTGTGTCTTTGTAACTATATGATCATGCAAGTGAGAAGAAAGAGAGTCAGCAGTATCATGAGTAGATAAGGCAACAATAGTATGAAAATTATGCTCAAGATTTGAGTCCATACCTCCCGTGTCTTCAAGGTCACCAGTAACCTTTCCCATCTCCCACAAATCATCATTTTCAAAATCAGAATCAACTTCATCATTGCTATCATTAGCATAACTAGCTTTTTCATGTGTTTTAATGGTTTCATAGATATTGAATTTTGCAACCTCACCATTGAACTCCATTGTAACATGCCGCTATTCACATCTATCACAGATTTAGAGGTTTTCAAGAATGGTCTCCCTAATAGAATAGGATAGATGGATCACCATTTTCCATGTCTAAGACATAGAAATTAGCGGGGAAAACCAAACTCTCTACCTACACAAGTACATCCTCTACTATCCCTTTAGGCATAACTGTGGACCTACCAGCTAGTTGTGTCACATTGTTATTTCTTTTCAAAGGTCCTGGTTTTAGTTGAGTGTAGATTGAGTAAGACATGACATTAATTGAAGATACCAAATCTAGTATTGCCTTCTCATTTCTAGTGGTTCCAATCACACAAGGGATAGAAACAATACCAGGGTCCTTACACTTTGTGGGAATACTTCGTTGGATGACAGTGGAAACATTCTCGCCTAGCTCAATATTGGGGCACCCTTTTTGTTCTTTGCTCCTATTCACTTTTCAAAATTCCTTAAAAAATCTAGCATATTTTGGCACTTTCTTCATGTCATCATATAGTGGAGCGTATTCCTCACAGCGTCGAAAAGTCTTGTAGAGTCCCTTGATGCCCTCATCTTTCCAGTTCACCTTAAAAGCAAGGGGGAATGGGGGTTCAATTTTGTATTCACGGAGTGGAAGGGGCTTACCTTGTGGTTCCTCCTCTTGCATGAGCACTTCAACGTCCTTCTCGGTATCCTTCTCTTCATTCATCTCTTCTCTTCCGGGTGGCGTCAGTACCACCTTCTCCTCAGCTGTATCTTCGGTCATCTTCAAAGTGACGGCACTCACATTTTCTCTAGGGTTTACCTCCGGCTGTGAAGGGAGCCCATGGGATATTCTCGCTTCAATCTTGTTGAGAGAAGTTGACAGTTGTCCCATTTGCATAAGTCAAGCTCTGGATGCTTGCCCTCGTTTCCTGTTGAAATTGCAGGCTATTTGCAGCAATTACTTTAACAATATTCTCTAACCTGTCATAAGGAGCATGCACTGGTGGTGGTGGAGGTCTCTGATATGGTGGTCTATAGGGTGGAGGTTAATTCATTTGTTGATTCCCATAGCCCTGGTTTGGATGGTCCCTCTGACCTTGGTTGTAGTTGTTCGATGGATGGTCATAGTCCCTTTGTGGTGGACCTGGGAATCCTCCCGCTGCATTGACGTGCTCAATGGATGTATCTTGTAGTTAGGGACATGCGTCAGTGGGATGGTTCACGGCTAGACATATTCCACATGGATTCATTTCCCCACATTGCCACCTGCAAGATTTCGCACAAGAAACTTTAAATCAATCAGTTGTTGTTCTAGATTGGATACATTTATCTCTTTTCTTGGCGGTTGTCCATGACGAGCATGCCCAAATTGCTGGGAGTTAGCAGCCATGTTTGCTATCAAGTTTCTTTCTTCCTCCGCTGTTTTGTCAATGAAAGCTCCTCCGCTTGCCGCATCCACTAAGTCCCTGTCACCAGAAAGTAAACCTTCATAGAAAATATTGAATTAAAAGGTGTTCACTTATCTGATGTTGTGGGCAGCTTGCACAAAACTTCTTAAAACGTTCCCAGTACTCATGTAGCGCCTCCTCGTGGTATTGCTTCACACTGTAGATTTCCTTCCTTATGTTAGTTGCCCTTGAAGCGGGAAAGTACATCTCTAGGAAGACTCTTGGCAAATCAGTCCATGTGGTGATGGATCCGGAGGGTAGGTAGAATAGCCAATCTTTAGCAGTGTCCTTTAGAGAGAATGGAAAGGCTTTCAGTTTGATTTGCTCCTCTGTTACGCCAGCTGGCTTCATAGTGGTGCATACCACGTGGAATTCCATCAAGTGCTTGTGCGGGTTCTCACCTGAAAGACCATGAAAAGATGGCAATAAATGGATTAGATCAGATTTAAGTTCGAAATTTAAATTGTTAGCAAGTGCAGGGAAAGTAATGCAGAGGGGTTGTTGATCCAAGTTAGGATTCACCAACTGTCTCAAGCTTGGATTCACAGCCATCGTGTTCCTCTCTTCTTCTTCCTCAAGTATCCTTGTTTCTCTTATTCTCCGATGTAGTGTCCTCTCGATTTTAGGATCGTGGTGAAAATGATCTTTCGTGATCAGACGATTCACCTGCACTCATTAACAAACCCAAGTAGCAAAAGAAAAATAAACATAAAAATAAAAATAAAGTTAACATAGTAGTAAACGCCTTCCACGACAACGGAAATTTGGTGTGTGTTTATCATGTACGCCCAAATTAATCACACTCTTAGTAATACTAATGTAGTACTGAAAGTAGGGATCGATCCCACGAAGAAGGGTATGCTCTTGTGTTAACGAAAAACCAAATAACGAAGTAACAATTAGGGGGTTTGACAATATTTAACTATAACTTAAACTAAAATAAACAAATCACTAGATTATCAAGATTAAAAAACAATTCTTGATTTTTGGTCAACTTTACCTTTGAAAATTATTCAATTAATCATCAAATCACTAAATAATCGATTTCATTCAGTTTTTCATCAATTGGAAACTTAATTCCCCCCTTACCTTAATCGTAGTAAAAAAGAAAACAACATTCCAATTCAACTCTTATCAAATCCTTAACCAAAATTGATAGGGTTGATTATTACGCGTATTTGGGCTTTGATTTGTATATATTTTCGTGTAGATTCCATGAAGATGTTATGCTTTTTGGTATTATTTGATTGTTTCAGGAATCTAGGTGGACTGTAGAAGAATTGAGCTACAAGGAAGAAAACGGATCAAATCAAGCCAAGAAATGAAGAAACTGAATTCTGGCATGCTCAATCGATCGGAGAAGGAGGGCGATTGATCGACACTGGCAGAGAATTGGCCAACACAAAAATGCAAAGCTCGATCGATCGGAAAAATCGATCGACATTGGCAGAAACTTGACAAGCGAGAATGAAGAAGTCTCGATCGATCGGAAGATTCACCTCGATCGATCGAGCGAGGCATAAAAATTCATATCCGGAAGCTGAAGGCGCTCGATCGATCGAGACTTATGCACCGATCGATCGAGATGCAGAATTTTCAGAATTTTAAAAACTTGATTTGGTTTTGATTTTTGGAAACTCTTCCATTTCCCCCTCCTCTATAAATTAGGAAAGAGGGTACAAAATTTAGGGGGATTATTCTGAGTATATCAGACCTAGTTCAATATTCTTGAGCCGCCTTTCATCTCCGAAGAACAAGGCAAGAGAAATCCTTTGAAGTGTGTGATATCCCCGAAATGATTAATTGCAATTTGGGCATTAACTATGTTTATGTGGTTAATTATGGTGATAATTAAATTATGTGTTGGAATTAATTATCTTGGTGAAACGTTTCAAGGTGCATGTTGTGCATATTGGGAAATTGGGTGTTAGCATGGTTTAATTGTAATGGTTGGTAATTATTTTGGAAAGCATGGATCTAATTGAAGTTTTGGGTGCATTTTGGTAAAATACATTTAAAATACCATGTTGTGGTATTTTATACATCATGCTAATATTTGGGGTACATGTTTTAATTAAAACCCCCTACCTTTATACCCCACTAACCCCACCTCACTTTTCACTTTACCAAATCCCCAATTCACTCTCCCAACCCTAACCCTTTCTCTATTTTCGTTTTTGGCTTGAAAGTGGAGGGGAAATCCTTGCAAAAGTCTTGTTTGTAAGATTATTGGTAGGATTTGGAGTCCCCAAGAGGTATGGATACCTCATTGAAGTTTTTATGGTGTTTGGTTTGGTTTTGAAATGGTTTTGATTGTTTTGAAATGGGTTTATTTTGTATTGGGTTGATGTTGGTTTTGGTTGGATGTTGGATTTTTGGTTGTATTGTGGTGTATGTTAGAGGTTTATGGTGTTTTTGTGTTGTTGGATTTATGGTATTTGAGTTGGTGTGATTTGGGGAAGAAGAAATGTGAATAGTGCCCGAAAATCGCATGTGCAGGTCTTGGCGATCGATCGGGACATTCTCCCGATCGATCGCGAGCATCGGGGGAGGCGGCAGTAGCCTTCCGCGATCGATCGTGAGTTTGGAGCTATCGATCGGCGAGGCCACGATCGATCGGCATAAACTCGGCGATCAATCGCGGAATGAAAAATTTTGTTGGCCGAGACAGTGTGATCTCGCGATCGATCGGGACTATTATTGGGTTCCAATATTGGTTGTGTGAATGTGTAGAACCATCCCAGGTGGCAACACAGCCAAGGAAGTGAAGTCCTACCACATCCTACTTTTGGAAAGGTACGTAGAAGACGTACGGGCACCCAACGGTACATGTATCTATTATACTCATTGATTATGCATTGTGGATGCGAGTATATATGGAATTGTGCATTGTGGATGTAAATACATGTTGAATTATGCATGATGATTGTATATGCATATGAGATTGTTGGTGCACATCCCATGAGTCATGGTTATATAGAGTGATGATTTTAATGCTTTGTCGTTGTCACTTGAAATGATGATAGAATACTTGCCGCTGTCATATTGTAGCGAGGAAAGAATATTTGCCGCCAAATGTTGAAGCGAGGGTGTTGCCGCATGTCGCATTTACGCGAGGTTATTCAATGCTGCTAATATGTCGAAGCGAGGGGTATTAATGCCGTTGTCATGACAAGCAATGTGCATTAAAATACACTATTATAACAGACTAGGGATGGGTGATTAGTGCATATGAAATGGTGTTATGTCATGACATGTATAGAACCATTAAATAATCTATTGATTATATTCATGAGTTATGGTACAGGGACAACCAAAAGGGAGCGTTTAAAATTCATGGGAAAAACATGAAGTGTTTTATTACGGTTTATGCATTTACGCCTTATATTCATATTGTGTTGGATATGGATTATTATATGCTCATGTTTTTGGGGTTGTCCTTGTAGGTACATTTTGGCATGATAAAGGGGCTAAGGCGGGTTGAGACGGTGAGCTTGTGAAGAACGCTTTTGATAAGGAAGGACAGGATTTTTTTGTATAGTGTCTACTCTAGGAGTAGTGTAAAGCTATAGTGAACAACATTCATTGTTAGAGAATGTAATTAATCCATTTGAAAGTCCTTAACTTGACATGTAATTCTTAAGGCTCAAAGTCTCAACACAAACTTTTATACTCTGATAATGCATGTTAGCTCTAATTATGCCTTTAATCCGCACTTAAGGAACTATGGTCCTTACAAAGTGCAAGGAGGGAAGCGAGAGAAGAAAGATCGTTCAACGCACGGATTCGCTCCTAAGTTTATCGTATTTCTAAACTCTAATTACTTTGATTTTCAGATTTATTTGATGTTTTTGAGGTTGAGAGACGATTAGACATCTTGTTAATTTGATTTGAATTTAATTAAGTTTATTTTATCAAGTTTAAGGAATATTGTGTTTGAATCATTGATTTGGTTGTGTTTGAGTGAATTAATCCTTTTGTTCCGGAATTATAACCTTAATGCTATCAAACCCTAGCTACCTTTGATTGACATTGTGAATTATAATTGAGATACGCTAAAATAATTCGTGTTGTATGTTTAAGATTTAGATCGAGAGATTAAATCACATACGTGGTCACTTTGAAGATTCAAAGATCAACGGTTTTCATAGAGATTTATTCAATATTGAATTGGTTTGAGTGAACGAGAGTTACTTGCATCAATTTAATATTAGTTTCAATATAGCTCGAGAGAGTGTATTGATTATATTCGGAAATCCGTCACCTTAAGAATTGATTGATTAGTAATTGTTTTAACAAACAAATCATTGACAATAACACAATTGAACGAACATCTTGATAGATTTCTTGAGCGGAATTCCTTCACATCTTCAAAGGAGTTGTTTTATTTTTGAGTTTTTGAGTCTTTAGTTTAATAAGTTAATTAATCATCTTTTTCGTAGGCAAAATATAATTTTGCTAATTTTATTTGGTACTTATACGTTAGTCTCTGTGGGTTCGACATCCTTTCTTTTATATCACTATACTAAAACTTGACACCGTGCACTTGCGGTAGAATCACTACACCGAGAAATAATTGTTTAAAATAAAAGTGATCAGTGTCTACCCTTTTCCAATTGGGAATCAATCTTCATTCTTTATCAACTCTTATTTTACTTAAATTAATTACTAAAAGAAATTAATGGAAAACACCACAAGACTAAATTTAACATACAATTTTATTCTTTCCTTACCAATTTACATTCGTAATGAATTTTTGTTTTAATCTTTTCTTTATTATCTTTCTAAATTTCACGGGTGTTACAATTCTCCCTCCCGTTATTGAATTTCGTCCCCGAAATTCAAGTGTATTTCTAACTCACATGAACATCTATATATAAAGAACATACCGTCAAAATATCTCTGGATATAATTGACGCATTCGCTTTTCTTGGGAATTTGATTTGAATTTAATTTGGTTTATTTTATCAAGTTTAAGGAATATTGTGTTTGAATCTTGGATTTGATTGTGCTTGAGTGAATTAATCCTTTTGTTCATGAATTATAACCTTAATGCTATCAAAGTCTAGCTACCTTTGATTGATTTGGTGAATTATAATTGAGATCGAGATGAACTTATAATACGCTACAATAATTCGTGTTGCATGTTAAGATTTAGATCGAGAAATTAAATCAAATACGTGATCACTTTAAATTGAAAGATTTAAAGATCATCGGTTTTCATAGAGATTTATTCAATATTGAATTGGTTTAAGTGAACGGGAGTTACTTGCGTCAATTTAATATTAGTTTCAATATAGCTCGAGAGAGTGTATTGATTATATTCGGAAATCCGTCACCTTAAGAATTGATTGATTAGTAATTGTTTTAACAAACAAATCCTTGACGATAACACAATTGAACGAACATCTTGATAGATTTCTTGAGCGGAATTCCTTCACATCTTCAAAGGAGTTGTTTTATTTCTAAGTTTTTAAGTTTTTAGTTAATTAATCATCTTTTTCGTAGGCTAAATATAATTTTGCTAATTTTATTTGGTACTTATACGTTAGTCCCTGTGGGTTCGACATCCTTTCTTTTATATCACTATACTAAAACTTGACACCGTGCACTTGCGGTAGAATCGCTACACTCGAAAATACTGTTTAAAATAAAAGCGATCAAAAACTATAGCCGTTATGTAACGACCCTAGTTCCTTAAGTGCGGATTAAGGGCATAAGTAAAGCTAACATGCATAATCAGAGTATAAAAATTCGTTTTGAAGCCTTGAGCTATTAAGATTATAGTACCAAAATAAAATTCCAAAAGGATTAATTACATTCCCAAACAATGAATGTTAATCCTATAGCTTTACACTACTCCTAGAGTAGAGACTATACAAAAGAATCATGATCTGCTATACCAAAAGGACTCCTCACTAGCTCATGCACCAACCCGTCCTTAGCCCTTCCGGCCAAAATGTACCTACAGGAACAACCTCAAACCCATGAGCATGTAACAAACCATATTCACAATAACATGATTGTAATATAAATACGCATAAATCGTAAATGCGCATCACTTCCTGTATTTAATACATTAATGCTCCCTTTGGTTGTTACTGTACCACAATCATAATCAATAGATTATAACACCAATAATGTATGTCATGACATGCATCCATTCTATGAATACCATATCCAATTTCCAAGTTTTATTATATCAGTGGCATAATACCCCTCGCGTTAACATGACAGCGGAAATACCCCTCGCTTAGACTTACCAGCGGCAATAATATCACTCGCTATAATATGACATCGGCGTGTTCTTCGATTCTACATATTAGAGGCAAATATTTTCTCATCGCTACGGTATGACAGCGGCAAGTATTCACGTTGCTACGCCACTGGCGGCAAGTATTCTTCATCACTGAAGTATAATCTCGACGTACAATCACATGCACCAATGCATCCAATGAGTATATGCAACCATAATGCATAACTAAATTCATGTATGCAACCACAATGAATAACGAATGTATGTATGCAACCATAATGCATAGCCCAACAAATATATGCAACCAAAATGCATAATCCAATACGTAAAAATACGTCTTACCGTCCGATGCCCGTACGTCTCACTACGTACCTTTGTACCGAAATGTGGTGTGTCGTGGGACTTTAACTCCTAGGCTATGTGGCCACCTGAGATGGTTCTACACATTCACACAAACCAATATTAGAAGCCAATAATAGACCGATACCAAAAATCCCACCAAAATAACAAAAATACACATTCTTGGCATCTCGCGATCGATCGCTTATGAGTCCCGATCGATCGCGAGGTCCAGCAGCTTAAAATGCCAAATTTTGGCGATAGGCGATCGATCGCTCGCCTCATCGATCGATCGCCCCAACTTGGCGATCGATCGTCAAACACTGAATTTTGCTACTGCCCGCGTGCGATCGATCGCTCATTTTGGGCGATCGATCGCTCATTTTGGGCGATCGATCGCCGCTGTCTGCATCTCGAATTTTCACGATTATTGGACCTCAAACTTTCCCCAAATCCTACCAACTCAAATACCATTAAACCAACATTATAAAAACACCTTAAACCTTCAATATACACCTCAACAACACCAAAAATTCAACACCCAACCAAAACTTCAAATACCCAAAACAAAACCCATTTCAAAACTCAAAATACAAACTCAAATCAAAACCAAACCTCATAGAAACAACAAGGAAGATCCATACCCCTTTTGGACTCCAAATCCTACCTAGAATCCCACAAATAAAGATTTTGCAAAGGTTTCCTCCTCATCCTCTTGTCAAAATCGGGTTTGGTGTATCTGGGAAGGGTTGGGAGAGTTGTTTGATAAAGAGTGGTGGAAGGGGTGAGGTAGTGGGGGTATAAGTGGTTAAAACATGTACCCCATTAATTAGCATGATGTTTAAAATATCCTCAATATGATATTTTAAAAGCATTTTCCAAGAATGCATCAAAACTCCAATAAAATATGCTTTACCCAAAATAATTGTTACCCATCATAAATACATCATGCCTACACCAAATTTCCCAACATGCATCACATGCAGCCCGAAATGCATTACCAGATCACGCCCATCGCATGACTAAGCATTTCACCATATTAATTAATTCAACACTAAATTAATTAACACCATAAATATCACATAAACATAATTAATGCCCAAATGCACATAATTATTTTGGGGATATCACAATACTCCCCTACTTATAAGATTTCGTCCTCGAAATCGCATGCACCTACCAAACCTAAACTAAACATAAATCATATACCCGAAAATAGTTTCGGGTAGTGTTGCACCATATGCCGCTCCGTCTCCCACGTGGCCTCCTCGACACCCCTGCAATCCCACTTAACCTTGACCATCGGTATCACCTTGTTCTGAAGTCTGCGATCAGTTCTATCCAGAATCCTGACTGGCCGTTCCGCGTAGGACACATCAGAATCTAACTGTACTTCAGAAGGCTGCAACACATGTGACGGATCTGGCTCATATTTCCGCAACATAGATACGTGGAATACGTCGTGAATACCAGATAACGACGGTGGCAAAGCCATACGGTAAGCCAAAGTACCGATGTGCTGCAAGATCTCAAATGGTCACACATACCTCGGAGACAATTTCCCACACATACCAAACCACACAACACCTATGAAAGGTGAGATCTTCAAAAAGACCTTATCCCCCAATTGAATTCCAACGGTCGCCGCCGTTTATTTGCATAGGCTGCCTGCCTGTCCTGGGCTGCCTTCATTTTCTATCGGATAACCTTTACCTTATCCTCCATCTCCTGAATCAATTTGGGTCCTCCAACCGATTTACTGGTCAAATCATCCCAGTATAATGGCGACCTACAACGTCAACCATATAGAACCTCGAATGGAGCCATCTGAATGCTTACCTGATAGCTATTGTTGTACCAGAACTCTACCAAGGCCAATGAATCTTGCCATGAAGAATCAAATTCTAATACACATGCCCGAAGCATGTCCTTGAGCGTCTGTATAGTACGCTCGGTCTGACCATCCGTCTGGGGATGATATACCGTGCATAATCTTACTTCAGTACCCAAAGATGACTGAAGACCTCCCAAAAAATGAGAACCGCGGATCTTGGTCAGACACGATAGACACTGGAATCCCGTGCAGTCTCACTAAATCCCGGGCATACAACCGAGCCATCCTCAAGTATGTGAATGTCATACTGTACGGAATAAAATGAGCTACCTTCTTCAGCCTGTCCACGATCACTCAGATCGCATCAAATCCTGAAGCCGTCCTCGGTAAGTGGGTCACAAAGTCAATAGATATGTGTTCCCACTTCCATTCCGGTATCTCTAAGCTCTTTAGCTCGCCACCAGGTCTCTGTATTTTTGCCTTAACCTGCTGACAGATTAAACACCTTTTGACACAAACGATAACATGAGCTCGCTGTAAGATCCCACGATGCAACTCCGGATTACTCGAAACTACCCAACGGTTACCCAATCTCAAGGAACCGTCTTCAGCCACTCGGAATTTTGATGGCTGTCCATGAAGTACCAACGATGACCATCTCTGAATCTAATCATCTGCCTTCTGGGCTCTCATGTCTCATAAATGTTCGGCCCTGCCAATAAAGTCGATACCCATATCGGTGATGTATCCACATCAAAATCATAGCCTAGATGGCAATAAGAAGTCATCATAGCCGATAGATGTACGGCGTCCTCCGCAGTACTCTCCACCTCCCGACTCAAGGCGTCTACTGTCAAGTTTGCTTTCCCAGGATGGTACTCTATTCACAATCATAGTCCTTGAGTAAATCCATCCATCTCCTCTGTCTCATATTCAGCTCCGCCTAAGTAAACAGGAACTTCAGGCTCTTGTGATCTGTATAAAAGGTAAACACGTACCATATAAGTAATGCCGTCAAATCTTCAAGGCAAAAATAATAGCCGCCAGCTCCAAATCATGAACTGGATACCTGGCCTCATGCAGCTTCAATTGCCTCGATGCATAAGGTTACACATACTTATCCTGCATCAGTACACATACCAAGCCCTGTAGTGATGCATCAGTGTATAGAACAACCCTCTTGTTCTCCGTGGAATCACTAACACAGGCGCTATCGTCAATCGGTGCTTCAACTCTTGGAAGCTCTGCTCACAAGCCTCAGACCAATAGAATGGTACTCCCTTTTGAGTCAACTGTGTCAGAGGTTTAGCAATCTTAGAAAATCCTTCGACGAAGCGTCGATAATATCAAGCCAAACCGAGAAAGCTCCGTATCTCGGGCACAGAAGTGGGTGCAGACCACTCCATTACTGCCTCCACCTTCATGGGATCCACTGATATCCCACTGCTAGAGATAACATGCCCTAAAAACACCACACTGCTCAACCAGAATTCGCACTTGCTGAGCTTGGAAACAACTCATTATCTCTGAGGATCTGGAGCACTGTCCGTAAGTGTCTCACGTGCTCCTCCTCACTCCGAGAGTAGATGAGTATGTCGTCAATAAACACTATAACGAACTGGTCAAGATGGTTGGAACACCCGGTTTATCAAACTCATAAAGACAGCCGGGGCGTTAGTCAAACCGAACGGCATAACCAAGAACTCATAGTGCCCATACCGAGTCCGGAATGCTGTCTTCTGAATATCCTCCTCCTGACCCATATCTGATGGTAACCTGACCTCAAATCAATCTTGCTATACAGCTTAGTACCCTGCAATTGATCAAATAAATCTCAAATCCTTGGGAGATGATACTTGTTCTTCATCGTTTCCTTATTCAGTTGTCGGTAATCGATGCACAAACGCATTGAACCATCCTTCTTCTTAACAAATAGAACTGGTGCGCCCCAAGGTGATACGCTAGGGCATATATAACTTATGTCAAGGAGTTCCTGTAACTGATCATTTAACTCCCTTAACTCCGCAGGTGCCATCCTATAAGGGGCACGAGGAATAGCGGACGTTCCCGCTAATAACTCAATCCCAAACTCAACCTGCCTAGTCGGCGGGAACCCTGGAATTGCCTCGGAAAACACATCAGCAAACTCTGCTACCACGAGTACATCCTCAACTCTTAACTCTTTATTCTTTCCCGCCATGTCCACGGCATAGATGTAAGGCCTCTCTACCTTAACAGTGAAATAAGCAAGTAAACAGGGCTAAACATGCATCACAGACAGTTTATGGTTCTGGTTATTACGTGAGCTAATAGGATTACCGGCCAAAATAAAACTTTGAAAGCTAATTAGTTACATTCCCATAAACGAATGCTAACATTATAGTTTTATACTACTCCTAGAGTAGAGACTATACCAAATCATGTATCCTATTTCACACGGCTCCTCGAAGCTCACTGCCTCAACCCGGCCCATAGCCCTCCAAATCCAAAGGTGTACCTACAGGAACAACTCACCATGAGCACACACATCACTATTCAACACAATCAAACATAATAACGTAATTAGTTGCATGATATATATATATATATATATATATATATATATATATATATATATATATATATATATATAGATATATGCTCCGTGATTCACCACATAGCACATTTCCATTGTTGTTCCTGTTTCACAAACTCATGCACAAAATCATTAGCTCACAATATAATGATCGATATCACGTTCCAGTTATAATCACAATATTCCACATTAATCACAATGTTCCACATTAATCACTATGTTCCACATTAATCACTAGAATTGTGACTGTTCTGGTCCCAATACAACAGCGGAATTTTAGGACCCATCGCTTCGACATATAGCGGCATCATATGATATCCCTCGCTTCGACAATGACAGCGGCATGTTACCTCGCTTAGACATGACAGCGGTAAATATCATACTACCATCGCTTCATATGACAGCGGCAAGTACCTCCCTCGCTCGGAGATAAAGGCTACCGGAACATTCATCAATTCTACCACAATAATCAAACACAACAGTTGATTCCATTATCACAATATATATATCACTATCATTTCACATATATCATCACATGTAAGGATTCACTACCCACGATATACATAATCAAAGGCGTAACACGTTTTACCGTCCGATGCCCGTACGTCTCACTACGTACCTTAATTCCCAAAGTGGAGAAGTTGGAGAACTTTATCTCCTCGATGTTGTTGGCACCTGGGGTGGTTCTACACAACCACACAAATCAATATTAGAAGCTAAACAATAGCCAAATACCAAAAATTCCACAAAAAACATCATTTGCCACATTTTAAACAGCGGCGATCGATCGCTGCACGAGGCGATCGATCGCCTCACTTTTTGCCTTGCGGCGATCGATCGCTTCATTTGAGGCGATCGATCGCCTGTTGCGTAAAACGGCTACTGGCCATCGGTGATCAATCGCCTCATACAGGGCGATCGATCGCCACCTGCTGGTGTGCGATTTCCACCATTTTTTTGTACCAAAATTTCTTCCCAACATCCACAACACTTACACCAACAAACCCAAAACATAAAAACACTAAAAGCCTTCAACAAACATCATTAAACCACCAAAAATCTAACATCCAACCAAAAATCATACCAACCCAAACAAACCCATTTCAAAACCATTCAAAACTCAATCCAAACACTACAAAAACAATAAGGAGGTACCCATACCTCTTGAGGACTCCAAATCTCCCAACAAATTCCACAAAACAAGTTTTTGCAAGGATTTCCCTTCCACTTTTTGGTCAAAATCAAAAATGAAGGGAATGAGGGTTTGGGTGGATGATTTGGGGGGAAAATAGATAAAGTGATGGGTAAAGAGGGGGTTGGGGTATTAAGTGGGTTTGTTATAATTAAATTGTGCTCCCACAATTACTATGGTGTATAAAACATCCCAACATGATATTTTAAAAGCATTTCACCACGATGCGCCAAAATCCCAATTAAATACATGTTTCACCAAATAATTAACCACCATCACATTTAAGCCACTAAAACACCCAATTACCCAACATGCACAACATGCACCCTGAAATGTAACCCCCAGGTTACACCTATCATGTGACTAAGCATTTCATCGCGATAATTAATTTCAACACATAAATCAGTTAACCACATAATTAATCATATGAGCATAATTAATGCCTTAATTGTAATTAATCATTTCGGGGACATCACATTACTCCCCTACTTATAAGATTTTGTCCTCAAAATCGCGTGTACTTACCCCAAAAGAAACTAAACATAAATCACATACCAGAGAATAGTTCCGGGTAGTGCTGTACCATATGACGCTCCGCCTCCCACGTGGCCACTTCGGCATCCCGACCATCCCACTGAACCTTGACCAACGGTAAAACCTTGCTTCGAAGTCTGTGATCCTCTCGATCCAGAATTCTGACTGGTCGTTCAACATAGGATACATCTGAACTCAACTGAACCTCTGAAGACTGTAAAACATGAGACGGATCTGGCTCATACTTCCTCAACATAGAGACATGAAAGACATCATGTAAACCAGACAATGACGGCGGTAGAGCCAAACGGTAAGCCAAAGTACCGATATGCTGCAATACCTCATACGGCCCAACATACCTCGGAGATAATTTCTCCCGCATACCAAACCGAACCACACCCCTAAAGGGTGAGATCTTCAAGAAGACCTTGTCTCCTGACTGGAATTCTAGCGGTCGTCGCCGCTTATTGGCATAGGCTGCTTGCCTATCCTGGGCCGCTTTCATCTTTCGACGTATTAGTCTTTTCTTCCATATCTTTAATCATTTCCGATCCTCCGACCGTCTTACTAGTCAAGCACTCCCAGTATAGCGGTGATCTACAACGTCGACCGTAAAGAGTCTCGAATGGAGCCATCTGAATGCTCGCCCGATAACTGTTATTATAGGAGAACTCCATCAGTGGCACTGAATCCTGCCACGGAGTATTAAACTCCAAAACACATGCCCTCAACATGTCCTCAAGCGTCTGTATGGTACGCTCTGTCTGATCATTTAGCTGAGGGCGATAAGTTGTACTCAGTCTCACCTCTGTACCCAAAGCTGTCTGAAGACCCACCCAGAAATGTGGAGTAAACCTTGGGTCTCTGTCAGACACCATCGAGACTGGAATACCATGCAATCTCACTATGTCCCGTACATACAACTGGGCCATCTTTAAGTAAGTGAAAGACATACAATAAGGGATGAAGTGAGCCACCTTCGTCAGTCGATCCACAATCACCCAGATCGCATCGAAACCCGAGGCAGTCCTTGGCAAGTGGGTCACGAAGTCCATAGAGATGTGCTCCCACTTACACTCTGGTATCTCTAAACTCCTCAACTCGCCACCAGGCCTCTGCCTCTCTGCTTTTACTTGCTGACAAATCAATCACTTCTTGACAAAGGTGATTACGTCTCTTTTCATCCGTCTCCACCAAAACTGATCACATAAGTCCTTGTACATCTTTCTCCCACCTGGATGTATGCTAAATCTGTTGCTAAGAGCACGATGCAAGATCCCTTGGCACAACTCTGGTGCCTTCGGCACTACCCAACGGTTACCAAGCCTCAAAGAACCATCTTCTGCCACTCTGAACTTTGATGACTGACCCAGATGTAAATATGATAACCATCTCTGCACCTCAACGTCTGTCATCTGAGCTTTCCTGATAGATTCAAAGATGTCCGGTTCTGCCAATAGGGTCGATACATGCACCGGTGATGCATCTACATCAAAGTCATATCCCAGATGACAACAGGAGGTCATCATGGCTGATAACTGAATAACATCCTCCGCGGTATACTTCACCTTCCTACTCAAAGCATCAGCTGTCATGTTCGCCTTCCCCGGATGGTACTCTATTTCACAATCAAAATCTTTGAGTAAGTCCATCCATCTTCTTTGTCGCATATTCAACTCAGCCTGTGTGAACAAAAACTTCAGGCTCTTATGGTCCGTGTAGATGGTAAACGACGTACCATGCAAGTAATGCCTCCAAATCTTCAAGGCAAATATAATGGCTGCCAGCTCTAATCATGGACTGGGTACCTAGCCTCATGTGGTTTCAATTGCCTCGATGCATAAGCTACCACATGCTTATCTCGCATCAACACACATCCAAAACTCTGCAGTGGTGCTTCCGTGTGCAAAGCAAACCTCTCGTTCCCCGAAGGAATCACCAATACAGGTGTTGTAGTCAACCGGTGCTTCAACTCTTGGAAGCTCCTCTCACATGTCTCAAACCACAAAAAACGGAACTCCTTTCTGCGTCAACTGCGTCAATGGCTTAGCGATCTTAGAGAATCCCTCGACGAAACGTCGGTAATAACCCGATAAACCAAGGAAGCTCCGGATCTCGGGCACAGATGTAGGAGCAGACCAAACCATTACTGCCTCTACCTTCCTGGAATCCACAGATATCGCATTACTAGAGATCACATGCCCCAAAGACACCACGCCGCTCAACCAAAATTCACACTTGCTGAGCTTGGCGTACAACTGATCGTCCCTAAGGACCTGAAACACCGTTCTCAAAATGATTCTTGTGTTCTTCGTCACTCCGAGAATAGATAAATATATCGTCAATAAGCACTATGACAAACTGATCAAGATATGATTGGAACACTCGGTTCATCCAGCTCATAAAGACAGTCGGGGCGTTCGTCACACCGAACGGCATCACTAAGAACTCGTGGGGTTATAAGGGTTAATATTAAATTTGTACCCCATTAATTAACATGATGTATAAAATACCTCGACATGGTATTTTTAAAGCATTTTACAAAAATGGACCAAGTTCCCTGTGAGACCCCGTTATCTCAAACATACTATTAGGTGCAATTAGGAGAATTAAACATACTTAATCAGAGTATTTAGATCGTGTTGACAAATTGAGCTGAGGTGTCAAAGTAAAAAGACATGCCAAAATAACTTGTTACACTCTTTAACAATTTGGGTAAAGCTACTTCTACTGTACTCCTAGTAGAACTACACAAAATAGGTCTTTATCTTGTTGACTTGTAGCACTCCTTACAGCTCAGCTTATAAACCTGACCCTGGTTCTCTTTAGTAAAAGCACCTACAAGAACAACCCCAACACATGAGCACATCATAATTCATAGTCAACATAATATGACTGCAAACGTAAATGCATAAATCATAAATACAAACACTTCCTGTATTTCCATCGCATTTACTACGCCCATTGGTTGTCCCTGTACCATAACTCATAAATAATCAACATATGAAATTATGGTTCTTAAAAATGTCATGACATATCTTTACTTCTTAAATCCTTACTTCAATCCTGTGTCATTTATCATTAGTGTATTTCAATGCTTCTTACTTCTCCACGTAAGCGGAATTCTTCATCGCTTCTTATGGAAATCCACGTAAGCGGAATTCTTCCTCGCTTCTTATGGAAGTTCGCGTAAGCATTAAAATCCTCACTAGGATAACCTTGACTCGTGAAATACACCTCTTATATTTCACAACATACATATGCAAAAACGAAGCATATCAACATGTATCAATCATCATGCACTATCTTATGCATATCTTACTTTACCTTGTTTTAAATAAATAAACACATAATACATGTTACCGTTGGGATGCCCGTACGTCGCTTACGTACCTTTCCAAAATGTAGTGTGTTGCGGGACTCTATCCCCTGCGTTGTGTAGCTGTCTGTGAAGGCTCTACACCAGTGTACAACATAATATTAGATGCCTCATTACAATCCAATATAAAAAAATTTAACAAAATATAACAATTTATATTTTTCAACATTCTGGGTCTCTCGATCGATCGGCCCCTCTTCTCGATCGATCGAGAAGACGCCTTCTTTCAAAGCCAAGGTTCTGTCTCGCTCGATCGATCGAGATGCTCTGTTCGAGAAACACCATTCCAGAATTCTCGAACACCTATTTTCATACCCTTACATCTAGCATATAAATACACCACATGTTTAAACAATTATGCTAGCAGCTACAATACACTACCCTGAGTGTATTCATATCAAATTTATACCCTAAACTCCAACCCACATGCGTTACAATTACCCATTTACATCAGTACTCGACCAACCTTCTGAAAAACAGGGCATAATTACTCAGCCCAGAATTCTCGAACATGCATCTTTATAGCAATGAAACTACCACATAACCTGTAGTTCATGCTCAAACAAATATTCTGGTACTTTCACCAAACTACCATGTATGTATTCACGTCAAATGTTTACTAAAAACCTAAGCTAGCATGCTTCAAATCTTCATAATAAAACTCCTACTCAACATACAAACATGGCACTTCCCTTGCCCAGATTTTCGAGGAGCTCTTTTCACAAACGAAAATCTAACACATAAAGCATGTAAGTTACTTAACAAAACATGTTAGGGGCTTCATAAACATCACATAAAAGCACTCATAACAAGATTTCGTCGAACCTTAAACTAGCATGCCAAATCTGCTACAAAGGAAACATATGCTTAAAAATCTGAAAACTGGAAAAATATGTGACTCCTCACCACTTTTTGGCTCGACTTTCCTTCAAGCAAAAGAGCAATAAAACGTGATCTTCTTCTTCCTACCTGTTACCTGAGTGTGTTTTGAGGTTTAGGAGAGAAGGAGGAGATTTTGGAGGAGGGGAAAGTGTTTAATTCTGAAAGACAAAAGTCTTCTTTGGCCATCTCTGCTTTTCCGGGAAACAGGGGTAGGGGCATGGGTTGCGGCCAAGTGGAGGGGGGTGGTGTGTTTGGGTGGCCTCGTGGTGTTTAATTGTGTCCCGGTATTTGATACGATGTATTAAAATATCTCCCCTTGATATTTTATAATTTTACTACATCAATACAACAATTAAAAACACCTAACATGCTCCCTACACCACATCATCAAAAAAATATAACGCCAACCACATTCCTTAATTCCCCAACATAATTACATGCTTGTATCACGTAAAGCATAACCCATAACCCCAAATTAAAACATGCCTTTAACACATAATAAAATTAGTACATCAAAGCATGTTTACACATAATCCTTTCGGGGATATCACATTCCCAATACCTTCATGCTTTCCAACATAATTGCCAACCAATACAATTAATTCATGCTAACACCCAATTTCCCAACATGCACAACATGCACCCTGAAATGCACCCCCGGGTCACGCCTACCATGTGACTAAGCATTCCAACAAGATAATTAATTCCAACACATAAATCAATTATCACCATAATTAATCACGTAAACATCATTAATGCCCAAATTGCAATTAATCATTTCGGGGATATCACAATACTCCTCCACTTACAAGATTTCGACCTCGAAATCGCATGCACTTACCCAAAATGAAACTAAACAAAAATCACATACCAGAAAATAGTTCCGGGTAATGCTGCACCATATACTGCTCCGTCTCCCACGTGGCCTCCTCGACACCCCTACGATCCCACTGAACCTTTACCATCGGTATAACCTTGCTCCGAAGTCTGCGATCCTCTCGACCCAGAATTCTAACCGGTCGTTCCACGTAGGACACATCTGACCCCAACTGAACCTCTGAGGGCTGTAAAACATGAGACGGATCTGGCTCATACTTCCGCAACATAGAGACATGGAAGACATCATGAATACCAGACAATGACGGCGGTAGAGCCAAACGGTAAGCCAAAGTACCGATGCGCTGCAATATCTCATATGGCCCAACATACCTCGGAGACAACTTCCCGCGCATACCAAAACAAACCACACCTCTGAAAGGTGAGATCTTCAAAAAGACCTTATCTCCTACTTGGAATTCCAACGGTCGCCGCTGTTTATTAGCGTAGGCTGCTTGCCTATCCTGAGCCGCTTTCATTTTCTGACGGATCACTTTGATTTTCTCTTCCATTTCTCGAATCAAATCCGGTCCTCCGACCGTCTTACTAGTCAAGTCCTCCCAGTACAACGGTGACCTACAACGTTGACCGTAAAGAGCTTCAAATGGAGCCATCTGAATGCTCGCCTGATAGCTGTTATTATAAGAGAACTCTACTAGTGGCACTGAATATTGCCACAGAGTATCAAACTCCAATACACATGCCCTCAACATATCTTCTAGCGTCTGTATGGTACGCTCTGTCTGACCATCTGTCTGAGGGTGATAAGCTGTACTCAGTCTCACCTCCGTGCCCAAAGCCGACTGAAGACCTTCCCAAAAATGTGATGTGAACCGTGGGTCTCTGTCAGACACAATCGAGACTGGAATCCCATGCAACCTTACCACGTCCCGTACATACAATTGGGCCATCTTTAAGTATGTGTACGACATACAATAAGGGATGAAGTGAGCCACATTCGTCAATCTATCCACGATCACCCAGATCGCATCATATCCCGAGGCAGTCCTTGGCAAGTGGGTCACGAAGTCCATAGATATGTGTTCCCGCTTCCACACCGGTATATCTAAACTCTTCAACTCGCCACCAGGCTTCTGCCTCTCCGCTTTTACTTGCTGAAAAATCAAGCACTTCTTGACAAAGGTGATGACGTCTGTTTTCATCCGCCTCCACCAAAACTGGTCACACAAGTCCTTGTACATCTTTCTCCCACCTGGATGTATGCTAAACCTGCTGCTATGAGCACAATGCAAGATCCCTTGACGCAACTCCAATGCCCTCGGCACTACCCAACGGTTACCAAGCCTCAAGGAACCATCTTCTGCCACTCTAAACTTTGATGCATGGCCCTGACATAAATATGATAACCATCTCTGCACCTCAACGTCTAACATCTGAGCTTTCCTGATAGATTCAAAGATGTCCGGCTCAGCCAACAGGGTCGATACAGGTACCGGTGATGTATCTACATCAAAGTCATATCCCAAATGACAACAGGATGTCATCATGGCTCCGCGGTATACTTCACCTTCCTACTCAAGGCGTCAGCTATCAGGTTCGCCTTCTCCGGATGGTACTCTATCTCACAGTCATAGTCCTTGAGCAAGTCCATCCATCTCCTCTGCCTCATATTCTGCTCCGCTTGGGTGAATAAGAACTTCAAGCTCTTATGGTCCGTATAAATGGTAAATGAAGTACCATATAGGTAATGCCGCCAAATTTTCAAGGCAAAAATGATAGCCGCCAGTTCCAAATCATGAACTGGGTATCTGGTCTCATGAGGCTTCAACTGCCTCGAGCATAAGCCACCACGTTCCTATCCTGCATCAGTACACAACCCAAACCCTGCAGTTATGCATCCGTGTACAAAGCAAACCTCTCGTTCTCCGAAGGAATCACCAGTACAGGTGTTGTAGTCAACCGGTGCTTCAACTCTTGGAAGCTCTGCTCACATGCCTCAGACCACAAGAACAGAACTCCTTTCTGAGTCAACTGCGTCATCGGCTTAGCAATCTTAGAGAATCCCTCGACGAAACGTCGATAATAACCCGTTAAACCAAGGATGCTCCGAATCTCGGGCACAGATGTAGGCGCAGACCAATCCATCACTGTCTCAACCTTCCTGGGATCCACAGATATCCCACTACTAGAGATCACATGCCCCAAAAACACTACGCTACTCAACCAAAATTCACACTTGTTGAGCTTGGCGTACAACTGATTGTCCTTAAGAATCTGAAGCACTGCTCTCAAATGATTCTTGTGCTCCTCCTCACTCCGAGAGTAGATGAGTATGTCGTCAATAAACACTATGACGAATTGATCAAGGTATGGTTGGAATACTCGGTTCATCAAGCTCATAAAGACAGCTGGGGCGTTTGTCACTCCAAACGGCATGACCAAAAACTCATAATGACCATAACGGGTCCGGAATGTTGTCTTCTGCACATCATCCTCTCTAACTCGAATCTGATGGTACCCCGACCTCAAATCAATTTTACTACACAACCTCGTGCCCTGCAACTGGTCAAACAAGTCATTGATCCGTGGAAGAGGGTATTTATTCTTCACTGTGGCCTTTTTCAATTGTCTGTAATCAATGCACAGACGCATCGATCCATCTTTCTTTTTCACAAATAATACAGGCGCACCCCAAGGCGATATGCTGGGCGTATGTAAACCTTGTCAAGGAGTTCTTGTAGTTGCTCTTTCAACTCCCGTAACTCTGCCGGTGCCATTCTGTAAGGGGCACGAGAAATAGCGGGTGTCCCCAATAGTAATTCAATCCCAAACTCGACTTCCCTAGCCGGTGAAAATCCAGGAATCTCCTCCGGGAACACATCGGCAAACTCCACGACTACGGGTATATCCTCGACCCTTAACTCTGCCTTCTTATCAGCAACATCAATGGCATAAATAAGATAACCCATATGCCCATGTTCCAATAACTGAGCCATCTTGATGGCCGATATCAATGGGATTTTTGAGCGGGAACCATCCCCATAAAAAGTCCACTGAACCCCCAAATCAGATCTGGATCGAACTGTTCTCTGCCTGCAGTCTGCCACTGCCTGATACCTGTTCAGTACCTCAATGCCTACAATACAGTCAAAGTCTGACATTACCAGAACAATCAAATCTGACTTCAACTCGTTGCCCACAAAATAAATGAGGCTGTCAACTACAAACCGATCAGAAGTCATACTCTTTCCAGCGGGTGTCGAGACCAGAAGAGGCGTGGACGACGGAGATGTGCATATGCGGTGCCTCTCCACAAAACTCGTCGACACAAAGGAGTGTGACGCACCTGTGTCTATCAAAATAAAAGCAGGGTGCGTAAATAAATGACACGTACCCGCTATCACTTCCTCTGGAGCCGCTGTAGCCTGCTCCTTGGTCAGAGCGTACACTTGCCGTTGAGGTGGCCCCAACGGTTGTCCTCCCAGTGGTCTCGGTACAAACGGTGGTCTTTGTTGCACTGCCCTGTCTAAAGGTCTCCCCATAGTGTTTTGTTGTCCTCCCCGATTAGGACATTCTCGAGCAAAGTGGTCATGCTTACCACATTCAAAACAAGCAGAATACTCTTTCACCGAGTGGGGTCCCCCGCAAAGGAAACATCTAAATCTCCCATGATTACTTGCTTGTGACTGTCCCCTATTGGACTGGCCATTATTCCCACGATTTCCCCTTCCACGCACATCAGGCCGTCTACCACTGAATCGGGAAGCTGATGAGTTCCCCCTTGGCTTAAAATGGTCGCCCCTTGGTTTCAAGTTTTCCGGGGTCGATCTCTGTGATGGTGCTGGAGGTGGCGTTACAGTCGGATATGCACTCACTCCCAATTCTGCCAGCTCGGCCCGTGCAAGGGCGTCATCAGAACAAGTAGGGTCATAAGTGATCACCCTATCATACAATTCAGGCCTCAAGCCCTTCATGAAGTGCCTCATCTTTGCTTGAGTATTTGTGGCGACATGAGGTACATACTTGAGCAAAGAACAGTGGTGAAGAGCATAGTCTGACACCGGCATAGTACCTTGCTTTAGGTTAGTAAATTCATCCCCCTTAGCTTCCCATGCAGCAGCCGAGAAGTACCGGGTCAGAAATCGAGTTCTGAACAGCTTCCAGTTTATTTCATGACCTTGAGCCTCCTGCTCTAACACCGCGGTCTTCCACCACATTAGTGCCTTCTTGGACAGTTGGAATTCTGCTAACCTTATCCAGGCCGACTTCGCACAAGGAGCCACCAAGAAGATTTGCTCTATCCTTTCTAACCATTCTTCGGCCTGTTCCCCTGTCTCAGTTCCTTCAAACATCCGGGGTCGGTATGCAAGGAATTGAGTCAAGCTCAGTTCCCCGGGCAATAACTGCTATTCAGACGGTTCTTCGCCCAAAGCTGGCGGAGGTAGAGGATTTGTACGCCCAGCACTTGCATTAACACTCATTGCGTCTCCTATATCGATATTTGCTGCCATGCTGTAACACAAGGGTTAACAATAACACCAAAACAGTTAATATAATACGCCGTCAGATAACATGAGTAACAATAACCAAAACATGTTAGTATAACATTTATATATTCCAAATGCACTAAACATGTTTAAAAAGAGCACCTAGCCAACCTATTGCTAAGGCTACCCTTCACTCATTCCCGGGTTCTCTAACCATTGCTCTGATACCACTAATGTAAGGCCTCTCTACCTTAACAGTGTAATAAAGATATAAATAGGGCTAACATGCATTAAAGACAGTTTATGGTTCCGGTTGCAGCCTTGAGCTATTAGGATTACAGGCCAAAAAATAAAATTCCAAAAGATTATTAATTACATTCCCAAAATGAATGTTAATACTGTAGATTTACACTACTCATAGAGTAGAGACTATCCAAAAATCATGTAACCTAATTCCTTAATGCTCCTCGTAGCTCACTGCCTCAACCCGGCCCATAGCCCTCCAAGCCAAAAGGTGTACCTACAGGAACAACTCACCATTAGCATATACATAACTATTCCACAAAATCCAAGCACAATGACGTAAATAATTGCATGAGATATTTATGTATGTATGCTCCCTGATTTACCACATTAGCACATTTTCATTGTTGTTCCTGTTTCATAACTCATGCACAAAATCATTAGTTCACAATATAATGATCGATACCACGTTCCAGTTATAACCACAATATTCCACATTAATCACTAGAAATGTGACTGTTTCGGTCCTGTTACAACATCGGAATTTTAGGACCCCTCGCTTCGACATATAGCGGCATCATATGATATCCCTCGCTTCGACAATGACAGTGGCATGTACATCGCTTCGACATGACAGCGGAAAATATCATATTACCATCGCTACATATGATAGCGGCAAGTATCTCCCTTGCTCGTATATAACAACTACCGGAACAATCAAGCATTTCTAATGTATAACCACAATACTTGAGTCCACAATCATAATGCATCACATATATCTCAATATATATATCAACACATTTCATAATCCACACTTGTCCACAATATATATATCCAAAAGCGTAAGAACACATTTACCGTCCGATGCCCGTATGTCTCACTACGTACCTTAGTCTCGAAAGTGGAGAAGTTGAAGAACTTTATCTCCTTGAAGTTGTTAGTACCTGGGATGGTTCTACACAACCATACAAATCAATATTAGAAGCCAATTATAGTCCCAATACCAAAAATTCAACAAAAAAAATATCATTTCCCACTTTTAAGTAGCTGGCGATCGATCGCTGCATCGAGGCGATCGATCGCGAGCCTTACCGATCGATCGCTTCAATGCAGCGATCGATCGCCAGACCACACTGGCTCGCGGTGATCAATCGCGCCATATATGGCGATCGATCTCCTGCAACATAATTCGCCACTGGCCTTCGGCGATCGATTGCTGCATTCGTAGCGATCGATCGCCACTTGCTGTGTGCGCGAATGTTCACCATTTTTGAGCATTTTCCAAGTTCTAACACATACACTTCAAACCCAAACATTCCAACAACTCAAATACCAACATAACTCACTAAAACCCACATGAAACACCTCAAAAATCATAACCCAACCACATACAATACATACCAAAAAAAAAATCCACAAAAATCCCAAAATGCTAACCCATTTCAAAATCAAACACCATTAAAACTTTAGGAAAGGTTCCATACCTCTTGAGGACTCCAAATCCTACCAAAAATCTCACAAACAAAGATTTTGTGAAGATTTCTCCTTCCTAGCCTTGCCAAACTCGAAAATGGGAAGTGGGTTAGGGTTGGGGATGAAATTTGGGGATTTAAGAGTGATGGGTAAAAGTGAAATAAAGTGGGGGGTATAGTGGGGTTATAAGGGTTAATATTAAATTTGTACCCCATTAATTAACATGATGTATAAAATACCCCAACATGGTATTTTAAAAGTATTTTACAAAAATGGACCAAGTTCCCAATAAATTCATGCTTTCCAACATAATTGCCAACCAATACAATTAATTCATGCTAACACCCAATTTCCCAACATGCACAACATGCACCCTGAAATGCACCCCCGGGTCACTCCTACCATGTGACTAAACATTCCAACAAGATAATTAATTCCAACACATAAATCAATTATCACCATAATTAATCACGTAAACATAATTAATGCCCAAATTGCAATTAATCATTTCGGGGATATCACAATACTCCCCCACTTACAAGATTTCGACGTTGAAATCGCATGCACTTACCCAAAATCAAACTAAACAAAAATCACATACCGGAAAATAGTTCCGGGTAATGCTGCACCATATGCTGCTCCGTCTCCCACGTGGCCTCCTCGACACCCCTATGATCCCACTGAACCTTTACCATCGGTATAACCTTGCTCCGAAGTCTGCGATCCTCTCGACCCAGAATTCTAACCGGTCGTTCCACGTAGGACACATCTGACCCCAACTGAACCTCTGATGGCTGTAAAACATGAGACGGATCTGGCTCGTACTTCCGCAACATAGAGACATGGAAGACATCATGAATACCAGACAATGATGGCGGTAGAGCCAAACAGTAAGCCAAAGTACCGATGCGCTGCAATATCTCATATGGCCCAACATACCTCGGAGACAACTTCTCGCGCATACCAAAACGAACCACACCTATGAAAGGTGAGATCTTCAAAAAGACCTTCTCCTACTTGGAATTCCAATGGTCGTCGCCGTTTATTAGCGTAGGCTGTTTGCCTATCCTGAGCCGCTTTCATTTTCTGACGGATCACTTTGATTTTCTCTTCCATTTCTCGAATCAAATCCGGTCCTCCGACCGTCTTACTAGTCAAGTCCTCCCAGTACAACGGTGACCTACAACGTCGACCGTAAAGAGCTTCAAATGGAGCCATCTGAATGCTCGCCTGATAGCTGTTATTATAAGAGAACTCTTCTCACGGAGTATCAAACTCCAATACACATGCCCTCAACATATCTTCGAGCGTCTGTATGGTACGCGATCGATTGGCACCCCTCGACGATCGATCACGACCTGCGATTTTTAAAAAACTCGAGCTTCCATGGTGTTTTGTCACACCCAAACTCAAAATCAACACCCCATACACCATCAACAACTCAAATACACCATTTAAAACCAATAAAAACTCTAAAAACTCAACTTTGGATTTTTAACCAAAAATCCCTAAGTCCAAAACCTCAACCAAACTCTACAATACCATTACCAAATCGAAGACAATGATGAGGAGTAGATTAATACCTGATTATCTTCGAGAAATCCGGCTCCCGAGCCAAGCTAGTACGATTTCATGCTAACACCCAATTCCCAACATGCACAACATGCACCCTGAAATGCACCACCGGGTCACGCCTACCATGTGACTAAGCATTCCAACAAGATAATTAATTCCAACACATAAATCAATTATCACCATAATTAATCACGTAAACATAATTAATGCCCAAATTGCAATTAATCATTTCGGGGATATCACAACTCCTCCCTTTGGCTTGAGTGCAGAAGCATGAGGCTTAGACTTAACAAAGACTTTCTTGTTCTTCTTGTAGCCTTTTGCTTTAGTCTTTCCTTTGCTCTTATTCACAATAAGAACATTAGTAGGCTTAGACTTCTTTGAATTTGCTTCATATGTTCTCAACATACCAAGCAATTGCGGTAGAGTCTTTTCGATTTCAATCATATTGTAATTCAAGACAAATTGACTGTAGCTATCAGGCAACGATTGCAAGATTACGTCGGTGGCCAACTCTTGGTCCAACGTAAAACCCAGTTTCTCAAGATTCTCAATGTACCCAATCATCTTTAGTACATGAGTTCCAACAAGGCTTCCTTCTACCATTCTGCACTGGAATAACGCTCTAGAGACGTCATACCTCTCTTGTCTAGCTTGTTGTTGGTAGAGTTGCTTTAAGTGTTCGATCATATCGAACGCCTCCATTTCCTCATGTTGCTTCTGAAGCTCAGAGTTCATGGTGGCAAGCATAAGGCAACCAACATCAAGTGCGTCATTCTGATACTTCTTGTAAGCATCCTTATCGGTTTTAGCAGCCGTTATGGGAGGTTCCTCAGCAGGTAAGGGTTCCTCTAGGACATATTACTTTTTCTCTTGTTTGAGGACAATCCTCAAATTCCTATACCAGTCTAGGAAATTAGTCCCATTCAGTTTGTCATTCTCAAGGACCGATCGCAATGATAGTGTGCTAGTTACGTTGTTTGATGCCATGGATATCTACAATATAAATATGCAAAATAAGTTAATGATTTTAATCATTTAACAATGTCTTATATTAAATGACACTCCCACTATTTTGTTTAAAATATCAACCCTCGTAAACTTAGTGGGCCAAGATCCATATTTCACCTAATCCTGAGTTAGCTTTGGCTAATCACCCAAGACTCGATTATTTAGGTAGACAACACTTTGTCAATTACATCACATGTAATTCTTGGATGGTTGGACGAACAACACTTTGTTCAAATTCATCTAATGAATTATTATCCAACCCCATGCCTCTAGGTTCCCAATCCTATTCAGATAACGCTAGTTAAGTCGAACCCAATTTTAAAATAACATGGATATCACTTTTATCCTATCGCGCCTTACTAAGATTGTTACGGTTCTTTGCTTTGGCAAACCCA
The DNA here is from genome assembly GCA_907163345.1 of Haberlea rhodopensis. Taxonomy (NCBI): domain Eukaryota; kingdom Viridiplantae; phylum Streptophyta; class Magnoliopsida; order Lamiales; family Gesneriaceae; genus Haberlea; species Haberlea rhodopensis. Next base: position 142,090 of record CAJQUN010000355.1, on the reverse strand, counting down.
CACATGTTCAATCGAAGTCGTGAGAAGTATTTTTAATTGGAAGGCATCTTGATTTGACTTAATATTATAAGAGGGATTTATTGATCTCATGATTTTATTAATATTGAAAATATGTCTGGTACATATATGAATATATAAACATATCTACATATATGTATTTCAAGCATCAATATTAAATAAAACAGTAAACATGCATCTCATACATCAACATAAAATAAACGTGACATGGTTATAGCCCCTACTAAAGGTTTTCTCAAGCCAATGAGAAAATCCTAAAAGGCCAACCTAAGGTAACTTCTCCAAGCACCTCTTTGGCTCCCTTTTGTGAATGACCTCCTCATCCCGGCACCTTTGTCCATCTTCATTAATCTCCATCAACAAAATAAACTATACTATATGACAATTACATGATATAGAGAATTCCTCGAGTTACATTCGAGGGGAACATAGGGGAGGGATAACATTTAGGAAAAATATAGAAGGCACGACATGCAGGCCGTATTAAATTACAAACATTCAAAAAATACTATCTAATAGGCCATAGGGCTATAACCATGCACCATGCTCAAACAACACATAAAACATGTTATAACAATTAATGAATTAAATTCTAAACATTTTAAAATTTAATTCTAATTAAAACTGTAAAATAAAATTTTATGAAATTATCGTACGTTCGGACATCACATGCCACGAATACTTGGCGCGCCTCAAGCCATGGATCGGTCCAAGGTTCGAAACCTTAGCCCAACCCACGGCCAAACCACGCATGTGACTAGGGTTCGAAACCCTAGCCATCTCGGCGCCGTCTTGGACCACATCGAGCCCAAAGGGTTCGAAACCCTAGTTCATAGCGGCGGCGGCCGAGAGCCATGGTTCCTAGGGTTCGAAACTCTAGTCCAACGGCGGTGGGTCGGCCCATGCACGAGCCAAGGGTCCGAGACCCTAGCTCCATGCGACGGCTGTGAGGTTCAAGTGAGCCAAGGCTCGGTTTTGATCACGAATTATCAGATAGTTCGATCCGTCAATTATATCACATATAATATTGCGATAATTCCCACAAAATCGATTAACACATATCATATATGAATTAAAAAGTTTTTAAAGCATGCAAAAGATTCAAAACATGATTAAATAATCACATATATCCGATATGAGCTTTGTACACGGCTCTGATACCACCGTTAGGAATCAATAAAGCAATACGCAGCGGAAAATAAAACTTGATTCCTACCACTGGACCTATACAAAGTGATCATACCGAGATTGTTAAGAATCATACCCTTGTAGCGTGTTTGTAGCAGAATCCTCGTTGCAAGTCCACGAGTCACGAACAACGATTTGTACCTTCGTCTCTACGGTATCCACACGATCAAATCGAAAGGGTGTTAAAGAACAAGTTGCTAGACTCGTTCTTAAACCAAAACAAGAGTCACGGTTCAAAACCAATCAAACTACGGCCGTTAATCTCACTATTCACGGCGGCGGCGGCCGTGAGCTTGTATGAGAGTGGCGGCGGCCGAGAGCTCCAATTTAGGTGGCTATTAGGTTTGATTATAATTAACCCTTAATTATCAATCAATGCCTTGTTAGTTTATTATATATTGATTTAATTAAAAGGCTTTCAAAAAAAACTTTATTGGCCCATACCCAATTATTAATTAAATCCATATATCTAACATTTGTAATTAAGACTCTTCTTAATTAATTAATTCATCCAATGAATTTTATCTCCCTTTTTGATTTAATATTTTGTGCGACCCGATAGGAACTTGCAATGTTGGCAGTGACATAAAATCTAATTTTATTTCACAAGCAATGAGCGGTATCTAGCAACACATCGAGGCTACCCAAATTACAAGAATGTCATTGACTCGACATAACCTATGGACTGTGATAATATTAACCTTGTAACTTAATCCCTTTGTCCAATGTGTTTAGATTGAACACGAGTCATGGAATAGTCATACTCATATATTCAATCTTTTATTTCTTGATCCCCAAGTAGAACTAGAATAAACGAATAAGCTCGATATCACATATCGACTCATTCGAGCACGGCCATGCATTTTAGTCTTACTTGATCAAGGGCCCAAACACTTCTTCTGTTATATAGGAGGGACAAATCCTTTCTTGATCACTCAACATCCCTCTACATAATTCGTGGTGTATCCAATGATTGTCTTTATAGTTTACTCTGTTACAGGTAACGTTTGACAATATCAAGATACATGACTCCTTATGTGGGATCTCTGGTGATCTCAAGTCGTAAGGATTACATACATTATTATCACTATGAGAATTGCTTATGACGTTCATATAACTATCCATGTAGCATTCTCATGGTGGGTCTGTCCAGTACATCGTTCTCTAACATGCACCCATATGTTGATTTGATATCTCATATCTATGAATAATTCATCAATCAAAACATACTAGTCTCAATGCATTATCATTATCCCGATTCATGATAATACTTGACTAGGGACAATCTTTAAGAACAATACAATATTATTCTAAGGACATTAACTTATATATTAATTCATATTACACAGATACACGAATAACATATAATAATGAATTGCCATTAACAAAATCATAATAATTGTATGTCATAAACAATCATCTAATGAGTTGTCTTAGGGCATATCCCAACAGTTTGCTCAACAGCAGCGACGTCATAATCGATGGTCGCTCAATGGAGACAACATCCCAATCATTGATCGCTCAAAAGCGACACCATATAATTTCCAATATATATATCCACTTATAGCAATTACCATAAACCATGCATTTCAATATCTGTTTATTGCTAAAACCATTTACCATGCATTTCCATATACATTTATTGCAACATAGTGTACCACGCACTCAACAATTACAATTATAATAAAGGGCTATGCTCATACGTCATACGTACCTTGTAATTCCGTAGTTCGAGTCCAACCTTGTCTGAGTCCCACGACCCGATGAATTATGTGCTAACACATAAATAACTCACAATTAAACACAAGCATGCAACCACGTGCCCATGCACGTTCACAACTTCCAACCCTATCGTCAATCCACGACGATTAACCAATTTAAAAGACCCCGGCTAAGCATGCATAATACCCAAAATATTCCATTTTATAAGATAGCCAAAGACTCAACCGAGAATTCCATTTTATTAAACTTTGGCTCGAACCAATCCATTTTAAAAGTATAGCATTCCATTGGAATGTGGACATTTCCCTGAAAATCGGTTAATTAAAAGTATAGCATTCCCATTGGAGGCACTAAATCTCGTCGCGATCGATCGGCACCCCTCGGCGATCGATCACGACCTGCGATTTTCTGAAAAACTCGAGCTTCCATGGTGTTTTGTCACACCCAAACTCAAAATCAACACCCCATACACCATCAACAACTCAAATACACCATTTAAAACCAATAAAAACTCTAAAAACTCAACTTTGGATTTTTAACCAAAAATCCCTAAATCCAAAATCAACCAAAACCTCAACCAAACTCTACAATACCACTACCAAATCGAAGACAATGATGAGGACTAGATTAATACCTGATTATCTTCGAGAAATCCGGCTCCCGAGCCAAGCTCGTACGATTTTTTTTCCTCCAAGGGAAAAAGAGGGGAAATGGGGAGGGGTTAGGCTTAGAGAGAGAGGGGAGAGAGGGAATGAATCTGTGCCAAATGACGGAATACCGAGTCTACCTGGTATATATAGTACCAAAACTCAAAAAATACCAATCCTTCCACAAATATATCACGACTCATTAAAAATCATTTGTTTTCAATAATTACCTCCCAATCTCTATTTTGATTACCAGCCCCAATACAAAGTACTCCGGACCCCAGATTCCACCAAAAATCAAATTCCAAGGTTTTTTCACCACGATGAGAATACAATATCATCCCTTGGATCCAGCAACTCCAAATACCGGATTTAAAGTCCCCGGAAGTCCCAAAGCCGCAATTAATTCATAACTGCTACAATTAAAATCCATTAGGGATCATTACCACTCCGGGATTAACAACATTAATTCCTGGGCATCGCAACAGGAATTTTATATAATCTTTGTTGTTTACAAATAAATAATCTTTGTGTGATAATTAAGCACTTGATTAGGAACGGTCCTCACATGACACTTCCCCAAATTGGTTCATTTACCTAAGACACATTGGTTCTAAACATTATTTTTGCAAACTGTGGAAATTCTAAATTCCAAATTGACCACTTTTCCTAGAAACTTCATAAATAATTCATACGACATCCAAATGACCTGATTCCAGTGGGAGAATTTAGATAACTCAAAATCCTACAATATATCTTTTATGAGCTAATTCATTAATCTTGAGGTACATTCTTTGCAAAACATAACATCCTAAAAACTCGCATGTAATGCCTTTTCCAGATTGAGCATCATGCGGTAAAATTAGTATAACCTTTTCATATGAACTACAAATTGAGTAAGGCCAATTCTAAATGCAAGATAACACCGAATACTGCAACTCTTATCCATTTATCCTAGAAATTAGAAGAACACACTATATGTGACATGCATTCACGTGTAGACTCAATTTGACCACAGTATAGTAAATCATCATAACTTTCTCATTTTAACTCCAAATTAGCTTATTTTGGTGGCCAAATCTAACTCAAAATACCACAACTGTCATTAGGGCCACCATCTTCAAATTCGAAACTTAACTATACTAAAAATTCGACTTAACAGGCTATAAGTGCACTGAAATCTGCAGAATATTTTTAACAGCAAGTTTTCCCTACAATTCTCATGTCAAGGCATAAAAATTCGACCCTTAATCATACATGCAAGTTGATGAAACTCAAGATTCATGTTACACCTCACATTATCTTCAAGATTTGGGACCAATTTAGTATCCAAAATCGACCAAGCTTGAACTCCCTCTACTAACAGCTTCTTTTAAAAAATGTTGCTTCAAACTTCCATCATTTCAATGCTATGCTTGTTGCTTCCTAATTCCAAGCTTGCATGTGGGTTTTGCCCAAGATTTTAAGAGGATTTTGAGGTGTAATTTTCGAATTAGGAGAGGAAGAGTGGAAGAAAATCTTGAAATGAAGAATAAAGCAAGATTTGTCTTGTATGTGAGTGATGGCCCAAGTGTGGAGGTGAGTGGGTTGATGACATGTCCAATGCAAGTGCAAGTGTATCATGGATGTGTAAGACTCATATATGATGATGTACTCTATCCCAATCGAATACAAGGCGTTGTGGTCCGGAACACCTTAATTCAAAGTTTGTACTTTTAATTATTCGGGTTTGCTTAATCATCGTTAATCAGATTAATTAGCATCAGGGCCTTACATTATTTCTATCATATTTGATTTGTACCTTGAGTGTTGAAGAGTACTGTTTATTTATAATTTATTTATAATCATAAGATCTTTTTAAAAATTTTGTGAAGATTTGAGTCAAAGTGTCTCGAGATACAATTATGTCATTTATGTATTTTGAAAACTCCATGGTTTTCATGGAATTTTTTATAAGCTTTTAAGTTTGGAAATCAAGTTTAAAAATGGGTAATGGGATAACCTAACCAAACCTTGATCTATATATATGTGTTGTGTCTCAAACTTATGCATTGTTAACTTGAGATTTTTGGTGATGATTTAAGACTTTAAATCATATCTGTATGGTGAAATAAGAAATGAACTAGTTAAATCAGCACCTTGAATTATCTTGTGAAAATGTACTAAATATTGCTAAAAAACATATATGTGTACTTCGAACACTCTTCCACCTCTCTTGGATTTTGATAATTATTGAGGTAGGAATTTAAGTCCAGGACTAATATACTGGAAATCATGAGATATTATTACTTAAATCAAGTTAAAATTTTATATATTAACTTTGAAGATCTTGACCCTTTTCTTGATATATTGTGGAATTATAAATACTAACAGTAAACTATGGATTGACCTTGGTTTTAGAGGAATTAATCCAAGTCATGGTGCATGTACTGCTTAAATTTTCCTAAGCATCCTGCAATTTTTTTTTGATATCTAAAAGGTAAGTGTTGATTTAAAGACACTATAAAACAAATATATTGTGATATTTCTTAAGCTGAAAATCAGAGAATCATACTCACACATGTTTGTGTGAAACATGTTGCAAAGAAAACTAAATTTCGAATTCTCGTGCTCTTAATTAGAACTTAGATGTTAAATATTTAAAGTAAATTCATGTTGGTAAGATAGATCATGGTGTGCTTTAGTAAATTAAACCCTCACCTTAAATTATTTGGGTAAAATGGAAATTGTTAGCATAAATACCCAGCAAGCCAAATGTTGGTCCGATGGGCTTTATGGACCCTAGCCCAATTAGCTAACTAATTGTCACTATAAATATAACATCTTGTTTCTATGGGTTCAAGTATTCCAATACACTCACTCTCTCAGAATAGCCGTCATCACACTAGCACTGGTGTCGAGCTTGTAGATCTGGTCAGGTTGATTGGACTCGAGGATCACCGACATCAGATTGATTTCGATGTTAACGTTAATCTCTTTTCGTGCATTTATATTCGATTTATGCATGTTTATATATGAATCAGGCGCGATCCTCCGTCCCTGGGTCAGATCTGTTTATTGTATTATTTTCGCTGCGTTTGGATCTGGCGCCGGGGTACGGAAACCCAACAGAAATATGATTAGTCAAGAAAAATGTATGGGAGAATAGACACCCAGCTATTTTAATTGACTCTTCTACATGATGTTTATAATTTATATCTAGATATCAACATCAATCTTATAAAAAAAATAAAAAAAAAAACCATTTTCAAATAGATGTATAGATATATATATAATGATCGTCATAAAATTTGTGGTGTATATTTATTAATCATATGTCTTCTAAATACAAGTAAGCAAACCTTATAAAAATTAAGCAAATGAAAGAAAAATGAGGAAGAAAAAAAAACCATAATTTTCCTATTTTATCTCCAAATATCTCCACCAATGTTATTAAAATGTGGTGAAGTTTTACCTCTCAAGATTTGAGCTGTGAATTAAGGTTCAATATTGTTGATCTTATACCATTGTGTACAAAATACTCTAGGTCTATTATGTGTTCTAAATTTTGGTAAGACGACGATTTAAGTATGAATGATAAAGCCTTGAGCTAGCATACTAACCTGATGGTAAGTTCGAGTTATGAGTTTTGAACTTTATATAATTTACCCTTGGAAGCAATATACTTTTGGGAATTTCAATTTAAGCTATGTGATAAAATTTTATATGTTTAGTAGTATATTATGTTAAACAACTTCAATTCGTTTTGATTCGAAGTATTGGATTCTATCCAAACAAGGATTCGAATAAATATGTATAAAGCATGTGTTAGCCAATTAAATTATACTATAGTTGAATTATACGGTTCGACTCATGCTATATCCAAGTTGTCCAAATCTTGGTAATAAAGAATTCGAATAGAACCATATGAAATAAGTTTTGAAATATGAGGTGAAATTAATAAATGATTTTGTGACACACTTGTAGAGTGATCGTGATTTCAAAGCTCGAACTGTATTTTTGTGACTCGTCAAAAGATATGTTACTACCAGGTAGCGTACAACAGGTATCCGTGATGTTTGATATGCGTTGAACGTGATTTATCTGACGTTTATTTGACTACTGGATTTATTTGTGGTATTGCATAAACATTGATGCATGAAAAATAAATATATTTTACACACATGTTTCTTTGTTTGTATATATAGAATCGATGCATGACACAATATAACTTTGCATATCGAGCCTCGATTCCATTCGATGACCATTTTGATAAGGTGTGTGAATTCGAGGTGATTGTTGGGATGACCATTTCTACATAATGGTACCTCTCCTACCCAACTGTTGTTAAATATTTATTTCCTTCGAAGATTTTAATTCTTGATGTATATATAAATGTTTATTGAGTAACAAGTTATGTGAATTGTGGTGACTCAACTATTATAAATTATACGATACTTATTATATAAAATAAATAATATCGATTTTTTTTTAAAAGAAAATTTTTGGGATCGCGTAATAATATATTTTAAGTCATATTTTCCGCGTCGGATGGTATTAATTTTAACTTCATTAAGAAGAACTGGGAAGTGGTAAAAGATGACTTTGTGAGGTACTGTAAAGAGTTTCACCAGTATGGAAAGATTGCAAGAGGAGGTAATCGTTCATTTGTCACTCTTGTCGCAAAAAGGAGGAACCCAACTAAAGTTGAGGACTTCATGCCTATCTCATTGATGGGCTGTGTGTATAAGGTTATCTCAACATTGTTGGCTTACAGATTAAGCAAAGTGATGAATGTTGTAATCTCAGAAAACTAATCTGCATTTGTAGGTAATGATTCTTAATGAGGCGACTGATGATATCAAGCTGAGAAAGAAGCCTTGTATATTATTCAAACAATATTTTGAAAAGGCTTATGATTCTGTACTTTGGGATTTCATTGATGAAATGCTTGAGATTATGAATTTTAGTGTTAAATGGCCTGAATTGAATAAGGAGTGTATTGGGACGGCTACAACCTCGATTTTGGTGAATGGGTCACTGACGGAGGAATTCAAGATGGTCAAAGGACTATGTCAAGGGGATCCTCTGTCGTCGTTTTTGTTCTTAGCAACGACCGAAGGTTTAAATTGTATGATGACAAAAGGGAAAGAGGGAGGGTTGTTTACTCCAGTCTCAGTAGGTCGATGGTGTATACCTCTATCTATCCTATAGTTTGCAGATGACACAATTTTGATGGGAGAAGCAAGGAGGAGAATGTATGGGCTATCAAATCCATTATTAGAAACTTTGAAATGGTTTCTGGACTTAAAGTGAATTATCATAAAAGTCAACTGATAGTGTTAAACATGGAAGACAACAATCTTGACGATTCGGCAAATGATCTAACTTGTAGAGTGGGTTTGTGCCTTTCAAGTGTTTAGGGTTGCTTGTTTGGATTGTTTATTCAAAGTACTTCTATGTTGTTGTTGTTTAAAGTTAGAAAAATTATTTTTAAGCAAAATCATTGGGCTTTTGTTATTAAAATAAAAATATAGTTTAATGGACTTCAATTTATAAATTACCACCACATAAGTTAAAGTAATCAAAACATGTGATGATCTGTTTCTCTACTTTTGTTTTACCTATTTTTATTCAGAGAAACAATAACAGAAGTAAGAAAATAAAACATTCAAAATCTGTTTTTATTAGAAAAATAGATTTAGACTTTTGAAAATCAATTCAAACATACACAATTACAATTTTCTATATATAAAAAAAACACATTTACAAACTAAGTATTAAAAGCAATCATTCCCTCCCAAAATAGGCCAACGTCTCATTTCACATGGTACACCCTGGTCCGGTCCAGTACACATTTTATTCCAACGCTAAGGGTATCAATGTCATTTCAACAAGCCGAGCCAACGAATGAGGATAACGATACATGGGGCCCATGTAGCGGACTTGAATCCATTTATCGAATCCAACTTTCAATTTCCTCTCACGTCCACTGGCCGTTTCTCGCCTCTTTTACAGATCGTTCTCTCTCTATAAAATACCCCATTTCAGATCCAGAGAGAGAAAAAGATAGGGTTTACGTTGGTTTTCATAGAGTACAATGAGAGAGATTATCAGCATACACATTGGGCAAGCGGGGATTCAGGTCGGGAATTCATGCTGGGAGCTCTATTGCCTCGAACATGATATCCGTCCGGATGGAATGATGCCTAGGTTTTTATAAATTTCCTCCATTTTTACCTGCATTGATATTTATGTTGTTGTATTCAACGCTCGTTTCTACCTTGTGGTGTTGGATCTTGTAATTGTTCATGTTTTTGGTCGTTTTCTGTTATCGTTCAAAGATCGGTCGGTTTTCGGGTTTTTGAAGTTTCTTTGGGGCTACATTGTGTGTATCTGAAACAATATTAAGGTCGGTTAATAGATCCAGTGTTTTAGAGCTATTGTTAATTCCTTTTGTTTTTTTTTTTAATTTCTGATTGATTATGATTCTTTACTTCACTTTCTCTATTATGGGGAAAATGTGTTTTTTTTTGTTGAATTTGAAGAAGGCTGGATTGGGGTGAAAATACATCCCAGAATGAAGAGAAAATATATATGAAACGTGATTCTGTTTAGATTTAAATGTTCGTTAATGCCTGATAAGTTTTTTTTTGAATCAAAAGAAGGAACTTTATCAGATTATGCTTTTGCGCACTCTTTGCTATTTTCAATACAAGATTGTTTTTTGACGCATAAATTGTTGGTGGATGTGCAGTGACACTTCGGTGGGTGTGGCCCATGATGCTTTCAACACCTTCTTTAGTGAGACTGGCTCAGGAAAGCATGTCCCCAGAGCTATATTTGTTGATCTTGAACCTACTGTCATTGACGAAGTCAGGACAGGGACTTATCGCCAGCTTTTCCACCCGGAGCAACTGATTTCCGGCAAAGAAGATGCTGCCAACAACTTTGCCAGAGGCCATTATACAGGTAAAATTTAATTTTCAGATCTAATCGTTTTTTTCCTTTTCTGTTGGCATTTTACTTGTTTGAAAACCTTTCAAGGTATGGGTTGAACAGATGAACTGACATATTCCTTCTCCTATATTGATTTATTTGCAGTGGGGAAAGAGATTGTTGATCTATGCTTGGATAGGGTGAGGAAGTTGGCTGATAACTGCACCGGGTTGCAAGGGTTCTTGGTTTTTAATGCAGTAGGTGGTGGTACTGGTTCTGGATTGGGTTCTTTGCTCTTGGAACGCTTGTCTGTGGACTATGGGAAGAAATCAAAGCTCGGTTTCACTATTTATCCTTCTCCTCAGGTACTGAAACTTGACTTCACGTAATTAATGCAATCGTTAGCCTCCAGATACTTATGCTTTCAATTAATTCTGAATTGCATGTAACATATAAATTCCAAGGGGCTTATCTTTCTTGTAATTATGTCTTCAGACAGCAACGTGACACTTTTCTAGTTATGACTTACGAAGTTATGCTAGTTATTTCAAATATGGACTTGTTTATGTTGATAAGCAAAAGTTTAGTTATCATGTGTTGATAACATTCAGACGTGGGCAGTGTTGTAATTATGGGTCTTACACTAAAATGCAGGTCTCCACTGCTGTTGTTGAGCCTTACAACAGTGTTCTCTCGACTCATTCCCTTCTTGAGCACACAGATGTTGTTGTGCTCCTGGATAATGAAGCCATTTATGATATCTGCAGAAGGTCTTTAGATATTGAAAGGCCTACATACACCAATTTGAACCGATTGATTTCTCAAATAATCTCATCCCTTACTACTTCTCTACGATTTGATGGAGCCATCAATGTTGATGTCACAGAGTTCCAGACCAACCTTGTGCCATATCCTCGTATCCACTTCATGCTCTCATCATACGCCCCTGTCATTTCAGCTGAGAAAGCATATCATGAGCAGCTATCAGTCCCTGAGATTACGAATGCAGTCTTTGAGCCCTCAAGTATGATGGCGAAATGTGATCCAAGACATGGGAAGTACATGGCTTGTTGCTTGATGTACCGTGGAGATGTTGTTCCCAAGGATGTCAATGCTGCTGTTGCTACCATCAAAACTAAACGAACTGTTCAGTTTGTTGACTGGTAGGAAAACTGCATATAAATTTCCTAGTTGAGTAAAGCTGAAATGCATGCTTGTTATTGAACTAGTAACTTTGCATCTTGGGTGATTCTGATATCTAGTGCATCCAAGTTCATAAATTTTGGCAGTATTCTCATAATGCCGAGGAATATACCAATTAATGCCTGCTTTCAGTTTTTGGGCAGTTAATTTTTGCATTTAGTACCAATTCTGAATCTTGAGGCAGCATTATCCTGTTGTCTGATTTGATACTTTTGTAGCCTGTGGTTACTTATTATGTTTGATCTTGCGACCGCAACAGGTGCCCAACTGGCTTCAAGTGTGGAATCAACTATCAACCTCCAGCGGTGGTACCCGGAGGTGATCTTGCCAAGGTGCAGCGAGCTGTGTGCATGATCAGCAACAACACCGCGGTTGCCGAAGTGTTTTCACGCATTGACTTCAAATTTGATCTCATGTATTCCAAGAGAGCATTTGTTCACTGGTATGTGGGCGAAGGAATGGAGGAAGGCGAGTTCAGCGAGGCTCGTGAAGATCTGGCCGCTCTCGAAAAAGATTATGAAGAAGTTGGCGCTGAAGGTGCAGATGATGAAGAGGAAGGTGAAGACTATTAGTTGGCTGACATGTTCCATGTACCTTGAATCATTATGGTATGGCAGTTGGCTACTCTCCATACCCTTCATTTGCGTTCTACTATCATTGTTATGTGATCTGTGTATGATACTGTTTTGTCTTTTATTGGAGAATTGTTAAAATGGTATTGTTTTGTGATTTATAAGTTCTAATCTAAGTCACATATTCCTCCTTACTCCCCTTCGCGCACTGACGCTCCACTCGTTTAACTGGCACATTGTGTGCTTTAATACACATTAAGTTTTAATAAGTTGCGTACTGATGTTCTGGTGGTGATCTGACGCATGAATGCACATTTGATATTTTACTACTAAGTTATGTTAAGACACATTATGTTTTACTTAAGTTGTGAGCTTATATGTTAGATATCCTTAATTCTTTGGAAATAATATAAGTCATTTTTAATAAATTGATACTATTACAAAATATGTTGAAACACAGATAATATTTGATTCTCTTTTTCGAATTTATAATTTTATGACCAAATATTTAATAATTTATTTTTATTTTTCATTCTTTAAAATAAATTTTTTGGAGAACAATAATTATCACTAATAGAGCGATTAAATAAAATATTTGAATTGCACTTAATTAATATAAAAATGATGTAAGTTTGTGATGTGTAGTAGATATGTTTAATTTTATTTCATCTGTATATATATATATATATTTAATAGGCGCATTAAGATGCGTCCGTACTCAAAATTTTAAGGGTAAAGTGTGATTCAGTCCCTAGACCAAAAGTTAAATATAGAATCAGTCCTTATGTCAGCTTTTTTATATTTGAAATCCCTAGTATTAAAGATTTTTTTGTTTTAACTCCCTAATAGTGTAAATTGACAAAACTACCCCATCCTTCAAGTTTTTTTTCCCCATTATTCACCAATATTTAAGTATGTTCTTTTCTTGTGTTATTTATCTGATCTTTAATTTTTTTCTAATTTTTTTGAAATTATAAAATATTTATTTCAATCTCCAACTAATGTATATACTTATTATTTTGTTTAAAAGAATTATTTAATATTATTGGATTCAAAATAATACTTAAATTTTATCAAAAAATATTTTTCAATAAATCATTATATATATATATATGTAGCAAGATTATATATTAAGTTAGTATTATTATTTATTTATTTATTTAATAATGTGAAAATAGTCCCATAAAAATTTTAATATTTTAAAATATATTTATTCAAAATTTATTGAAAAGTAATTTTTGGAATGAAAAAAACCAAAATCTTGTGTTGAATATGCTAAATTTTAAAAAATAATAACAAGAAAACACCTCTTCATTATTTTTTTTATAAATTTATTCCACCTTTTTTAATCCAGTAGTAATAAAAATTTATTAAGAAATATTTTTTTGAAAAATAGTGCAATAGTGTATATTAAATTAATTTTACATTACTTATTTAATAATGTCAAAATAAGGGGAAACTCAAAAAAATCCCTATTGTCAAACTTAATTTTGAAATCAATCCCCATGTCAGAAAAAATTAATTCAAACTCTCTACTGCAACTTAAAATATGTTCCAACTCCCTATAACTATAATACCCATCTACTAAAAGTTAAACTTTTAATTTTGAGAAATCATTACAGTCGGTACGAAACCTATATAATTTTGGTACATGTTACACATAAAATCGGTATGAAATCTATACAATTTTAGTACAAGTTACACATAAAATTGGTATGAAACATATACTATTTCGGTACTTATTACACGTGAAGTTGGTATGAAACATATATAATTTTGGTACTAGCTACACATGAAGTTGGTATGAAACCAATTTGGTACTAGTTACACATGAAATTGGTATACAATCTATACTATATTCGACACTTATTACACGTGAAGTTGGTATGAAACCTATAGAATTTCGGTACTAAATATACATAAAATTGGTATGAAACCTATACAATTTTGGTACTAATTAAGAATAAAATCGGTACGAAACTTATACAATTTTGGTACTAATTAAGAATAAAATTGGTATCACATAAAATAGTATAGGTTTCGGGTTTAGGGTTTAGGGTTTAGGGTTTCATACCAACTTTATGTATATTTAGTACAAAAATTCTATAGGTTTCATACTAACTTCACGTGTAATAGTGCCGAATATAGTATAGATTTTATACCAATTTCATGTGTAACTAGTACCAAAATTGTATTGGTTTCATACCAACTTCATGTGTAACTAGTACCAAAATTGTATATGTTTCATACCAACTTCACGTGTAATAAGTACCGAAATAGTATATGTCATACCAATTTCATGTGTAACTTGTACTAAAATTGTATAGATTTCATACCGATTTTATGTGTAACGTGTACCAAAATTGTATAGGTTTCGTACCGACTGTAATGATTTCTCAAAATTAAATGTTTAACTTTTAGAGAGGTATTATAGTCATAGGGAGTTGGAACAAATTTTAAGTTGCAGTAGAGAGTTTGAATTAATTTTTTCTGACATGGGGACTGATTTCAAAATTAAGTTTGACAATAGGGATTTTTTTGAGTTTCCCCTTATTTTGAGATTATTAAATGAGTAATGTAAAATTAATTTAATATACACTATTGCACAATATATAAATAAAATTATTTCAAAAAAATATTTCTTAATAATTTTTTATTACTACTGGATTCAAAAAGGTGGAATAAATTTATAAAAAAAATAATGAAGATATGTTTTCTTGTTATTATTTTTTAAAATTTAGCATTTTCAACACAAGATTTTGGTTTTTTTCATTCCAAAAGTTACTTTTCATTAAATTTTGAATAAATATATTTTAAAATATTAAAATTTTTATGGGACTATTTTCACATTATTAAATAAATAAATAAATAATAACACTAACGTAATATATAATCTTGCTACATATACATAATATATATATATATATATATAAATGATTTATTGAAAAACTTTTTGATAAAATTTAAGTATTATTTTGAATCCAATAATATTAAATAATTCTTTTAAACAAAATAATAAATATATACATTAGTTGGAGATTGAAATAAATATTTTATAATTTCAAAAAATTAGAAAAAAATTAAAGATCAGATAAATAACACAAGAAAAGAACCTACATAAATATTGGTGAATAATGGGGAAAAAAAACTTGAAGGGTGGGGTAGTTTTGTCAATTTACACTATTAGGGAGTTAAAACAAAAAAATCTTCAATACTAGGGAGTTCAAATATAAAAAAGCTGACATAGGGACTGATTCTATATTTAACTTTTGGTCTAGGGACTACTGAATCACACTTTACCCAAATTTTAAATATTAACGCACTCGTACATCCACATCATAATCAGATGACTTGCACTGTAATCATTATGCCAAAAGATTTGTGTTTATATTGTCGAAAAGGTGTCGGCCATTTTTGAACCCAAGATATTTGTCCTTCGTAAACAATTTTAAGAGTGAATGGTTCTTATAGATTAGGACATTGAAGAATATGTAGACATCGTTGTAATGATTAAAATCTTAAATTTAAGGTTAACTGAGTGGGACAAGTCTCGTTTTCAACAAATAAATGAATAGAAGTGTGACACATAAGCATAAATCAATCAACAAATATTCTTTTACAAGCATCCATGTCCAAAAGCTATGCATTTTGCACCACATTGAGAACTCCGTTACTGCCCACGATAAGCTTACAATGGGCTAGCTAATTTTGCTATAAATAATAACATCAATCTTGACATTTGTGTATTTGTGATATCTCAAAGTATTTGATGCTTATATGTTGGGGTTATTGTATTAAGAAAAATGATAGTGAAATTCATGAATATGGTAGTATGAATTGGGGATTGAAAGAATGTCGGGTCAAATTTATAATGTTAACCAAAATTAAAGGACAAACTTGCAAATTTTTGGTAGTGATTAAAGGTGCACTCTTGCACACAGTAACACAAATTCCACAACTTCCCCAACTCACAAATCGATCTTGAACTCCCCTCCCCAACTTCCTTAGTGTTCCATCCAATTCTTGGAAAGGAGCACCTTTATTCTTGTTTAAGCCTTTGAGGAAAGCTTTGATAAGTTAATTTTTTTAACTTGGTATTTGTTTATTGAGGGTGAAATGAAGATATTTGAATTTATTTTTGGTAAAGATTGAGGATTTAGCTTTATATGGATGAAATGAAGTTTTATAATGAATATTGTTGTTGATGGTTGAAGGAAATTAAGTCATTGTCGTAGGTTGTAGGTGCTGCGCTATTTGTGGAGGATTAAGAGTGTTAAAGCATTGACCAATCGATCAGTAGGGTGAACCGATCGATCGGCCAAGACCCTAGTAAATGGTGAAAATTTTGGCACCTACCGATCGACCGGTCGGCTTAAAAATCTCAAATTTTATTTTTCTTCTAATTTTAATAATTTAGTGGATGTTAGTGTTATTCCATAAATTCTCATCATACTATGGAATATGAACAATTATACAGGGAATCAAAATATGTTACTTCATGAAAGTGATATCATTGTACCAATATGAAAGTGTTGAAATTGTATAAAGTCTTCACGTACATCAGGGCAAAGGGGAGGATATCTCTCTTTTTTATTCTGGACAGTCAGGTACGTAGAGATGTACGAGCATCGACGGTAAATTATGTAATAGTATGAACGTTATGTTTGTTTGAGCGAATATATATTAGAATTGTTAAAGTACTCTGTTATATCGAAGCAAGGAAATAGAATACTTGGTTGTTGTTATATCGAAGCGAGGAAGTATAATACTCGTCGTTGTTATATCGGTTCGAGAAGTTGAGTTTGGAATAGAATTATTTCCTGGTACCTCCCTATTTCTCGTGCACCATATAAATGGCACCAACGGAATTAAGAGACTTGAAAGTTCAATTGTAAGACTTTCTTGATAAGGGATACATATGTCATAGTATTCGTCTTGGGGTGCTCCGGTCTTGTTTGTGAAGAAGAAGGATTGCTCAAGGTTGTACATTGGCTATCGACAACTGAACAATGTAACAATAAAGGATAAACATCCCCTATCACGTATTTACAATCTGTTTGACCAGTTCCAAGGAACAATGATCTCGGAAGATAGATTTAAGATCGGGGTACCATCAAATATGAGTTAGGGAGGAGGGTGTCCAGATGACAGTTCGAACTCGTTATGGACATTATAAGTTCTTGGTTATGCCGTTTGGAGTGACGAATACTCCAGCTGTCTTCATGAGTTTGATGAATCGGGTGTTTCAGTCGTATCTTGATCAATTCGTCATTGTGTTCATTAATGATATCTTGATATATTCTAGGAGTGAGGAAGAACACGTAAAGCATCTTCGTGTTGTACTTCAGATTCTTCAGGATAACCAGTTATATGCCAAACTTAGCAAGTGTGAGTTTTGGTTGGCAGTGTAGTATTCCTTGGCTACGTGATTTCAAGGTATGGAATCTTGGTTGATCCAAAGCAGATAGATGCATTATTAGAGTGGTCTGCACCTACTTCTGTATCAGAAATTCGAAGATTTCTGGGTCTAGCAGGGTATTATCGATGTTTTGTCGAATGATTTTTGAATATTGCCGAGCCGTTGACACAGAAAGGGGTACAATTTTATTGGTCTGAGGCTTGTGAGCAGAGTTTCCAGGATCTGAAACATCGGTTGACATTGCTCGAGTGTCGATGATTCCCACAGAAAATAAGAGGTATGTCTTATATACTGATGCATCATTACAAGGTTTAGGTTGTGTATTGATGCATGATAAGCATGTTGTGGCTTATGCTTCGAGATAGTTGAAGCCATATGAGCCAAGGTATCCGGTGAATGATTTGGAATTGGCAGCCATTATCTTTGCATTGAAGATTTGGCGGCATTTTGAAGATTTGGCTGCATTATTTGTATGGTCCGTCGTTTATCATATATACTGGCCATAAGAGCCTGAAGGTTTTATTTACTGAAGCAGAGTTGAACATGTGACAAAGAAGACGGATGGATCTATTGAAGAATTATGATTGTAAGATTGAGTACCATCCAGGTCGAGCTAATTTGATGGCAGATGCTTTGAGTCGAAAAATTAAGTATACTACTGAAGATGTCATTCAATTGTCAGCTTTGATGACTTCCTACTGCCAGTTAGGATATGACTTTGATGTGTCTACATCGTTTGTTAGTGTATCAATGTAAGAATATCATAACAACTCAAAAGATAAACGATGAGATAGAGAAATGTATAGCATTGGCCTCTCAAGGACAACCATCTAACTTCAGGATGGCTGAAGACGGTAGTCTAAGATTTGGTAAGCGTTGGGTAGTTTCTTGTGATATTCCCGAAATGATTAATTGCAATTTGAGCATTAATTGTGTTTATATGATTAATTATGATGGTAATTAATTGATTATGTGCTGGATTTACTTATGTGTGGAAATGCATGGTCACATGGAAAGGATGACCCGGGGGTGCATTTCAGGGTGCATGTTGTGCATGTTGGGGAAGATTGCTTTTAGCATGATTTATTTGCCATGGTTAGCAATTAATTGGAAATCATGAGTTTAATTGATATTTGGTGCATTTTGGATTAATGCTTTTAAAAATATCATGTTGGGGTGTTTTGTACACCATGGGATTGTAGAATGCATTTTAATTAATTAACCCAACCCTTTTTACCCCAACCCCACTCAATACACTCTCACTTTTACTTTACCAAATCACCACCCAAACCCTTCCCCCTCCTCATTTTCGAGTTGAAGCAAAAAGGTAGGGAGAAATCCTTCCAAAGTTTGAGTTTGTGAAGTTTATTGGGAGATTTGAGGTCCCCAAGAGGTATGGATACCTCATTGTTGATTTTGAAGTGTTTTATTTAAGTATTGGTATGGTTTTGAAGGGTTTAAAATGGGTTTGTGTTGGGTTGTTGTGGTTTTGGTCTAATGTTGGATTTTTGAGGTGCTTTAAGTGTTTATGGAAGGGTTTTATGTATTTGATGTTGTTGGTTTGTTGGTAGGGGAGTTGGAATGGGTTGGAATGAAGTTTTGGAGCATTAATGGCGATTTTTCGCGTTTCAGGGCTCGGCGATCGATCGCCCGTTTTTGGCGATCGATCGCGGAGAGGCAGTGCGCTCCAGAGGCATTCGGCGATCGATCGCCACATTTGGGCGATCGATCGGCGAGGGTGGCGATCGATCGTGCCAAATGTGGCGATCGATCGCCGAAGGAACAAAAATTCATGTTCGGACAGTGTGATCTCGCGATCGATCGGCCCTTTGCCGCGATCGATCGCGAGTTATAAAATGTGGTGTTTTTGGATTTATTGTAGGATTTTTGGTATTGGACTATTATTGGGTTCTAATATTGATTTGTGTGAATATGTAGAACCATCCCAGGTGGCGACACAGCCAAGGAATTGAAGTCCTACCACACCTACTTTTTGGAAAGGTACGTAGAGGACGTACGGGCACCCAACGGTACATGTATCTAATATACTCATTGTTTATGCATTGTGGATGCGAGTATATATGTGATTATGCATTGTGGATGCAAATACATGTTGAATTATGCATGATGATTGTAGATGCATATGATTATTGGTGCACATCCCATGAGTCGTGGTCATCCCTTGATGATTTTAATGCTTGCCGCTATTTGTTTTGGTTCCGCTAAATGTGAAGCGAGGGGTGGGAGCGCCGCATGTCACATTTGAGCGTGGTTGTCATATAGGGCGAGGAAAGGATATTTGCCGCTCAATGTGAGGCGAGGGGTGGGAGTACCGCTTGTCCATTGAAGCGAGGTTATTCTATGCCGCCTATATGTAAATAAGCGAGGGGCATTAAAATACATTGTGATGGACAGACTAGGGATTGGTGATTAGTATTTGGTATTGATGAGATGGTATTGTGTCATGACATGTCTAGACCATTAAAAATAATCTATTGATTATACTCATGAGTTATGGTACAGGGACAACCAAACTGGAAGCGTTTTGAAATGCATGGGAAAACAGGAAGTGTTTTAATTGTGTTTTATGCATTTACGCTTTATATTCATATTGTGTTGAATATGAATGATATTATTGCTCATGTTTGGGGGTTGTCCTTGTAGGTACTTTTGGCATGATATGAAGGGGGCTAAGACGGGTTGAGACCGTGAGCTTGAAGAGCACTTTTGGTAGATGAAGGACAGGATTATTTTGTATAGTGTCTACTCTAGGAGTAGTGTAAAACTATTATTGATAACATTCTTTTGATGGGGAATGTAATTAATCCATTGATAGTCCTCATTTTGGCATGTAACTTTTAGGCTCATAGCCTCAATACGATTAATTTACTCTGATCATTTATATTAGCTCTAATTATGCCTTTGATCCGTACTTAAGGATTAGGGTCCTTACATTAGTGGTATCAGAGCTGTGGTTAGAGAACCCGGGAACGAGTGAAGGGTAGCCTTAGCATGATTGGCTAGGTGCTTACATTTGAGGCATGTTTATGCATGTGGTGCATATTGATGTATATTCTGTTATACTAACATGCTTATTATCATTCCTATTATCTAACGGCATAACATGTATATTTGTTTTGGAATTGTTGTTAACCTTTGTGTTACAGCATGGCTGCTATGAATGCGGGGAACCTTAACAAAGAAGTTGGCGATGTGGGCAGTGTTAACGCTAGCGTTGGACAAGTGAACCCTCTACCTCCACCAGCAGTAGGCTTGGAGCCAGTGGCTCAGTTATTACTACCCGGTGATATTAACTTGACTCAGTTTCTGTCTTACCACCCGCCCCGATTTGAGGGAACAGAATCAGGGGAGGAAGCTGAGGAGTGGCTGGAAAGACTTGAGCAGATTTTTGTATCGGCTCCTTGTGCTGTTACAGCGTGGCTGAGGCTGGCGGAGTTCCAGTTAGCAAAGAAACCTCTAATGTGGTGGAGGGGCACTGTAATGGAGCTAAGAGCACTGGGTACTGTGATCGATTGGACACTCTTCAGGACCCGGTTTCTGAACCGGTACTTCTCCTCAGCTGCGAGACAGACGAAGGAGGACGAGTTTACAAGTTTGAAACAGGGGAACATGACAGTGTCAGACTATGCCACGCGGTACTCTTCGTTGCTGAGGTATGTTCCCCACATTGCCACCAATGGGCACGCAAAGATGAGGAGTTTTATGAAGGGGTTGCGACCGGAGCTCTATGACCGGGTTAGCACCAATAACCCAACTTCTTTTGATGATGCTCTCACAAGAGCGGAGCTTGCCGAGCTTGGAGTGGGAGCTTATCCTAGTGCTATGCCACCACAAGGACCACAGCAAAGGCAAACAAATGACAGCTTGAGGCCCCGGGGAGAGCCATTTAAACCCCGTGGTGCCTCTTCATCTTCACGGTTCGGTGGAAAGAAGTTCTTTGGTCAGAAACAGGAGAACAAGAAGAATTGGTCGGCCAATCGGGGGTCTTCACAAGGGAATAGGCCGGGAGAGCCGAGGTGCGACAATTGTGGAGGACCACATTCTTCAAGCAAGTGCCCTGCCTGTTATAGTTGTGGCAAGATGGGCCACATCTCTCGGTATTGCCCCACCCGGGGAGGACAGTCAGAGTTTCAGGGCAACAGGCCGAGGTTTGATGACAGGACAGTACACCAGAGGCAGCAGTTTGGGCCTCGATGATAGGGTTGAATATTACTCATTTTTATGCTTTGATATGTATATGTTTTCGTGTTGATTCTTGAGTTATTTTACGTTTTATGGTATATATTTCTATATTTCAGGAATCAATGTTGAAATTCATAAAAGGGGAAGAAATCAAGCTAAAATGATGAAAAAATGAATAAAGTTGAAGAAAAGAGGAAGAAACCAGAATCCAAGACACATGTTGCTCCTTTCTCCTCAAATTACTATATGTTCGAGCCATGTTTTGGAAATGTGGTCCATATAAAAGTTGTAGAACTTTCTCTTATCTTCGCGTGGACAGCTGATTCATCAAATTCGGAGTTCGTATGAGAAAGTTACGGCCAAAATACGAAACTCGCCAGAAGCTGAAAAAGGCGAAGAAACTTACTGTGATTTCCGATCGATCGAGCAGAATTTCCGATCGATCGAGACGGGCAGAAAAAGCCACGAAAATCTTACTGGAAGGCTCGATCGATCGGCTCTTCTTTCGGATCGATCGGGACGAGCAATTTTCATTAAAATACCTTCCTTGTAGAGTTTGGATGCAAGAGGAAAGTCCATAATTCTTTCCCCTATATATTATACACCATAATTTCAACCCAAATCATACTTTAAACCCTAGGAATAGCCTCCACACCTCCATACACCCATTCACCATCCAAATCTCAGCCCCCCTTTCCTTCAATTCCATCATACCTCCATCACTCTCCACTAACACCATCTCACGCCTCCTTCCATATAATTCACGTCCATCACCCCTTTCCTTCACTTCATATCCAACCTCCATCCTTCTACCATTCAACCTTCATCCACCATCACCACTTCATCCTAGGAATTGGAACAAGCCAACAAGATAATCGAAGAGCACGATCGAGAAAGAAGCGAGGAAGGATCAAGAATCAACGAACGGAGTCGACTTGGGAGTTTGCTTTTACTTTTCGATTATTTGTTTTGATTTATTATTGGATTTTATGTGTATTCATACATCTTCTATGAGCATGTGTTATTGTTTTTAATGCTTTTGAAGGATTGATCACCTTTGAATGATATTTTATTATAATTGAGATCGAGAGATGAAATTATAATACGATATAGTAATTCATGCCGTGTGTTAAAGATTGAGATCGAGAGATAAAATCACACACGAGTGATAGCTTTGGGTTGTTTAATCTAAAAGTTAGTGGTTTTCATAAAGCGCATTCAACATTAAATTGTTAATTACGTGAACGAGAGTTACTAGTTGCAATTTGATGTTAGACTTAATATAGCTCGAGAGAGTATATTGAATAAATTCGGAAAACCCGTCACCTTAGAGATGTATGAAGAAAAGAATTGTAAGAGTTGGGTTAGGTGAATAATTGTCTTGATACTTTCTTGTGGATTTTTCTCGTGATCGTTGACTATTTTGGTTGGATTATAGTAGCTTAATTTAGTTTAGTTTAATTATTAATTGATTATCGTAGGTTAAATATAGTTAAAAGAAATCTTATGTGGTACTTGCTTGTTAGTCCTTGTGGGTTCGACAATCCGTATCTTCCTATCTATACTAAAACTTGACACCGTGCACTTGCGGTCTAAAATCGCTAGATTGGAATTAATTGTTTAAAATAAAAGCGATCACTCGACCATCGGGAGGTCAGACAGTGGGACCGTCCCAGGGGCAGGTGTATGCGCTGACTAGAGAGCAGGCCCAGGCAGCCCCAGAGGAGGTGATCGCCGGTACGTGTCCTTTTATTTTGATAGATACAGGTGCCTCCCACTCTTTTGTATCTGTTGGTTTTGTGGAGAGACACCATATGCGCACGTCTTCTCTACCCACGCCTCTCCTTGTCTCGACACCCACTGGAAGAAATGTCGTTGCTGATCAGTTCATGGCAGATTGCCTCATTTATTTTGAGGGCAACGAGTTGAAGGTAGACTTGATCGTATTGGGTATGTCAGACTTCGACTGCATCATGGGTATTGATATTCTGAACAGATATCAGGCAGTGGTAGATTGCCGGCAGAAGACAGTGAAGTTCAGACCTGATTTGGGTAGTCAATGGACTTTCTTTGGCAACGGTTCTCGTGCGAAGATTCCGTTGATTTCAGCGATCAAGATGACTCAGCTGTTGGAACGTTGCCACACGGGCTATCTCATCTATGCCGTGGACACGTCTGGGAAGAATAAGGAATTGAGAGTTGAGGATGTACCAGTGGTAGCAGAGTTTGCTGATGTATTCCCAGAAGAGATCCCAGGATTCCCACCGGCTAGGGAAGTTGAGTTTGGGATCGAGTTGTTACCGGGGACATCCGCTATCTCTCGTGCACCTTACAGGATGGCACCGGCAGAGTTGAGAGAGTTGAAGGAGCAGTTGCAGGAGCTCCTTGACAAAGGATATATACGCCCGAGCGTATCGCCATGGAGCGCACCGGTCCTCTTTGTGAAGAAGAAGGATGGCTCGATGAGATTGTGCATCGATTACCGGCAACTGAATAAAGCCACAGTAAAGAACAAATATCCTCTCCCAAGGATTGACGATTTGTTTGATCAGTTGCAAGGTACCAGAATATATAGCAAGATTGATTTGAGATCCGGGTACCATCAGATTCGAGTCAGAGAGGAAGATGTACAGAAGACAGCGTTCCGGACTCGATATGGACATTATGAGTTCTTAGTGATGCCGTTCGGTGTGACGAATGCTCCAGCGGTCTTTATGAGCTTGATGAACAGAGTGTTTCAGCCGTATCTTGATCAGTTCGTCATTGTATTTATTGACGACATTCTCATCTATTCCCGGAGTGAGGAAGAGCACGTGAAACACTTGAGGACAGTGCTCCAGATTCTTCGAGATCACCAGTTGTATGCAAAACTCAGTAAGTGTAAGTTTTGGCTGAGCAGTGTAGTGTTTCTGGGCCATGTCATATCGAGCAGCGGAATATCAGTGGATCCCAGGAAGATCAAAGCTGTGATGGAGTGGGCTGCCCCCACTTCTGTGCCTGAGATTTGGAGCTTCCTTGGTTTGGCCGGATATTATCGACGCTTTGTCGAGGGCTTTTCGAAGATTGCCAAGCCGTTGACACAGTTGACCCAGAAAGGAGTACCTTTCTTTTGGTCAGAAGCTTGTGAGGAGAGCTTCCAGGAGTTAAAACATCGTTTGACGACGGCGCCAGTGTTAGTGATCCCTACGGAGAACTCCAGATTTGTTTTGTATACCGATGCATCACTCCAGGGCCTTGGGTGTGTACTGATGCAGGATAGGCATGTGGTAGCTTATGCATCGAGGCAGTTGAAGCCGCATGAGACGAGATACCCAGTCCATGACTTAGAACTGGCGGCTATCATCTTCGCCCTGAAGATTTGGAGACATTACTTGTATGGTACTTCATTTACCATATACACGGATCACAAGAGCCTCAAGTTTTTATTCACTCAGGCGGAGCTGAACATGAGGCAGAGGAGGTGGATGGACTTATTCAAAGACTATGATTGTGAGATTGAGTACCATCCCGGAAAAGCTAATTTGACAGCAGACGCTTTGAGCCGGAAAGTGAGGAGTTCTGCTGAGGACGTCATCCATTTGTCAGCCATGATGACCTCCTATTGCCATCTGGGCTATGATTTTGACATTGATGCATCACCTGTGTATGTATCGACCTTGTTAGCTGAGCCAGATATCTATGAGAACATCAGGAGAGCTCAGAGGTCAGATGATGAGGTTCAGAGGTGGTTATCTTTAGTACATCTTGGTCAGCCAACGAAATTCAGAGTGGCCGATGACGGATCTTTGAGATTGGGTGACCGTTGGGTGGTTCCGAGTACGCCGGAGTTGCGTAGAGGGATCTTGGAGCGAGCTCATAGTAGCAGACTTAGCATCCACCCAGGCGGGAAGAAGATGTATAAAGATCTACGTGGTCAGTTTTGGTGGAAGAGGATGAAATCTGATGTCGTCGCTTTTGTTAAGAGGTGTTTGATCTGCCAGCAGGTTAAAGCAGAGAGACAGAGACCTGGCGGGGAGTTGAGAAGCTTGGAGATACCGAAGTGGAAGTGGGAACACATTTCCATGGACTTCGTGACTCACCTGCTGAGGAGTGCTTCAGGCTTTGATGCTATTTGGGTGATTGTGGATCGATTAACTAAGGTAGCTCATTTCATCCCCTATAGCATGACTTTCACCTTTTTGAGGATGGCGCAGTTGTATATTCGAGATGTGGTGAGATTGCATGAGATCCCCATTTCCATAGTGTCGGATCGAGATCCGCGATTCACATCTCATTTTTGGGAAGGTCTTCAGTCAGCCTTGGGAACTGAAGTCAGATTGAGCACTGCTTATCATCCTCAGATGGATAGCCAGACCGAGCGTACTATCCAGACGCTCGAGGACATGTTGAGAGCTTGTATTTTGGAGTTCGATGTTTCTTGGCAAGATTCAGTGCCTTTGGTAGAGTTCTCTTATAATAATAGCTACCAGGCGAGTATTCAGATGACTCCTTTTGAAGCTCTTTATGGCAGACGGTGTAGATCACCCTTGTGTTGGGATGATTTGGACCGTAAATCGGTCGGAGGACCGGAATTGATTCGGGAGATGGAAGAGAAGATAAAGATGATAAGGCAGAAAATGAAAGCAGCCCAGGACAGACAGGCAGCTTATGCGAACAAACGGCGGAGACCGTTGGAATTTCAGTTGGGAGATAAGGTCTTTTTGATGATCTCGCCTTTCAGAGGCGTTGTGCGATTTGGGATGCGCGGGAAACTGTCTCCGAGGTATGTTGGACCGTACGAGATTTTGCAGCGCATTGGCACCTTAGCTTACCGACTAGCTCTCCCGCCTTCTTTATCTGGTATACATGATGTGTTTCATGTATCGATGTTGCGGAAGTATGAGCCGGATCCGTCGCATGTTTTACAGCCTTCCGAAGTTCAGTTAGAGTTCGATGTGTCCTATGTGGAACGGCCTGTCAAAATTCTGGATCGAGCAGACCGTAGACTTCGGAACAAAGTGATACCTATGATCAAGGTTCAGTGGGATCGCAGGGGTGTCGAGGAGGCTACGTGGGAGACGGAGCGGCATATGGTGCAGCACTACCCGGAACTATTCTCTGGTATGTGATTATGTTTAGTTTCTCTTTGGGGTAAGTGCATGTGATTTCGAGGACGAAATCTTATAAGTAGGGGAGTATTGTGATATCCCCGAAATGATTAATTGCAATTTGAGCATTAATTGTGTTTATATGATTAATTATGATGGTAATTAATTGATTATGTGCTGGATTTACTTATGTGTGGAAATGCATGGTCACATGGAAAGGATGACCCGGGGGTGCATTTCAGGGTGCATGTTGTGCATGTTGGGGAAGATTGCTTTTAGCATGATTTATTTGCCATGGTTAGCAATTAATTGGAAATCATGAGTTTAATTGATATTTGGTGCATTTTGGATTAATGCTTTTAAAAATATCATGTTGGGGTGTTTTGTACACCATGAGATTGTAGAATGCATTTTAATTAATTAACCCAACCCTTTTTACCCCAACCCCACTCAATACACTCTCACTTTTACTTTACCAAATCACCACCCAAACCCTTCCCCCTCCTCATTTTCGAGTTGAAGCAAAAAGGTAGGGAGAAATCCTTCCAAAGTTTGAGTTTGTGAAGTTTATTGGGAGATTTGAGGTCCCCAAGAGGTATGGATACCTCATTGTTGATTTGAAGGGTTTTATTTAAGTATTGGTATGGTTTTGAAGGTTTAAAATGGGTTTGTGTTGGGTTGTTGTGGTTTTGGTCTAATGTTGGATTTTTGAGGTGCTTTAAGTGTTTATGGAAGGGTTTTATGTATTTGATGTTGTTGGTTTGTTGGTAGGGGAGTTGGAATGGGTTGGAATGAAGTTTTGGAGCATTAATGGCGATTTTTCGCGTTTCAGGGCTCGGCGATCGATCGCCCGTTTTTGGCGATCGATCGCGGAGAGGCAGTGCGCTCCAGAGGCATTCGGCGATCGATCGCCACATTTGGGCGATCGATCGGCGAGGGGTGGCGATCTATCGCGCCAAATGTGGCGATCGATCGCCGAAGGAACAAAAATTCATGTTCGGACAGTGTGATCTCGCGATCGATCGGCCCTTTGCCGCGATCGATCGCGAGTTATAAAATGTGGTGTTTTTGGATTTTATTGTAGGATTTTTGGTATTGGACTATTATTGGGTTCTAATATTGATTTGTGTGAATATGTAGAACCATCCCAGGTGGCGACACAGCCAAGGAATTGAAGTCCTACCACACCTACTTTTTGGAAAGGTACGTAGAGGACGTACGGGCACCCAACGGTACATGTATCTAATATACTCATTGTTTATGCATTGTGGATGCGAGTATATATGTGATTATGCATTGTGGATGCAAATACATGTTGAATTATGCATGATGATTGTAGATGCATATGATTATTGGTGCACATCCCATGAGTCGTGGTCATCCCTTGATGATTTTAATGCTTGCCGCTATTTGTTTTGGTTCCGCTAAATGTGAAGCGAGGGGTGGGAGCGCCGCATGTCACATTTGAGCGTGGTTGTCATATAGGGCGAGGAAAGGATATTTGCCGCTCAATGTGAGGCGAGGGGTGGGAGTACCGCTTGTCCATTGAAGCGAGGTTATTCTATGCCGCCTATATGTAAATAAGCGAGGGGCATTAAAATACATTGTGATGGACAGACTAGGGATTGGTGATTAGTATTTGGTATTGATGAGATGGTATTGTGTCATGACATGTCTAGACCATTAAAAATAATCTATTGATTATACTCATGAGTTATGGTACAGGGACAACCAAACTGGAAGCGTTTTGAAATGCATGGGAAAACAGGAAGTGTTTTAATTGTGTTTTATGCATTTACGCTTTATATTCATATTGTGTTGAATATGAATGATATTATTGCTCATGTTTGGGGGTTGTCCTTGCAGGTACTTTTGGCATGATATGAAGAGGGCTAAGACGGGTTGAGACCGTGAGCTTGAAGAGCACTTTTGGTAGATGAAGGACAGGATTATTTTGTATAGTGTCTACTCTAGGAGTAGTGTAAAACTATTATTGATAACATTCTTTTGATGGGGAATGTAATTAATCCATTGATAGTCCTCATTTTGGCATGTAACTTTTAGGCTCATAGCCTCAATACGATTAATTTACTCTGATCATTTATATTAGCTCTAATTATGCCTTTGATCCGTACTTAAGGATTAGGGTCCTTACATTTCTGCTACCTCTGGACTACTTCAATAAGTCTTACTACATGCTCATTGTAGGAAGTTCAGTATTCATTCGGGTAGTAAGAAAATGTATAGAGATATGTGTAACCAATTCTGGTAAAACGGATGAAACGAGATGTGACAGAATTTGTGAAGATCAAGAAATGTGATAATTAGAGGTAATTATGATTGAGTGCCATTATGTTTTCGGACTCAGTTTTGAAGTACATCGAATGAGACTAATTATTATGTTTAAATCATAATTGAAGAATTAATGTCGGTAATGATGAGAATTATCGAATTGAGATTTTTAGGGGATTATTATCCGCTGTATGAAGGGTTGGAGTCTTGGGAAACTTTGATTTGAGGTTTGAGATGTAATTATTGAACACTTTTGTTATTAGAGTTTTGGTGCGAATATTTGAGATTCGGGTTGTTGGAGCCTTATAACTATATATACCAAGTGGACTCGGTGTTCAGTCATTTTCTCCCGGCTCATTCCCTCTCATCTCTCTCTCCCGCCTCTCTCTTCTCCCTCCCCTTCCGCTTTCCCCCCATTTCCTTGAGGAGAAAATTTCGATGGAGGCTTGATTCTTGAAGGATTTTCGAGCAATTAGTTGGGTAATCTTCTTCCCCTCTCTTTTATCTAAGTTTTGATTGTATTTTTGTTGAGTTTGGTTAAGTTTAGAGATGGGTTTGTGTAAGGCCTCGCTACCTTAAGTTTGGATTAAGTGCATTAAGAGAGCTAAACATTCATTCATAAGAGTATGAAGGGTTTATGTTGATGCCTTGAGCTTAAGGATTACAGTACCAAAATAAAATTTCCAAAAAAGAATTAATTACATTCCTAGCAAAATGAATGTAAGTCTATAGACTTACTCTACCCTATGTAGAAACTATACAAAAGAATTCATGTCTTGATATACCAGTAGCACTCCTCACTCAGCTCACTGCATCAACCCTGGCCTTAGCCATCCATGCCAAAATGCACCTACAGAAACAACCCCCAAACCATGAGAATATAATAATCCATATTCACAACAATATGATTATAATGAGTAAATGCATAAACCGTAAATACAAAGCACTTCCTGTATTCCAATGCATTTAAAACGCTCCCTTTGGTTGTCCCTGTACCACAACTCATAATCATAATCAATGGATTATATTACGGTTCCACAAATGTCATGACATATAACCATTCCATCAATACCAATAACCAATCCCTAGTCTTGTTATAACAGTGTATTTTAATGCACCTCGCTTGTCATGACCGCGGCACTAATACCCCTCGCTTCGACATATCAGTGGCATCGAATAACCTCGCTTTAATGTGACATCGGCATGTACCATCGCTTCAACATATTAGCGGCAAATATTCTTTCCTCGCTACGATATGACATCGGCAAGTATTCTATCACCGCTTTAAATGACACGGCAAAGCATTTAAAATAATCACTTGAATATAACAACGACTCATGGGATGTGCACCAAGCATTCAACATATATATATGCAACCACAATGCATAATCCAACATGTATATGCAACCACAATGCATAATCCAACATATTTATGCAACCTCAATGCATAATCCAATTTGTATACAAAACACATGTTACCATTTGGTGCCCATACGTCTCTCTACATACCTTTCCAAAATATGGGATGTCGTTGGACTTTATCCCCTGCATTGTGCTGCCACCTGGGAAGGCTCTACACAATTGCACAACTCAATATTAGAAGCCATAAAATAGTCTATCACAAAAATCCCAACCAAATACCAAAAATCCAACATGTACCCCATTCACACCCTCGCGATCGATCGGCCACTTCTCTCGATCGATCGCGAGGCAACGAAAATCATGCACAAAAGTTATGCCCTTCTCGATCGATCGAGAGGGCTCTACCGATCGATCGAGAAGTCAGCTCGATCGATCAGGAGTTCATCTCGATCGATCGAGGAGACGTCCAGTTTCCAAATTTGTTCCCTGCAACGCGCGATCGATCGAGAATTTGTTCCGATGGATTGCCGAGCCCTGCGATTCCGAAAATCCACCATTTTTGTACACAAAAACCATACCAATCCACTTTAAACCACAACACCTAAACCCAACACATCATAAACACTAATACCAACATAAAACACATCAAATACCATATCCCACCAACAAACTACAAATTTCCAAAACAAACCGATTTCTTTCCCCAAAATCATAAACCCAAAACTTGCCAAAACATGCTCAAAACTTAACAAGAAGGTTTCATTACCCTTGAGCTTCAATTCCTAGCAAGATTCAAGGATTTAAAATCTTCCAAGTTTCCTCTCCTCTTTTCTACTCTTTGATCGATCAAAATGGGTTTGGGGAAGGGTTTGGGTGTTTTTGAGAGAGTGATGGGGAGGTAAGAGTGAATAAAAAGGGGGGTGGGGTGTAGTGATAGAAGTGGGGAATAAAAATTAAAATGATGTCCAAATTAATTAGCATGATATAGAAAAATTCCCTACATGATATTTTAAAGCATTTACTCACTAAATGCACCATAACAACAATTAACATGCTTTTTCTACATCACTAGAACAAAGCCCAATAAATCATGCCACAACACCATTTCCCTCACTATGCATCTCATGCACCCTGAAATGTAATATCAGTTCATGCCCACCGCATAACTATACATTTCCCAACCATAATAATAATCATAACACCATAATTATTATTAGAAACCATAAAGCACATGATTAATTTCAGGGATATCACAGTTTGAGTTTTGGGGGTTTATGAAGGAATTGTTAAATTGATGTTTTTATTATTTTTATGTTTCTTAATGGAGTCCTTGAAGTATCGTGGGTGTTGGTTTTGAGTTTGGGTTCGAAAACACAATTGAAGCAAAATATTTTTGGAAAATCACAGGTCGTGATCAATCGCGGCTATATCACCGATCGATCGCGAGGCGGTGAGTAGTTTCGGTGATCGATCGCCCGATGTGACCGATCGATCGCCAGACCATCGATCGTGAGGGTCTGGCGATAGATCGCAGGGTCTCGGCGATCGATCAGTAGGTTCTTGCGAGCGATCGCGAGAATACTTGCAATGAATTGCGGCTCGTGTTTTTATTTTTTTTAAAACAATTGTTAAAATGTTGGGATTTTGGAAATGTAATATTTATGATAGATTTTAATGGTGATTTCTACATTCCAATAAAAATATTACACATTAAATGAAGTGGCATGAGTTGAATTTTAGTAAGATGTACTACTCGATCGCGTTAATTAAGAAAGCAATGAACATAGAATAAAATGGGATGCCTTGAGTAGTATACATAGTTCAGTAATTGTGATTTGTCACGATATGATGCATGACGAATTTAGTAGGCAAATGATGACGTTGTTGGAAGTATTGCTTGAGTAACATTGAATTAACATTCAATATAGATACTTCATGAACCTCCAGAGATTAAGGATGATTAAATCACGTTGTCGACTTTAAGGTACGCAGTGACGTGCGAGCATGTATGCATATTATTAATTATGAATTTTGATTCATAAAATCATGGAAATGGGTTATGTGATAATATCAATGAATTGAGAATTCATATTAGAATTCTAAATATTATTGTACGAGATGATTTACTATAGAATCATTAGATGATATTATGGTGCATGATGAATGATCACGGTTTATTTAAATAGGAAATTCCAGTATAGCACGATTATACCGTAAGTACACGGTTGTCAAGTTTTAGTATAGATTATGAAAAGTATGAGTGTCGAACCCACGAGGACTAGAAAGTAAGTACCACTTTCAATTATATTAACTATATTTAGCCTACGATTATCGAGTGATTATTAAACTAAATTGACTAAAATAAAAAAAATCAACCTAAGCAGCAGTGATGGATAGTGAAGAAATATGATAAAACAATTATCAAGACGTCGGTTCACCCATGTAACCCCCCAAAATTTCCTGTTAATTAAGATTCCAAATCCTACGTTATAAGGCGATGAGTTTTTCTATTGCATTTGTTATACTATGGTCAAGATATAACAGGTCTAGTATTAATGTGCAATAAAACACTCCCGTTTTCTTATTAAACAATAAATACCGAAAAATGATTTGTGAAAACTACTAGCCTTTGATTTTAGTAAATCTATTGCTATTACACTTGGTCCTTCTCAACCTAAAACACACGGCCTAATTTACTACGTCCTATCGTAATCTCGTATAGTCAAGTCAATTACGATTACCAAGTCCATGCAACATGTAGCTAATCTTTTGAAAGCATTAGAAACGTAAATTATGCGCAAAGACTGTAAGAATCGAATCAAAAATTAATATTCAAATCAAGGGTTCAAACATGAGATCCCCTAAATATTGATAAACAATCTAGCCAACAATCATCATCAAAATAATAATGTATAAATATGTTTTTCAACAATCTAAACATCAAAATTTGTTACTAAAAAGTAAATAAGTTTAGAAATACGAATAAACGAGGGCGTCACTCCGTGTGTTGCTCCGTTATTCCGTCGCTTGCGTTGCTATGTTTCTTCCATGATTTGTGTATGGTGTGAATGAATGATGGGATAGGTTGCTCCTAGGTCGAATTTATGAAGTGCAAAAGTCCAGAAATTCGTGTGCAAGGTCCCTTATATAGTGGAGGGGTTGGATGGAAGTGCCAATGTTGAACCAAACTAAAAAAGGAATTTTTTTTTTCTGAAAACTTTGCTGGGAGATCGAGCATGTCCTCTAGATCGATCGAGCGTTCTTCCTTCTCGTTTCTGAATTTTTCTGCCTTCGTCGATCGATCGAGCAGGTCCTATCGATCGATCGAGCAAAGTTCACTCTTGTTGGTCAAAACACATGCTACGTTCAATCGATCGAGCAATGCTCGTCGATCAATCGAGGCTTTAAATTTCCAACATTTCGCTTCTTTGACTCGATTTGGTCCTTTATCATCATTTTAGCTCATTTCCTCCACTTTTGCACTTTCACCTAGATTCCTAAAATCAACAAATATATACCAAAAGACATCCAGGAATCAACAAGAAAATGAATACAAAATCATAACAAAATAAGTGTAAATACGACACTTATCAACTTCCCAAACTTAGACTTGATCGTCATCGAGCAAGCAATAAGATCAAAATATAGAGTTCATCCTTAATACTTTAAAAGAACTAACTTAGCAACTTAAATGTAAATCTCAGAAATCCCACCAACACATCAACAAGAGTCAATCCAAAAATTAACATGAAGTGTTTTCTCCTAAGCCAAGCAATACATCGCAAAATCGGAACGTGCGTGTGTGCTATTGTCAATCTCAAATTTCATACACATCTTCAAGATCAAATAATACTAATAAACTCAAAGTCAAGATTACTATCAAGCACTCCATAAGCCTACTTTTCAAACACTTCTCCACTAATATAATTATTCCATAGACTTGGATCAAAAGGACTTTTTAAGCTTGTAATGTTAGGCCTTTGGTGTCGGTTACAAAGAAATGTAGGATAAGTGTAAGAGAGTATATCATGTAAAGTTCATTTTTAGCACATATTGAGCTTCTCTTTTTTTTTTTTCTAGCCTTGACCATTTTGGGTCTTATTTGTAAACTTTTTCTCAAGGATCTTTCTTTACATCTTTTCTTTTTCTCTTTTTATTATTCATCAATTTTTTTCAATAAACTCATCAAAATATAACAATTCAAGTGCATCTAATGAGATTCATTATACTCCCTTAGGGTAAGGATAAATTTTCAATTTAGGCTCATAAATGTGGGTATAATGAGTTTACTAATGAATGTCGAATGGGGGTTTAGTTGTATGTTAAACATACACCATTCGTTTTCATTTATGCTCAAAAGTGGACACTAGTGATTTAATGTAAACAAGGTAAGCTTGAAATGCTCAAACGTTTGTCCAAGTCAAGTTCATAATTATAAATTTTGCCTCAAAATGCCCTCAAATAGGTTCTAGAGTGCTATAAGATTCTCAAGACAAATCATAGTTCACAAAAAAATTCACTTTCCAACATATAATCCACACAATCATGACCTAAAAGTGCCCAAAATATTCCTCAGTTTTGTAGTACTAACTCAACCAAGGATATTCACAAACAAGTCAAAACTTTTCAAGACTCAAGTTGAGACGATGATTAATTTCATCATGTATTACAGTTGCAATTCCAATTCATTCATTTCTTAAGGTAGAACTCATTTTTCAAAAAACATTTCGTTGGTGCTCAAGAATGACAAAACATCCACCATAATCAGCTTGCAACATTAGAGACAGTAACAACATGCAACAATGATAACCTACTCCCCCAAACTTAAATTATGCATTGTTCTCAATGTAATAAGCATGGAAAATAAGACAAGCAAATACATGTGACAACGACCATCAAAAGTCGTTCACCTTCTCGTCAGCTAATGGGGAAGATGGTTTGAAAGCATTCACAGCACGCATGGAGTCATTAAAAACCAGAAACAAAATGAAAAGCAACTAGGAATTCAAAAAGAAAGCAAAGGGAAAGAAAAAGTTCTTGATTTATAGTCCCAAGGTGGACTTTTTACCAAATTGCTTTAACGCTCAAAGTATGTGGATTAGTGTCATCCACGTTGTAGTGCCTCAACCGCTCATCATTGGCAACATAAGTGCCTAGAATAAGATCACTTACCTTAATTGCTCCATGAGCATAGACACTAGTCACCGTGAATGGTCCAACCCATGAAGCCTTTCGCTTGCTTTGGAAAATGCGAGGTGGTGGCGCTTTATGTAATTGGAATGTCTCTCCCTTAATGAACGTCCTTTATCTTTTCGCTTCTTCGTCTTCCTTGGCTTCCTCATGTCATGGCTCTCACCTTCTTCAGTCTTTAACTCGGTCTTTGTTTCCACCTCATCAGTACCTTGCACCACATCAACAAGCAAAGTGTCAAAAATGTTAACTTTTAAATAATCATGTGTGTTATGTGCGTATGCTGAAGATTTAAACATATTAAGTGTAACCCGATCCTCTCATACACGGAGTATCAACTTCCCTTCTTCAACATCAATGATGTCTCTTTCAGTGGCTATGAACGGGCGCCCTAGAATCAATGGCATGCTCACATCCTCTTCCATATCCAACATGAGAAAATCCATCGGGAAAGTGAATCGATCTATCTTGATAGGCACGTTCTCGACAATTCCTAGTGGGTAAGTGATGGACTTGTCCGCCATTTGTAACACCACCCTTGTAGGCTTAGGCTCTCCTAGCCCAAGTCGCCTAAAAACAGATAGAGATATTAAGTTAACACTTGCACCTAAATCACATAATGAATTAATAGAAGAAATAGGCCCAATAGTGCAAGGAATAGAAAACTCCCTGGATCTTTCAACTTAGTTACCAATTTCTTTTGCACAATTGTACTATATTCCTCGGTCAAAACGACTCTCATGCTCTTCCAATTTCCGCTTCTTAGATAACATCACCTTTAAGAATTTAGCATAATTTTGAATTTCTCATAAAGCATCAATAAATGGTATATCTATATGCAAATTTTTAAGCATGTTTAAAAAATTGGCAAAGTTTGAATCAACCTTCGCCCTATTAACTACTGCGGGAAATGTGAGAGGAATGCGTACCTTTTATTGTGGTGTGATAGGTGTAGTGGTCTTAGTAGACTTACCCTTGTTGCGTGGTTGCTGTGATATCCCCGAAATGATTTATTGCAATTTGGGCATTAATTTTGTTTATGTAATCTTATGGTGATAATTAGATTATGTATTGGGACTAATTATCTTGGTAAAATGCTTGTCACATGGTAGGCGTGACCCGGTAGAGCATTTCAGGGTGCATGTTATACATGTTGGGAAATTGGGTGTTATAATGGTTTAAATGTGTTGGTTTGTAATTTTTGGTAAAGCATGATTTTAATGGTGATTTTGGTGCATTGTAGTAAAATGCTTTAAAAATATCATGTTGGGATATTCTATATACCATGCTTATGTTTTGGTTACACATTTAAATCTCATGTGAGTTGGCAAGGGAGCCACTTGCATCTTTACATCCCATCACCCCCCTCCCTATCAGCTTTTGTCCCCAAAACCTCATCCTTTCACCTAAGAACTCCCATTTTCGTTTCTAAAACAAGAGGAGAGGAGAAAGCTTTGAAAATGAGTCTTTTTGTGAGTTTTTGCTGAAAACTTGGAGCTCAAGTGGTAAGCTTCCATTATGGTAGAGTTTTGTTGAGTTTTGGTTGGGTTTGTGGCTTGTTTTTGGAGTTAAAAGGGTGGATCTTGGTCCAACATGTTGTTTATGTTTGGGGGATGTATTTTAAGGTTGTTTTGTGGTTAAATGTTGAGAATCGTGGTTGATCTTGGTTGTATATGAGTTTAGGTGTTGTTGGAAGCTCATACTTGGAAGTTTCTGGCAGGAACAGGGCTGCCCGATCGATCGAGAAATGGGTCCGATCGATCGAGCAGAACAGAGCCTGAGCAAGGCGTGAAATGAGCTTACCGATCGATCGACATTTTGTTCCTATCGATCGGTGTGACGTCTCGATCGATCGATAAAATGTTTCGATCGATCGGTGGAGGCAGTACTTGGATGCCTATTTTTCTTCACTTGGCGATCGATTGGGGCTTGGGGGCGATCGATCGCAAGGCTAAAAATGTGGATTTTGGATTTTGTTCTAAATGATGATGTTTTTGGTAATGGTTCATTTATTGGCTTCTAATATGGATTCATGTGATTGTGTAGAACCATCCCAGGTAGCCACACATCAAAGGAGATAAAGTTCCACGATATCTCCACTTTTGGAACTAAGGTACGTAGTGAGACGTACGAGCACCGGACGGTAAAACGTATTTATTACGCTTTGATTGGTTATGCATTATGGTTGCATTAGGGTCCTTACATTAGTGGTATCAGAGCAGTGATTAGAGAACCCGAGAATGAGTGAAGGGTAGCCTTAGCATGGTTAGCTAAGTGTTTACATTTGAGCATGTTTATGCATGTGGCGCATATTGGTGTATAAACTGTTATACTAACATGCTTATTATCGTTCATGTTATCTAACGGTATAACATATATATTGTTTGGAATTGTTGTTAACTCTTGTATTACAGCATGACTGCTATGAATGCGGTGAACCTTAACGAAGAGGTTGGTGATGTTGGGAGCGTGAACACTAGCATTGGTCAGGCAAATCCTTTACCCCCACCTGCCGTGGGCATGGAACCGGTTGCTCAGTTACTACTACCAGGGGAGCTTAGCCTGACACAATTCCTGACCTTTCACCCGCCTATGTTTGAAGGGACAGAAACAGGGGAAGAGGCCGAAGAGTGGCTAGAGAGATTGGAACAAATCTTTGTATCTGCGCCGTGTGCTAGGACGGCATGGTTGAGATTGGCGGAATTTCAATTGGCGAAGAAGTCTTCTATGTGGTGGAAGACGACTGTAATGGAGCTGAGGGCTCAAGGCATGGTGGTCGACTGGACTCTATTCAGAACTCGGTTTTTAAACCGATACTTCTCGGCCGCGGCTAGGCAATCAAAAGAGGATGAATTCACGAACTTGAAACAAGGGAGCATGACAGTTTCGGACTATGCCATGCACTACTCGTCCTTGTTGAGGTATGTTCCACACATTGCCACAAATGGACATGCAAAGATGAGGAACTTTTTGAAGGGGTTGCGACCGAAACTATTTGATCGGGTGATTTCTAACAACCCGACATCCTTTGATGATGCACTTGTACGAGCGGAGTTGGCAGAGATTGGGGTGAGTGCTTATCCGGATACCGCACCCCCACCAGCCTCATCACAGATATCCACATCAGAGAATCTGAGGCCACGGGGAGGATCTTTTAAGTCACGAGGGACTTCTTCTTCTTCCCGTTTTAGCGGAAAGCGACCGGATGGCCGGAAATAAGGTGACCGGAGAGGTGGTGCATCTACTTTTGGAGGACCTGGTAGAGTTGGAGAGGTTAAGTGCCACTTTTGCGGAGGGCCGCATTTGATGCGCGATTGTTCTGCATGCTACATATGTGGCAAGTCGGGCCACATTGCTCGGCGTTGCCCTAATCGGGAAGGCCAGACGGATCTCAGGGAAGGTCGAGGGAGATTTTCTAGTGGTACAGTTCAACAGAGGCCGCCGATGGTACCTCGACATGTGGGAGGACAGGCGATGGGGCCACCTCAGGGACAGGTCTATGCATTGACCAGGGAGCAGGCTGATGCAGCCCCAGAGGAAGTGATAGCTGGTACGTGCCTTCTATTTACGTATTCTGCCTTTATTTTGATAGACACAAGTGCTTCGCACTCTTTTGTGTCTGCGGACTTTGTGGAGAGACATCATATGCGCACGTCTCCGTTGCCCACGTCTCTATTGGTCTCGACACCCACCGGAAAGAGAGTTGTTGCTGATCAGTTTTTGATGGACTGCCTCATTTATTTTGAGGGCAATGAGATCAAGGCAGATTTGATTATTTTGGGTATGTCAGATTTCGACTGCATTATGGGCATCGACATTCTGAACAGATATCAGGCAGTGGTAGATTGTCGACAGAGGACTGTACGATTCAGATCTCATTTGGGAGTTCAGTGGATTTTCTATGGCAACGGTTCTCGTGCGAAGATTACGTTGGTTTCGGCAATTAAAATGTCCCAATTATTGGAACGTGGACACTCGGGATATCTCATATATGCCGTGGATATGTTGGGAAAGAGCAAAGAGTTAAGAGTTGAGAATATACCAGTGGTAGCAGAATTTGCTGATGTGTTCCCGGAGGAAATTCCAGGATTCCCACCGGCTAGGGAAGTCGAGTTTGGGATTGAGTTATTACCGGGGACATCCGCTATCTCTCGTGCACCTTACAGGATGGCACCGGCGGAGTTGAGAGAATTAAAGAAGCAGTTGCAGGAGCTCCTTGACAAAGGATATATACGCCCTAGCGTATCACCTTGGGGCGCACCGGTTCTTTTTGTGAAGAAGAAGGATGGTTCGATGCGTTTGTGCATCGATTATCGGCAACTGAATAAGGCCACGGTGAAGAACAAGTATCCTCTTCCAAGGATTGATGATTTATTTGACCAGTTGCAAGGCACGAAGCTGTATAGTAAGATTGATTTGAGATCCGGGTACCACCAGATACGGGTCAGGGAGGAGGATGTGCAAAAGACAACATTTAGGACTCGGTATGGGCACTACGAGTTCTTGGTAATGCCGTTCGGTGTGACGAACGCCCCGGCTGTCTTTATGAGCTTGATGAATCGGGTGTTCCAACCCTATCTGGATCAGTTCGTCATTGTGTTTATTGACGATATACTCATCTACTCTCGGAGCGAGGAAGAGCATGTGAGACATTTGAGGACAGTGCTCCAGATCCTCAGAGATCACCAGTTATATGCCAAACTCAGTAAGTGTGAGTTTTGGTTGAGCAGTGTGGTATTTCTGGGGCATGTCATATCTAGCAGTGGGATTTCAGTGGACCCGAGGAAGATTGAGGCGGTGATGGAGTGGGCTGCACCCACTTTTATGCCCGAGATTCGGAGTTTTCTTGGTTTGGCTGGCTATTACCGACGCTTTGTCGAGGGTTTTTCTAAGATTGCTAAGCCACTGACTCAATTGACTCAAAAGAGAGTGCCCTTCTTTTGGTCTGATGCTTGCGAGGAGAGTTTCCAAGAGTTGAAGCACCGATTGACGACGGCACCGGTATTGGTGATTCCTACGGAGAACAAGAGGTTTGTTCTATATACTGATGCATCACTTCAGGGCTTGGGATGTGTATTGATGCAAGATAAGCACGTGGTAGCTTATGCATCGAGGCAGTTGAAGCCGCATGAGGCTAGATACCCAGTTCATGATTTGGAGTTGGCAGCTATTATCTTTGCCCTGAAAATTTGGAGGCACTATCTGTATGGTACATCTTTTACCATATACACGGATCATAAGAGCCTAAAATTCTTGTTTACTCAGGCAGAGTTGAATATGCGTCAGAGGAGATGGATGGATCTACTCAAGGACTATGACTGTGAGATAGAGTACCATCCGGGGAAGGCGAACTTGACAGCAGACGCATTGAGTCGGAAGGTGAAGAGTACTGCTGAGGAGGTCATGCATTTGTCGGCTATGATAACTTCATATTGCCATCTGGGCTATGACTTCGACGTAGATACATCGCCTGTGCATGTATCGACCTTATTGGCTGAGCCAGATATCTATGAGCATATCAGGAGAGCTCAGAGGACAGATGATGAGATTCAGAGATGGTCATCACTGGCACTTCAGGGACAGCCATCGAAGTTCAGAGTGACTGAGGATGGTTCTTTGAGACTTGGTAACCGATGGGTAGTTCCTTGTACGCCGGAGTTGCGTAGAGGAATCTTGGAACGGGCTCATAGTAGCCGATTCAGTATCCACCCAGGAGGTAGGAAAATGTATAAGGACTTGTGTGATCAGTTCTGGTGGAAGCGGATGAAGCGTGACGTGATCGCTTTTGTCAAGAGGTGTTTGATCTGCCAGCAGGTTAAGGCAGAGAGGCAGAGACCCGATGGCAAGCTAAGGAGCTTAGAGATGCCGGAGTTGCATAGAGGAATCTTGGAACGGGCTCATAGTAGCCGATTCAGTATCCACCCAGGAGGTAGGAAAATGTATAAGGACTTGTGTGATCAGTTCTGGTGGAAGCGGATGAAGCGTGACGTGATCGCTTTTGTCAAGAGGTGTTTGATCTGCCAGCAGGTTAAGGCAGAGAGGCAGAGACCCGGTGGCGAGCTAAGGAGCTTAGAGATACCGGAGTGGAAGTGGGAGCATATATCTATGGACTTTGTGACCCACTTGCCAAGGACTACTTCGGGTTGTGATGCCATTTGGGTGATCATTGACAGGCTGACAAAGGTAGCTCACTTCATTCCCTATAGTATGACGTACACATACTTGAGGATGGCTCAGCTGTATGTCCGGGACATAGTGAGACTACATGGGATTCCAGTATCTATTGTGTCGGACAGAGACCCGCGGTTTACATCTCATTTCTGGGGAGGTCTTCAGTCAGCATTGGGTACTGAGGTGAGATTGAGTACGGCATATCATCCCCAGACGGACGGTCAAACTGAGCGTACTATACAGACGCTCGAGGACATGCTACGAGCTTGTGTGTTGGATTTTGATGCCTCATGGCAAGATTCTTTGGCCTTGGTAGAGTTTTCTTACAACAACAGCTATCAGGCGAGTATTCAGATGGCTCCGTTTGAGGCTTTGTATGGTAAGCGTTGTAGGTCGCCGTCATACTGGGATGACTTGACCAGTAAAGCAGTAGGAGGACCAGAACTGATTCGGGAGATGGAGGATAAGGTAAAGATTATCCGTCAGAAAATGAAGGCAGCCCAGGATAGGCAGGCAGCCTATGCGAATAAACGGCGGAGACCGTTGGAGTTTCAGTTAGGAGACAGGGTCTTTTTGAAGATTTCACCTTTCAGGGGTGTGGTTCGGTTTGGTATGCGTGGTAAATTGTCTCCGAGGTATGTGGGACCGTATGAGATTTTACAGCGCATTGGTAGCTTGGCTTACCGTTTGGCACTGCCACCGTCGTTGTCGGGTATTCACGACATGTTCCATGTATCTATGCTGCAGAAATATGAGCCGGATCCGTCGCATGTATTGCAGCCTTCTGAAGTTCGATTAGATTCTGATATATCCTATGAGGAACGGCCAGTCAGAATTCTGGATAGGGCCGATCGCAGGCTTCGGAACAAAGTGATACCAATGGTAAAGGTACAGTGGGATCGCAGGGGTGTCGAGGAGGCCACGTGGGAGACGGAGCAGCATATGGTGCAGCACTACCCGGAACTATTCTCTGGTATGTGTTTTATGTTTAGTTTCGATTTGGGTAAGTGCATGCGATTTCGAGGGCAAAATCTTATAAGTAGGGGAGTATTGTGATATCCCCGAAATGATTAATTGCAATTTGGGCATTAATTTTGTTTATGTAATCTTATGGTGATAATTAGATTATGTATTGGGACTAATTATCTTGGTAAAATGCTTGTCACATGGTAGGCGTGACCCGATAGAGCATTTCAGGGTGCATGTTATACATGTTGGGAAATTGGGTGTTATAATGGTTTAAATGTGTTGGTTTGTAATTTTTGGTAAAGCATGATTTTAATGGTGATTTTGGTGCATTGTAGTAAAATGCTTTAAAAATATCATGTTGGGATATTCTATATACCATGCTTATGTTTTGGTTACACATTTAAATCTCATGTGAGTTGGCAAGGGAGCCACTTGCATCTTTACATCCCATCACCCCCCTCCCTATCAGCTTTTGTCCCCAAAACCTCATCCTTTCACCTAAGAACTCCCATTTTCGTTTCTGAAACAAGAGGAGAGGAGAAAGCTTTGAAAAGGAGTCTTTTTGTGAGTTTTTGCTGAAAACTTGGAGCTCAAGTGGTAAGCTTCCATTATGGTAGAGTTTTGTTGAGTTGTGGTTGGGTTTGTGGCTTGTTTTTGGGGTTAAAAGGGTGGATCTTGGTCCAACATGTTGTTTATGTTTGGGGGATGTATTTTAAGGTTGTTTTGTGGTTAAATGTTGAGAATGGTGGTTGATCTTGGTTGTATATGAGTTTAGGTGTTGTTGGAAGCTCATACTTGGAAGTTTCTCGCAGGAACAGGGCTGCCTGATCGATCGAGAAATGGGTCCGATCGATCGAGCAGAACAGAGCCTGAGCAAGGCGTGAAATGAGCTTACCGATCGATCAACATTTTGTTCCGATCGATCGGTGTGACGTCTCGATCGATCGATAAAATGTTTCGATCGATCGGTGGAGGCAGTACTTGGATGCCTATTTTTCTTCACTTGGCGATCGATCGGGGTTTGGGGGCGATCGATCGCAAGGCTAAAAATGTGGATTTTGGGATTTTGTTCTAAATGATGATGTTTTTGGTAATGGTTCATTTATTGGCTTCTAATATGGATTCATGTGATTGTGTAGAACCATCCCAGGTAGCCACACATCAAAGGAGATAAAGTTCCACGATATCTCCACTTTTGGAACTAAGGTACGTAGTGAGACGTACGAGCACCGGACGGTAAAACGTATTTATTACGCTTTGATTGGTTATGCATTATGGTTGCATACATGGTCTTAATTATGCATTATGGTTGCATA
Source organism: Haberlea rhodopensis (assembly GCA_907163345.1). NCBI lineage: Eukaryota > Viridiplantae > Streptophyta > Magnoliopsida > Lamiales > Gesneriaceae > Haberlea > Haberlea rhodopensis. The sequence continues at coordinate 97,813 of CAJQUN010000355.1, read as the reverse complement.
CATGATTGGATATGCATTATGGTTGCATATATGGTTGGTTATGCATTATGGTTGCATACAAAGTTGGATATGCATTACGGTTGCATATATATTGTGAGTCGAGATTATATTGCAGTGATGATGGAATACTTGCCGTTGTCATGTCGAAGCGATGATAGAATACTTGCCGCTGTTATATTTAGCGATGAAGAATATTTGCCGCAAATATGTCGAAGCGAAGGATAATGCCGCTGTCATATTGATGCGAGGGATATTATGCCGCTAATATGTCGAAGTGAGGGGTATTAATGCCGCTGTCATATAAACGCGAGGGGTATTATGCCACTGATATAATAAGACTGGATATTGGCCATTGATATACACGGAATGGATACATGTCATGACATGCATATTGGCATTATAATCATTTGATTATTATTGTGGTACAGGGACAACCAAGGGAGCTTTTAAATGTGTTAAATACAGGAAGTGAATTGCATTTACGGTTTATGCATTGAATTATGATCATATTATTGTGGATATGATTTATATACATGCTCATGGTTTTGGGGTTGTTCCTGTAGGTACTTTTGAGGGCTAAGGCGGGTTGATGCGGTGAGCTAGTGAGGAGTGCTCTTGGTAGCAGGCTTGATTCTTTTGTATAGTATCTACTCTAGGAGTAGTGTAAAGCTATATGATTAGCATTCATTGGTTGGGAATGTAACTAATCCCTTTTGAACTTTATTTTGGCACTGTAATTTAATAGCTCAGGGCATCAACACAACCGTTATACTCTGTTTATGCATGGAAATTTTTATTTACGCCTTAATCCGCACTTAAGGAACTAGGGTCCTTACAGTTGCTCATTCTCCTCTTGCTTAATTTCAACCTTTTTAGTCTCATTCTCTTCACCAAGCTCCTTTCCACTCCTCAGTGTTATGGCATGTACTTGCTCCCAAGAATTCTTTTCAGTGTTGTTAGGTAGAGTTTCTTGTGCTTGTCCAGCCATTATGGTTGCTAGTTTCCCCACTTGATTTCCAAGTTCTTAATTGAAGCATCCTGATTTAGCATCATATTCTCCGTTAGAGTCGTGAACTTGGTTAACAATTCCTCCATGCTTGGCTTTGGTGGATAACCCAGTGGTGGTTGTGGATAGTTCCTCAACCCCATATTGTATGCATTGGAGTAGGGGTTGTTGGGTGGTGGCATGTTTCCTACATACTAACAGCTTCATTAGTTTGAACAAATGGGTTACCTTCTTGGCATTCGATGCTGGGGTGATTGACTCCGCGTAAGTCACAAGTAATCACTTGGGCTTGCATCACTGTCATGCCCATTGTGATATCCCTTAAATTAATCATGTACTTCAAGGTTTTAATGATGATTATATGTGATTATTATGGTGTTAAATTAATTATGGTTGGGAGAAATGTATGGTTATGCGGAGTTATGAGGTGGGCATGAACTGGTGATACATTTCAGGGTGCATGTGATGCATAGTGGGGAGGGGGGGATTGGTGAATTGACATGATTTAATTGAGATTGGTTTTAATTAATCTGGAAGCATGTTAATTGTTGTTATGGTGCATTTTGTTAGTTAATGCTTTAAAATATCATGTTGGGATATTTTGCTTCATCATGCTAATTAGTTGGACACCATTTTAATTTAAACTTCCCCTCACCTCTTATACCTCACCCCTTATCCCTCACTCCCCACCACTCACTCTTAATCACTCAACCCTTTCCCCAAAACCCATTTTATCGCCTCAACTAGCAAGGGAGGAGGAGAAAGAGTCTCAAAGCTTGTAATCTTTATTTCTTGCTAGGAAATTGGAGCTAAGTGGTAAGGAAATCCTTCCTTGTATGTTTGAGCATGTTTTGGCAAGTTTTGGGTTTAGATTATTTGGGGGAAAAATGGGTATGTTATGATATATGGTGTTTTATATTTTGATGTTTGGGTTTTGTTGATATTGATGTGTTTTATGGTGTATATTGAAGTATTGGTGGTGTTGGAAAGTTGGGATTTGATGTTGTATGGGTTTTATGGGTTTGAGGGGAGAAAATGTACCAAAAACGACGAAAATCGCGTTTACAGACATCCGCGATCGATCGGTGCATTTCACCGATCTATCGTGAGCTACAGGGTGCGGGCAGAAAGATGTGGCGATAAATCGCTCAGTTTGAGAGATCGAACGGCGAGGCTCGCGATCGATCGCTCGGACTCAGCGATCGATCGTCGTTTGCCAGATTTTGAATATTATGGCAGTAGGGTCTCGCGATCGATCGGGGCTTATTGGCGATCGATCACGAGACACCAAATGTTGAATTCTTGGTTATTTTGATGGGATTTTTGGTAATGGACTATTATTTGGTTCTAATATTGAGTTATGCAATTGTGTAGAGCCTTCCCAGGTGGCAACACAACGCATGGGATAAAGTCCTGCAACCATCCTACATTTTGGAAGAAAGGTACGTAGAGAGACATACGGGCATCAAACGGTAAAATGTATTTTTACATACATATGGATTATGCATTGTGGTTGCATATATATATATTGGATACTTGGTGCATATTATGGTGAGTCATTGTTATATTCGAGTGATGATTTTAATGCTTGGGCTGTCATTTCGAAGCGATGAATAGAATACTTGCCTCTGTCATATCGTAGCGATGAAAGAATATTTGCCACTAATATGTCGAAGCGATGGTAAATGCCGCTGTCATATTGAAGCGAGGGATATTAATGCCACTGATATATCGAAGCAAGGGGTATTAATGTCGTTGTCATGTCGAAGCGAGGTGCATTAAAATACACTGTTATAACAAGACTGAGGTTGGTTATGGTATTGATGGAATCAGATATATGTCATGACATTTATGGAAATGTATTATAGTCTATTGATTATGAATATGAGTTATGGAACAGGGAAAACCAAAGGGAGCATGTTAAATGCTTTGGAATACAGGAAGTATTTTGTATTAACGGGTTTATGCATTTTTACATTATAATCATGTTGTTGTGAATATGGTTATTATATGCTCACGGTTTGGGGTTGTTCCTGTATGAGCTTTTGGCATGGAGGGCTAATGTCAGGGTTGATGCAGTGTGCTGTGTGAGGAGTGCTACTGATATAGAAGGACATGAATTCTTTTGTATAGTTTCTACGCAGGGTAGAGTAAATCTATAGCCTGTACATTCATTTTTGTGGGAATGTAACTAATTCCTTTTCGGAAATTTTATTTTGGCACTGTAATCCTTAAACTCAATGCATCAACATGAACCCTTACACTCTGATGAATGTATCTTTAGCTCTCTTTATGTCATTAAATCCACACTTAAGATAGCGAAGCCTTACACCCATTATGTCTACTCTTTTGTTCAATGCCTAAATTTGAGCGGCCAAGGCAGTGAATTCGCTCACTTGATGAATTCCAGCCTGCTTCTTCGGCAGGTTTCTTTCGGACTACCATTGACAGCTATTAGTAGCCATCTCCTCCAACAGTGTATAGGTTTCCTCCGGCGTCTCTCTCATAACAGTACCTCCTGATGCTGCATCAATCATAGAACAATTATCTGAAAATAGACAGAAAGTTTGTACCTGCAACCAGATGGGAAGGCCATGATGTGGGCATCTCCTCAGTAAGTCCTTTAAGCGCTCCCATGCTTCATACAGTGTTTCAGGATCATGTTGCACAAATGTAGTGATATCATTTTGCTTCTTAGCAGTCTTTGGTGGTGAGAAGTATTTTGACAAGAAAGCTTGCACCATCTCATCCCAAGTAGTAGTTGATCCTGTAGACAATGAATGCAACCACGATTTAGCTTTATTATTTAAAGAAAAAGGGAACAGTCGTAACCTAATGGCATCGTCAGTGACGCCATTGTGCTTGAAGGTATCACATATCTCCAAGAAGTTGGAGATAGGAGCATTAGGATCATCAGTAGGCGATCCTCCAAAATGCATTGTGTCAGGATCGATTCCGGGGGTGGGTTGCCATTCCAGACCGAGTTCAACCAACTTGAGCTTCAATAGCTCGTGTTCTTGAATTAATGCACCGAGAGATTATATCGAGTTCGATTACAAAATCGAGCGGAAGACACTCGACATAACCCGCTCTAAAACCGATTAAACATTTGAAAGGCATTTTAAAGATATGCAATTAAAGTAAATAAACAAGCATTTGTTTATGGAAGTTCGAAGGTGGTGTAATCCTTCTACGTCTCCCCTTCTTCCACCTCATGGAAGGATTCCACTAGAAGACTTTGATTTATACAATCCCGTTGTGTAAACCCGATCCAGTTGGGAATTCCCCATCCAACTAGAACTCCTAGCAACTCAACTATGTATGTTCTTTAATGTCTCACATACAAAGACCTCTCATCGGTTGTGATAAATCATCAACCGTTACAATGGTATTCACTCTTCTATTAAGCTCTCATATACAATGAATAGAGTGAATATAAAGGCACAAATGATTCCATAATGAATCTGATATAGCAAGGTAAGAGGTGCCAAAGGTTTGAGGAGTGCTCTTCATTTAGCATCTTTTGTCTTTTAAGTTCCTCAATTGAATCCCAAGTGGGTTTGCTTTGGAAGGCTTGGATTGATCTTCAATTAGATGTTATTGAGCTTCCAAATCATGTATATATAGCCCCAAGTAATGATATATACGTTAGACACAAGAATATGCCCGTTGGAAAAGGTTCTGCACTATTCCCGAGCTTGCAACGGTCATATTCTGGTTTCTGGGCTATTTGTATTTCGGACCGGATTGGGCGGATCAGCTTGGGCAGATCAGTCTGGCCGGATCAGCATGGTAGATCAGTCTGGAAAATCAGCACGGGCATATCAGTCTGGTCCAGATCAGCAAGGGCAGATCAGTCTGGTCCGGATCAGTCTGGACAATCAGCTTGATACAAAAACAGATTGATAAACTTGCTCTTCAATCTGTTGCTTGTAACTCTTCATTCTTTGATTTATGGGCAAAGTGATCCACATAAACGTTGTAGCCCTTTCTCTTAGATTTCCACGGAATCAAGAATCGCTCGATTTCGAGTTTTTATGAGAGAGTTATGCTCGAAATACCAGGCAATGCTCCTGCTGTCTGTTTGCTGGATGCAGCAGCACATGGCGTGACTTGCAGAAGCTTTTTGGCCATCTTAACGTCCGATTCAGTCTTTTACTTCCAGAAATGACTTGTAGATATTTGTCTTAGATTTCCAACCCATACTGAATCGTTCCGTTCCGATAAGCGAGCTAAGAGTTATGCCCACCAGACTGACAGGGACTTTGCTGTAACAGCTCGATCTTATAGGCGTCACATGGCGTGACCTGCAGAAACTTTTTGGACATCTTAACGTCCGATACAATCTTTTACTTCCAAATATGACCTGTAGGTATTTGTCTTAGCTTTCCAACTCATACTGAATCGTTCCGTTCTGATAAGCGAGCTAAGAGTTATGCCCACCAGACTGACAGTTGCTTGCTGAAACAACTTGCTGTTTCTTCGCGGTTCAGCTCGATCTTGCAGGCGTCTTTTATCCTTGATAACATTTGAACTAGCCTATCTGTTGTGAAATATGACTTTTATTATTTTAAGTTGGCTGTTCAATCGCTTTGGAATAACGCCATTTTGATATCCGAGCTATTAGATATGATCGAAACAATTCGCTCTGCCAGGATTTCAGTCTTGGTCCAGCTTGATATTTTCAAGCTACTTCTTTGTAATTCATCAAGCTTCTAAGTTATGATCTATGAACTGCACACTTGATGAAATATGTAGCAACACAATAACAAGTTTTGTTAACATCAAAACCAAGATTATTCGGGTTTCCAAAACCCAACAATCTCCCCCTTTTTGATGATCACAAAACTTGAATAAAAATATGAACATTAAAGCACAATGTTGCATAACAAGAAAAATCATATTTTTTAAACAACATATTTCTCCCCCTTTTTGTGTGAATCAAAAAGGAAGACAAATAAAATTATTTCCCCTCAAGGATTGAGATTAAACTCTCCCCCTTAATTTTAAAATGTTTGAAAATTTGAGCAAGTGATTGGCAAATGGGGTAGGCTAAAACAAATTTTAAAAAAATACAATGCACATTAATTTTTGAACAAAATAACCTCTTTTGATGATACATATAGCATACTTGGCAACAAATTCGAATTTCTTGACAAAACTCAGCAATGTCCATTTCATCTTTCAGCGGTGACAGCACACTTAGTCAATTTTGCAGAATAAACAGCTTCTCCTCGTGAAGAATTAGGCTGCAAGACCTATACCGTTGCGATCCTCTATGAGTCTAGTTTGCAACGCAAAAATAAACAAGAATTTGTTTATGGAAGTTCGAAGGTGGTGTAATCCTTCTACGTCTCCCCTTCTTCCACCTCATGGAAGGATTCCACTAGAAGACTTTGATTTATACAATCCCGTTGTACAAACCCGATCCAGTTGGGAATTCCCCATCCAACTAGAACTCCTAGCAACTCAACTATGTATGTTCTTTAATGTCTCACATACAAAGACCTCTCATCTGTTGTGATAAATCATCAACCGTTACAATGGTATTCACTCTTCTATTAAGCTCTCATATACAATGAATAGATTGAATATAAAGGCACAAATGATTCCATAATGAATCTGATATAGCAAGGTAAGAGGTGCCAAAGGTTTGAGGAGTGCTCTTCATTTAGCATCTTTTGTCTTTTAAGTTCCTCAATTGAATCCCAAGTGGGTTTGCTTTGGAAGGCTTGGATTTATCTTCAATTAGATGTTATTGAGCTTCCAAATCATGTATATATAGCCCCCAAGTAATGATATATACGTTAGACACAAGAATATGCCCGTTGGAAAAGGTTCTGCACTATTCCCGAGCTTGCAACGGTCATATTCTGGTTTCTGAGCTATTTGTATTTCGGACCGGATTGGCCGGATCAGCTTGGGCAGATCAGTCTGGCTGGATCAGCATGGTAGATCAGTCTGGCAAATCAGCACGGGCATATCAGTCTGGTCCAGATCAGCAAGGGCAGATCAGTCTGGTCCGGATCAGTCTGGACAATCAGCTTGATACAAAAACAGATTGATAAACTTTCTCTTCGATATGTTGCTTGTAACTCTTCATTATTTGATTTATGGGCAAAGTGATCCACATAAAAGTTGTATCCCTTTCTCTTAGCTTTCCACGGAATCAAGAATCGCTCGATTTCGAGTTTGTATGAGAGAGTTTTGCTCGAAATACGAGGCAATGCTCCTGCTGTCTGTTTGCTGGATGCAGCAGCACATGGCGTGAGTTGCAGAAGATTTTTGGCCATCTTAACGTCCGATTCAGTCTTTTACTTCCAAAGATGACTTGTAGATATTTGTCTTAGCTTTCCAACCCATACTGAATCGTTCCGTTCCGATAAGCGAGGTAAGAGTTATGCCCACCAGACTGACAGGGACTTTGCTGTAACAGCTCGATCTTACAGGCGTCACATGGCGTGACCTGCAGAAGCTTTTTGGCCATCTTAACGTCCGATAAAGTCTTTTACTTCCAAAGATGACCTGTAGATCTTTGTCTTAGCTTTCCAACCCATACTGAATCGTTCCGTTACGATAAGCGAGCTAAGAGTTATGCCCACCAGACTGACAGTTGCTTGCTGAAACAGCTTGCTGTTTCTTCGCGGTTCAGCTCGATCTTGCAGGCGTCTTTTCTCCTTGATAACATTTGAACTAGCCTATCTGTTGTGAAATATGACTTTTAGTATTTTAAGTTGGCTGTTCAATCGCTTTGGAAGCAAGCCATTTCGATATCCGAGCTATTAGATATGATTGAAACAATCCGCTCTGCCAGGATTTCAGTCTTGGTCCAGCTTGATATTTTCAAGCTACTTCTTTGTAATTCATCAAGCTTCTAAGTTATGATCTATGAACTGCACACTTGATGAAATATGTTAGCAACACAATAACAAGTTTTGTTAACATCAAAACCAAGATTATTCGGGTTTCCAAAACCCAACACACTGAGTGCTGGATCATTTGTATGATTGCAGGCTTGATTTCAAAGTTGTTCGCATATATGTTTGGTCTAGAGATACTAGACAATGATCCATGGAATGAAGGATGAGCATAATCCATGAGTCGTCGTCTATTAGGCACCCCCTCGGTCCGTCTTTCATCTCTTACACCTTCTCATTCATTGCTTTCAGCCATTGCTCGAACTTTTCTTAGTCTCCTAAGAAGAGTTCTTTCAATTTCAGGGTCAAAAGGCTCGAGTGTTGGTCGTTCACTCCTTAGCATGCACTAGGGAGTAATAACCTACAAAATTCCCAAAGAGATGGCAGTAGTAGAGTAGTATAAAGGGAAAAAATATCATAAACAACAAAAAAAAAATTGACTAAATTACAGTAACTAATCTAGTATGATATTACTTAAACTAGTCACCGGCAACGGCGCCAAAAACTTGATCGCGGTTTATTTAAACAGAAAATTCTAGTATAGTGCGATTATACCGCAAGTGCACAGTTGTCAAGTTTTAGTATAGATTATGAAAAGTACGAATGTCGAACCCACGTGGACTAAAAAGTAAGTACCACTTTCAATTAGATTAACTATATTTAGCATACGATTATCGAGTGATTATTAAACTAAATTGCCTAAAACACAAAAATCAACCTAAGCAGCAGTGATGGATATTGAAGAAATATGATAAAACAATTATCCAGATATCGGTTCACCCATGTAATCCCCCATAATTTTTCTACTAATTAAGATTCAAAATCCTACGTTCTAAGGCGATGAGTTTTCCTATTGCATTTGTTATACTATGCTCAAGATATAACAAGTCTAGTATTAATGTGCAATAAACCACTCACGTGTCCTTATTGAACAATTAATAACAAAAAACGATTTGTGAAAACTACTAGCCTTCGATTTTGGTAAATCTATTGCTATCACACGTGTGTTAGATTTTACTTGGTCCTTCTCAACATAAAACACACGGCCTAATTTACTATGTCCTATCGTAATCTCGTATAATCAAGTCAATTACAATTACGAAGTTCATGCAAAATGTAGTTAGTCTTTTGAAAGCATTAAAAATGTAAATTATGCGCAAAGATTGTAAGAATCGAATCAAAAATTAATATTAAAATCAAGGGTTCAAACATGGGATCCTCTAAGTCTGGATAAACAATCTAGCCAACAATCATCATCAAATAATAATGCATAAATATGTTTTCAACAATCTAAACATCAAAATCTAAAACTAAAAAGTAAATAAGTTTAGAAATACGAATAAACGAGGGTGTCACTCCGTGCGTTGCTCCGTTATTCCGTCGCTTGCGTTGCTCTTGCTTCTTCAATGATTTGTGGTGGCATGGTGTGAATGAATGATGGGAGAGGCTGCTCCTAGGTCAGATTTATGAAGTGCAAAAGTCCAGAAAATCTTGTGCAAGACCCCTTACATAGTGGAGGGGTTGGATGGAAGTGTCCTTGTTGAACCAAACTCAAAAAGGAATTTTGTTTTCCTGGAAATTTCGCTGGGCGATCATTCGAGCATGTCCTCTCGATCGATCGAGAGATCGTTCTTATTGTTTCTGAATTTTTCTACCTTTGATGATCGATCGAGCAAAGTTCACTTTTGTTGGTCAAAACACATGCTAAGCTCGATTGATTGACCAATGCTCGTCTATCGATCGAGGCTTTAAATTTCCAACATTATGCTTCTTTGCCCTTTTCATCGTTTTAGCTCATTTTCTCAACTTTTATACACTCTCACCTTGATTCCTGAATCAACAAATATATACCAGAAAGCAAAAAATCATCCAGGAATCAACATGAAAATCAATACAATAACATAGCAAAATCATCAATGAACTATTGTGAGGCCGCAATTGAGCATGCGTTGGTTATGAAATATAATGCCGCCGCTAATGAACGGGCGATGGGTAATGGTGCCGCCGCTATTGAGCGAGCGATGTGATACGAGGAGAACGCATTATAATGAGATTGTGTGATTAATTGATAATTGAAATATAAGTAATTTCAATAATTAATGTGGTGATAATGAGATTGTGTGATTAATTGATAATTGAAATATAAGTAATTTCAATAATTAATGTGGTGATAAATTGCTCGTTACAATAGAGCTAAAGATTATGAATGTGTGTACAGTAAATCGTTGTTGATGATTTAACTGAAATTGGAGTTGATGATTCTAGATATTGTGAGAACATGAACAGTTTGGGACTTGTCACCTGGTTGTGGTATACTCAAGGAGTATTTGTTTAAATTACAGCATTATATTCTGTGAATTATTAATTGTGTATACAATAATATTGAGATTATGTTGTCGGTATGCTCACCCTGTGTGGGGGTTGTTTCTGTGAAATAGGGGACATGTACGACGTTGATTTGGAGAAAATGAGTTCGGATTGGTGCATGAGGATACTCCTGGGAGCGAGGTACCAGCATGGGTATAAAGTAATGTATCTTATACAAGTAGATACACATTTATTTGTCAATGCTCGACTATGAGTATGTCGATATGTGTATATGTGTTGTATAAGTATTTTGATGTTTCTCTTTTCATTTGAGTGTGGCATGCAATTTAATTGAAAGTAAATTGCATAATGAATTGAGAACATGTATAGTTCCTTATCAAGTATATACATGTGCATGTCGTAGTAATGGGAATAGAAATGGGGGATTATGTTGAATTTTTTTTTATAGACAGTATGCTATGATTACAAAGCATGTAACGAGAATTCCTCCTTTTGATAAATGTATGCACTAATGATCATGATAAAAGCACTAATGACAAGATTAGGAGTCTGGGTCCTTACATTAGTGGTATCAGAGCAGTGTTTAGCTCTTTGGGCTGTTTAAGGGCCAAGAGATGTGTTGAGACAACTGAATAGCATGCTATATTACATGATTGTAGTTTGAACTTGTGGGGTGCGATAATTATATGCTTCTATGCGTATGTTATGATGTGAATCAATGAAGAACTGTGTTATTGCTAACCATTGTGGTTGCAGGATCATACGGAATACGAGAAATGTGATACTGAGAGATAACCAGTGATGCCAATGAACATACACTGAAGTCGTATTGTTTGAGGATTACAATAAGTTGGTAACTGTTTAAATTGTACATGTGGTAGTAATGATGTTTCGCTAAATTAACGATGTATGATATACTATACTGATAGAGTTCAGTGTTGATAGTTGAGCAACAAATGATATGTCATGTTGGCAGTATTCTGTATTAATAATGATTTGATATTATTGCTAATGGAAGGATAAATAAATTTTATTGAAGTTGTGCACTTGCTATATATATGCATACAGTGCTGAGAAACTCGATTTTGTAGGGAATGAGAACGAGATTGATTAGCAGGAAATGTGACAATATTGTGCTGTTGGTTGATAACAACAGATGATATGATGATCGAGTATGAGTACATTGTGATTAAAAGAATGTAGGTATACATGAAGTTATACATGCATTAATATTTAATTTGATATATTGGGGGTATCGATGAGATTGTATGGGATGTGAGACACCTCTTGAGTCCAGTGGACAAAGTGCTACATGTATTGGTGGTCACCTCTTGAGCCTAAGAGACAAAGTGCCACGTACATGGGAGTCACCTCTTGAGCCTACGGAGCAAAGTGCTACAGTCATGATAATGTCGCTGTTATGTCAAAGCGATGATAATGTTGTTGTCGTGTCGAAGCAATGGTACATGATGCTATCACGTCGAAGCGATGATAATGCCGCTGTTATGTCGAAGCGATGATAATGTCGATGTCTTATCGTGCGATGAATCCGGATATTTACCACTGTCATATTTTAGCGCGGGCCACTGGTATGTCGAAGCGAGGGATATCCACGGAGCCGCCGATAATTCGAAGTTATTAATGTTATTGAGCCACTGATATATAGAATACTTGCCACTGTTACATGAAGCGAGGGGTATTATGTAATAGAATACTTGCCACTATTACACGAAGTGAGGGGAATTGATTGTGTACCGCCGTGGGGCGAAGAGTATTATGTACCGCCGTAGTGCGATGAGTATTCTTATACTGCTATCATGTTAGCAATGTATATGATTATGTTTGATTGCAGATGGCAGTGAATGTCGGGTAGTAAATATTTACATTGTTGTTCCTTGGGTGCATGAGATACAGACCCAAGATGATATTGACATGTTCTAGAGGAACGAAGAGTTGAGGTAACCCTTTTAATTTGGTTTAACATATCGAAATAAACCATTGTATTTGGTTGGGCATGTGGATATATATTATCATATTTTGATACATGCTGATTGCATTATCTCAGTTGAGTTACATTGATTATGAGAATCGATTCTACAGATGGAATAATGGAGAATGAAATTAAAATGGAACATATATTGTTATGTTCATTTGTTATTATTGCAGTGATGAGAAAGGTGGGGTGTAACCGCTGTGGTATGATACTGGTTATGTGACGATAATTAATGCTATGAAAGCATGCTAGTGCTGTGTATTGTGGATTGCCAATTGATTAATCACCTGCTAGATTGAGTCAAATAAAATTGTTGTGTAATGATATTTGTTTATTTCTTTATCCAGTGTTACATCTCGTTGTAGTAAGCTTGTATCTGATGCATGTGGGAAAACGTGTTGGTGAACCCATGAATTGCATGTGCTTGAGATCAAAAAGTACAGCAATCATTTACCTGTCCAGGAAACATAGATTCTTCCATCTGATATGCCAGTTTCAAACATAAATTTATGGAAAAGCCAGATATTAATGATATGGGCACTGAGCTAACTTCCTGCATAACCATCAGTCTCTCATTCGACTGTAGATTTGGTCCAGATATCACCTCTATTACTCCGGCAGAGGTTAACCAATTCATCACAGTTTCACAAGCAGGCTGTGCCATGGTATAAGAGACAACCCAAAACATTCCAATCGACCTTTCATCCATATTCATGTAGTCCATGATCCGTTCACCTAGTTTTTTAAGGCCAAAGTAAAAAAAATAAGAGAGAATGATTTCAAACCATTAAATGTACGCCCTTCGTCTCGGCAATATGGAACCTCTCAAAAGTTGAGCCACAAATTATTTTTCTAAGTGGCACAAACAATACGAATAGAGGGATCCCCGTATCTCTTATACCAACAAACCAAACTCAACTTCATTACTATATAAACTCGTAGTTGCCTTCATATAGTCAGAATGCTCTTTATCATCATTATGCCACCAAGTCTTCTACCTGTTGCTACAGTTCCCTATTTTTTGTCATCTCGAGTAGCAATTGCAGCACCATTACTCTCATAAGAAAATAAATTTTTCAACGTTCTAAAAATGTAATGCTTTGATATGAATCATACATATTTGATGTGATGATTGAATAATTATGAACTAATTACTGTATGATGTGGACTCGGGTTCAGGTGGAACCGAGTATGAGTAGTTGACAGATGATGAAAAGAATAATGTTTATGTTGAGATGAATTAAACATAGATGGAAATAATGAATTGATGTACATGGTTTGTTGAATATGTAGCAAGAGAACTATGTTATGTGTAGGAAGGACATAACGTCATGTAGTTGAAAAACTACATGTAGTTGAAAAACAAGTCTACATGAAATTGGATACATTTGAATTTGATATCAGATTTCATGTGCATTTGGGGGAACTTATTGAATATATGATACAAGATCAGATTTGAAAAGCATAGTACACCACAATTCACCTAGCAAATCTCTACACCACTCTCTCTCAAACCCTTGCTTAAGCTTGTGATTCCTTACATGAAAGTAAGCTTGGAAATGAAGTTATAACTTGGTTAAGAAGTGAAATCAAAGCTATTGGGTAAGGTGTTTCTTAACATATGAGGCGTATGCTTAATAGTTGAATCACTTGATCATGGTAGTGGATAATTGATGTTTCTGGATTTGGTATGCATGGGATTAAGGAACATAACTTGAAATAAGATGAAAAGATGTTTATAGCATGCTGTAGTATTGCTTGTATGAAGTGTTGGTAATGTGCTTTGAAGTTTAGGATGTGAACCATGGAGATAAGCTTGAAAATCGCAATGTTTTGTAAATTTCAGACATCGGCGATCGATCGTGAGCCATGTGGCGATCGATCGCCGAAACAGGGGAAAAAGTAAGGCGGTTTAAACTTCGGGCGATCGATCGCGTAATGATAGGCGACCGATCGCGCTTGGACAGTATGTTTCATAAAGGATGTAGCGATTGATCGATTGTTCTCAGCCGATCAACCGATCGATTGCATAAGACATAGAGATCGATCGTTGTAGGCGATCTATCGGTGATTTGGAGATCGATCGCTAGGGTTGTAATTTTGAAAAATGTTATACAATAACACATGCTCATAGAAGATGTATGAATTCAATAATCAATAATATTAAAGGAAAAACAATGTTTAAGATATTTCTCAATCATCCAAAACATATTAAATCCAATAATAATTCAAAACAAATAATAGAAAGGTAAAAGCAAACTCCCAAGTCGACTTCGTCGTTGAGTATCGATCCTTCCTCGCTTCTTTCTCGATCGTGCTCCTCGATTCTCTTGTTGGCTTGTTCCCATTCCTAGGATGAAGAGGTGATGGTGGATGATGGTGATATGGATTATGGAGGAGTGGAGGCTATTCCTAGGTTGTAAAGTCTTCTCTTTCTTGAGATTTTCGTCCAAATATATAGAGGGAATGGAATCATGGACTTCCTTGTTGGACACAAACACTGTAAGGAATTTATTTTTCAGAAAACTCATCCGGCCGATCGATCGAGACTGACTGCTCGATCGATCGCCAAAATTCTGCCACCATCGATCGATCGAGATGGATGGCTCGATCGATCGAGATTTTATTATTATTATTATTATTATTATTATTATTATGTTCTTTTATTCTTTTCTTCTTTTCCCGGCTTTGACGCGTTCGCTCGATTTGGTCCTTTTTCATCATTTTTGGCTCATTTCCTCTACTTTTATGCATTTCAAGATCGATTCCTGAAATATAGAAATATATACCAAAAACCGTAAAATAATCCAAGAATCAACACGAAAACCATTAGAAAATCGCATCTAAATAAGTGTAAAATCAACACTTATCAACTCCCCCAAACTTATCACTTAATCGTCATCGATTAAGCATTAAAATCATAAGGTAGAGTTCATTCTTAATACTTGAAACAATTATTTCATGACTTGCTTTCTCAGAAATCTCATGCACATATTCAAAAGTTGACAAGACAAGTTTTCTCCTAAGTCAAGCAACACATCTCAAAATCGGAACGTTTTTGTGTGCTATAGTCAATCTCAAGTTTCATGCACATATTCAAGATCAAATCATGTTAATCAACTCAAAGTCAAGATTATCATCAAGGATCAGTTAGACCTATTTTCAAACAACTTCTCCACTAATGATAGTTACTCCCTTTACTTGGATCAAAAGGACTTTTTAAGCTTGTAATGTAAGGCCTTTGGTGTTGGCTTCAAAGAAAAGATAGGATATCACAAAGAAGAGAGTATAAGCATGTAATGTTCATATTTGTAGCACAAAATTGAGCTACTCTTCTTTTTCTTTTATAGCCTTGGCCACTTTGGGTCTTATTTAGTCATTTTTTCCTCAAGGCTTTATATCTATCTTTTTCTTTTCTCATTCAACGTTTTTTCAAGTATAGCTCATCAAAATATAGCAAATTATGTGCATCTAATGAGAATCATTATACTCCCTTTAGGTAAAGATAATTCTTTCAATTTAGGCTCATAAAGGTGGGTATAATGAGTTTGCCAAAGAATGTTGAATGGGGGCTAATAGTATGTTAAACATACTCCATTCTTTTGCAATTAGGCTCAAAATGGGATACTAGAGATTGATGTTTACATGATAAGCTTGAAAGGCTCAAACGGTCCAAAGATCGCCTAAATCATTTCCAAGTCGAGTTTATAACTATAAAATTTCGTCTCAAAGTGTCATCATCAAATAGGATCATTCTAAGATGCTCAAGACAAATCATCAAGTTCACAACAATTATCACTATTCAACATGCAATCCACAAGATCATGACTCATTGTGCTCAATATATTCCTCATTCTTGACATGCTAAATAAACTTAGGATATTCATGTACAAGTCCAATAATCATCAAAAATCAAGTTCATATGCATAGTGAGATCAAAAGCCTCATTGAATAGTCACTACTATAATTCATTCTTTTCTCAAGTTTGAACTCATAAAATTAATTTTTTTTAGCTCATAATAATCGGACGATTCAAGTGTCATTTAAGCACACAACATGTGGTTAAAACAAGTAAAACATGCAAGCCACTACTCCCCCAAACTTAAATAAAACATTGCCCTCAATGTTCAAATGAATCAAAAGGGAAAAAGTAAACTCCCCTGATCTAGACGCTTGCATGAGGGTTGAGGAAGATTTGCTCTTGAAAATTCCACTGTTGTAGGGGTTCATTGCTCCAACTGAATACCTAGCAAGAGAAGAATGCAAATGGTAAAATATTCGACTCGAGAGATAAACAAAACTAAAAACAAAATTGAAAATCAAATAAAAAAACTAATTAGCAAAAGGATACGCTTGGGTTGCCTTCCAAGAAGCGCTGATTTCTAGTCGTCGGCTTGACCATCAGAAACAGCCATCAAAGAGCGGCTGCCGCCCATAGTAAGTATCGTATGATACCACTAATGGGTCTTCATTCAGTATGCCCTCAAGATTGGCAAGATTGTAACAGTGTAAGCTCGTCGCTCCAACAACTTTCTTCATGAAATGGTAGGCATGGGAGAATGATTCTCGACTTGATGGAGGATGTAGTGCGGTGAAGTTGGCATCGATGGAAAATATGGATCCACATAAGGCATAGAACATGTCTCCATCGATGGGCTCAAATCGGAATCTTCAAAAGTCTCTTCCTTCTCCAACATCACACTCGACTCATCTTCACATGGGAACTCCTCGGATAAAATCTCTGAAATAGGCTCAATCTCTTGAAGAGGCTCAAGTTCCCTTGACTTTTCCACTTGAGTAGGATCACTCCCCCAAACGTGGTTGGTTGAGTGTTCATCATCATATAACCAAACTCGATTCGTTGCCTCTTTATTTGTAGCCCTCATCTCTTCCTCTTGGCAGCTAACTGAAATTGTTTCCATGAGGATCGCCATTTGCTGCTCCAGGTGATGCATAGAGTTGGTATGGCACTCCAAACTGTTCTCAATTGATGCCATGAATCTTATTAAGGTATCCTCTAACTGAGCCGTGACGTCTGCAGAACTATCTCTCCTCTCTTCTCGATGTTCAAATGGTTGTGGCGTATCAATAGGGTAGTGAGGCTCTGGTGGGTAATGGTGACTCCATCCTTGTAGTGAAGGATCACAATGCCAGTGATGATCGAAGTCCGCCATATCATTGAACAGGTGCACCACATTGTCCTCATCTCTATCAACCAGGGGACTCCCAGTCACCAGTGCTCCGCTTAATACCCATTCTAGTGTCTGTGCATCCAACCCTTTGAAGAAATATTGCAGGAGAGTATAGTTCGAAAAGTTGTGATACCGGAATGTGTTGGCCAATTCATTGAATCTCTGCCAAACAGCGTAGAACGGCTCGGAACGTTGTTGGGCAAAGCTTGTGAAAGCTTGTTGATGTAGCATCTCCAAGTACCTCACAAGATAAACAAAACAAAATAAATTTTTTTTTTCGAAAGAAATAAACAAAAATGGTTAAATTACAGTCAAAGAACCTAGTATGATATTACTAAAGTTAATCCCCGGCAACGGCGCCAAAAACTTGATCGCTTTTATTTTAAACAATTATTTTTCCAGTCTAGCGATTATACCGCAAGTGCACTGTGTCAAGTTTTAGTATAGATAGGAAGAATACGGATTGTCGAACCCACTGGGACTAACAAGCAAGTACCAAATAAGATTTATTTTAACTATATTTAACCTACGATAATTAAGTAATAATTAAACTAAACTAAATTAAGCTATTATAACCCAACCAAAATAATCGACGATCACGAGAAAAGTCCACAAGAAAGAATTATCAAGACTATGATTCACCTAACCCAACTCTTACAATTCTTTTCTCCATACATCTCTAAGGTGACGGGTTTTCCGAATTTACTCAATACACGACCTATATTAAATCTAACATCAAATTGCAACAAGTAACTCTCGTTCACTTAATTAACAATTTAATAATGAATGCGCTTTATAAAAACCACTAACTTTAGATTAAACAACCCAAAGCTATCACTCGTATGTGATTTTATCTCTCGATTTTAATCTTTAACACACGACATGAATTACTATATCGTATTATAATTTTATCTCTCAATCTCAATTATAATAAAATATCATTCAAAGGGGATCAGTCCTTCAAAAGCATTAAAAATAATAACACATGCTCATAGAAGATGTATGAATTCAATCAATCAATAATATTAAAGGAAAAACAATGTTTAAGATATTTCTCAATCATCCAAAACACACTAAATCCAATAATAATTCAAAACAAATAATAGAAAAGTAAAAGCAAACTCCCAAGTCGACTTCTT
This sequence comes from Haberlea rhodopensis, assembly GCA_907163345.1. NCBI lineage: Eukaryota > Viridiplantae > Streptophyta > Magnoliopsida > Lamiales > Gesneriaceae > Haberlea > Haberlea rhodopensis. Next base: position 79,238 of record CAJQUN010000355.1, on the reverse strand, counting down.
CGTTGATTCTCGATCCTTCCTTGCTTCTTTCTCGATCGTGCTCCTCGATTCTCTTGTTGGCTTGTTCCAATTCCTAGGGTGAAGAGGTGATGGTGGATGATTGTGATATGGATTATGGAGGAGTGGATGCTATTCCTAGGTTGTAAAGTCTTCTCTTTCTTGAGATTTTCGTCCAAGTATATAGAGGGAAGGGAATCATGGACTTCCTTGTTGGACACAAACTCTATAAGAAATTTATTTTTCAGAAAACTCCTCTGGCCGATCGATCGAGACTGATTGCTCGATCGATCTCCAAAATTCTGCCACCACCGAGCGATCGAGATTGATGGACCGATCGATCGAGATGTTTTCATTAATATTTTCTTCTTTTCTTTTATTCTTTTCTTCTTTTCCCGGCTTTGACGCGTTCGCTCGATTTGGTCATTTTTCATCATTTTTGGCTCATTTCCTCTACTTTTATGCATTTCAACATTGATTCCTGAAATATAGAAATATATGTTGGGATATGCCCTAAGACAACTCATTAGATGATTGTTTATGACATACACTGTATTATGATTTTGTTAATGGCAATTCATTATTATATATTATTCATGCATCTGTGTAATATGAATTAATATATAAGTTAATGTCCTTAGAATAATATTGTATTGTTCTTAGAGATGTCCCTAGTCAAGTATTATCATGAATAATGATAATGATAATGCATTGAGACTAGTATGTTTTGATTGATGAATTGTTCATAGATATGAGATATCAAATCAACACATGGGTACATGTTAGAGAACGATGTACTGGACAGACCCACCATGAGAATGCTGTAAGTAATCCCTTGAGCATACAACGCAGCGGAATAAAATTTTAGGATTACAAACCAGCAGATCTAGGTTATCATATCGGATTAAGGTATACGAAGGTCTCACCCTTGTAGCGTGTTTGAAGCAGATTCCACGGAGCAGCACGTCCAACGAACTCCGAGTCACAAACGAAAGTTTTCACCTTCGTCTCTACGGTATCCACACGATCAAATAGGGTGAAGGGATATTCAAGAATAAGTTGCTAGACTTATTCTCGATTCAAAACCGAACAACGACGACCAGGCAAAACCTCAAAACCACCACACGATCGGCGGCGGCGGTGAAGCTCGTGAGTCTCGCGGCCGAGAGGCTTATAGAGTTAGGTTTTGTGTTATGAAGTGTTAATTCTAATTAAACCCCTTGCAATCATATTTTATATGATTAATTAAAGGCTTTCATAAAGCCTCATGGGCTTAAGCCCATGATTTAATTAATCATTATGATTATTAATTAAGACTCCTCTTAATTATTTAATTCATCCCATGAATTTAATTTCCCTTCTCGATTTAATCTTTTGTGCAACCCGATAGGATCTTGTAATGTTGGCAGTGACATAAAATCTCATTTTATGTATCAAGCATTGAGCGGTATCTAGCAACACATCAATGCTACCCAAATTACAAGAATGTCAATGACTCGACATAACCTTTAGAACTTGTGATAATATTAACCATGTAACTTAATCCCTTTGTCCTTTGTGTTTAGATTGAACACGAGTCATGGAATAGTCATACTTGTATATCCAATCTTTATTTCTTGATCCCCAAGTAGAACTAGAATAAACGAATAAGCTCGATATCTCATATCGACTCATTCGAGCATGGCCATGCATTTTAGTTCTCACTTGATCAAGGGCCATACACATCTCCTGTTATATAGGAGGGACAAATCCTATCTCGATCAGTCAACATCCCTCTACATAATTCGTAGTGTATCCAATAGTCGCCTTTATAGTATACTCTGTTACGGGTAACGTTTGACGATATCAAGATACATAACTCCTTATGTTGGGATCTCTGATGATCACAAGTCGTAAGGATTGCATACATTATTATCACTATGAGAATTGCATATGACGATCATATAACTATCCATGTTGCATTCTCATGGTGGGTCTGTCCAGTACATCGTTCTCTAACATGTACCCATATGTTGATTTGATATCTCATATCAATGAACAATTCATCGATCAACATACTAGTCTCTACGTATTATCATTATCCCTATTCATGATAATACTTGACTAGGGACATCTTTAAGAATAATACAATATTATTCTAAGGACATTAACATATATATTAATTCACAATGCACAGTTAAAAGAATAATATATAATAATGAATTGCCATTCATAAAACCATAAACATTGTATGTCTTAAACAATCATCTAATGACTTGTCTTAGGGCATATCCCAACAAATCTCCCACTTGCACTAAGACCACTCAGACATATACCTAATGCCTAGAGATCTAGTATGACGATCATGCTTCTGCTGTGACAGCGGCTTCGTCAATGGGTCAGATACATTATCATCTGTTGGTACTTTGCATATTTTAACATCTCCCCTTTCAACGATTTCTCGAATGAAATGGAAACGCCTAAGTATGTGCTTGGATCTTTGGTGAGATCTTGGTTCCTTAGCCAATGCGATCGCTCCATTGTTGTCACAATAGAGTTCTATCGGATCTTTGATGCTAGGCACCACTCCAAGTTCAGAAATGAACTTCCTCATCCAAACAGCTTCCTTTGCTGCATCCGAGGCAGCAATATACTCAGCTTCCGTTGTAGAATCGGCTACTGTTTCTTGCTTTGAACTCTTCCAGCTCACAGCACCTCCATTCAGGCAATACACATATCCAGATTGCGATCGAAAATCATCTTTGTCGGTTTGGAAGCTTGCATCAGTGTAACCCATTACATTGAGCTCTTCCTCACCTCCATAAATCAAGAATGTATCCTTAGTCCTTCTCAAGTACTTTAGGATATTCTTGACAGCAATCCAGTGACCTTCACCTGGATCAACTTGATATCTGCTCGTCATGCTCAAAGCATACGATACATCGGGACGAGTACATATCATGGCATACATGATAGATCCAATAGCTGACGCGTATGGAATCTTACTCATGCGTTGTCTCTCATCTGGTGTTGAAGGACACTGTTCCTTCGAGAGATAAATACCATGTGTCATAGGCACGAATCCTTTCTTGGATTCTTGCATGCTAAACCTTTTAAGCACCTTGTCTATGTATGTACTTTGACTTAGACCAAGAAGCCTTCTTGATCTATCTCTATAGATCTTGATTCCTAATACATAGGTGGCTTCTCCTAAGTCTTTCATCGAAAAGCAATTCCCTAGCCAAAGCTTTACAGATTGCAAGGCAGGGATATCATTTCCAATAAGAAGTATGTCATCTACATACAACACTAGGAAAATGATTACGCTCCCACTGACCTTCTTGTAGACACAAGGTTCATCTTCATTTTTGATAAAACCAAACTCTTTGATTGCATCATCAAAACGAAGATTCCAACTCCGAGAAGCTTGCTTCAATCCATAAATGGATCGTTGTAGCTTGCATATCTTTCCAGCATCCTTTGGATCGACAAAACCCTCGGGCTGTGTCATGTACACATCCTCGAGCAGATTTCCATTAAGGAAAGCTGTTTTGACATCCATCTGCCAGATTTCATAATCATGAAATGCAGCTATTACAAGTAAGATCCTTATGGATTTAACCATGGCCATTGGTGAAAAGGTTTCATCATAGTCAATACCATGAATTTGTTTGAATCCTTTTGCAACCAGCCGACCTTTATAGGTTTGTACGTTACCATCCATGTCGGTCTTTTTCTTGAAAATCCATTTGCACCCTATGGGTCGTACCCCTTCAGGTGGATCAACCAAAGTCCATACTTGGTTTGTATACATGGATTCCATCTCAGATTTCATGGCCTCTTGCCATTTCTCAGAATCATTGCCCATTATAGCTTGTTGATAAGATGACGGCTCATCCTCATCAATAAGTAGTAAGTCACCTTGTTGAGTCACAAGAAATCCATATCTCTGTGGCTCCCGGTGTTCTCTTACAGACCTACGCTGGGCTTGTGTCTCTTGAGCAGGTGCTTCTTCCACAACAGCTTGCGGTGCCTGCTCTGTTTCCATCTCAATCTCAGGTTCAGTGTTTTCTTGTGGTTGAACTTCACTAAGTTCTATTTTTCTCCCACTGGTTTTTCTAGAAATAAATTCTCTTTCAAGAAATACACCAGTCCGAGCAACAACTACTTTGTTCTCGGTGGGATAATAGAAATAGTATCCTTTCGTTTCCTTAGGATACCCCACAAATAAACACTTATCAGATTTGGGTCCAAGTTTGTTAGTGGCGTGACGTCTAACGAAAGCCTCACAACCCCAAATCTTCATAAAAGACATACTAGGACGCTTCCCAGTCCATATCTCATATGGTGTCTTTTCCACTGATTTAGATGGAACACGGTTCAGTAAGAAAATCGCTGTTTCTAGAGCGTGTCCCCAAAACGATATCGGAAGATCTGCATGACTCATCATTGATCTAACCATGTCTAACAAGGTTCGATTTCTCCTCTCGGATACACCATTCCATTGTGGAGTATACGGAGGAGTGAGTTGTGGGACTATCCCACACTCCTTTAGATAGTCATGAAATTCTTGGCTTAAGTATTCACCTCCTCGATCTGATCGAAGGATTTTGATACTTTTGCCAAGTTGGTTTTGTACTTCATTCTTGAAATCTTTGAACTTTTCAAAGGTTTCATGTTTATGTTTCATTAGGTACACATACCCATATCTACTGAGGTCATCAGTAAATGTAACGAAGTATTGAAAACCACCTCTAGCTTGTGTACTTATTGGTCCACATACATCACTATGTATTAGTCCCAATAAAACATTTGCCCTTTCAACATGTCCCTTGAAAGGGGCTTTAGTCATCTTGCCCATTAAACAAGATTCGCAAGTTTCATATGATTCAAAATCAAATGAATCTAATACTCCATCCTTATGAAGTTTAGATATGCGGTTCTCGTTTATGTGGCCCAAGCGACAGTGCCAGAGATAAGTCGGATTACAATCATTATTTTTAATCCTTTTAGTATTTATGTTATAGATAGGCATATCAAGATTTAATACATAAAGACCATTCACCATTTGTGCACTAGCATAAAACATATCATTTAAATAAATAGAACAACAATTGTCCTTTATTATAAATGAAAAACCATACTTGTCCAAACAAGAAATAGATATTATGTTTTTAGTAATAGAAGGCACAAAATAACAATCTTTCAAAATCAATGATAAACCAGAAGGTAAAGCTAAATGATAATCTCCTATAGCTAATGCAGCAACTCTTGCTCCATTTCCAACTCGGAGATCAACTTCACCTTTCGCCAATGTCCTACTCCTTTTGAGATCCTGCACATTTACACAAATGTGAGATCCACATCCAGTATCTAATACCCATGATGAAGAAGTAGATAAATTGACTTCTATAACAAAAATACCTGAAGCGGAAGTCACACTTCCTTTCTTTAGATCCTCCAGATATACTTTGCAGTTTCTTTTCCAATGGCCGGTCTCACCGCAATGGAAACAGTTCCCTTCCTTTGCTATCCCTCCCTTTGGCTTTAGTGCAGAAGACTTTGGCTTAGATTTAGCAATGACCTTCTTTGCTTTCTTGTTGCCTTTAGCTTTGGCCCTTCCTTTGCCCTTATTCACAATAAGAACATTTGTGGCCTTAGTCTTCTTTGTATTTGCTTCATATGTTCTCAACATACCAAGCAATTGTGGTAGAGTCTTTTCCATGTCAGTCATATTGTAATACTACAAATTGACTGAAGCTCTCAGGCAACGATTGCAAGATCACATCGGTGGCCAACTCTTGGTCCAATGGAAAACCCAGCTTGTCCAGATTCTCAATGTACCCAATCATCTTGAGCACATGAGTTCCAACTAAGCTTCCTTCTACCATCCTGCACTGAAATAACGCCTTAGAGACGTCATACCTCTCTTGTCTTGCTTGCTGTTGGTACAACTACTTTAAGTGTTCGATCATATCGAACGCCTCCATTTCCTCATGTTGCTTCTGAAGCTCAGAGTTCATGGTGGCAAGCATGAGGCACCCAACATCAAGTGCGTCACTCTAATGCTTCTTGTAAGCATCTTTTTCAGCTCTTGTAGCTGTTAGGGGAGGTTCCTCAGCGGGCAAGGGTTCCACTAGGACATATTGTTTCTTTTCTTGTTTGAGGACTATCCTCAAGTTCCTATGCCAGTCTAGGAAATTCGTCCCATTTAATTTGTCCTTCTCAAGGACCGATCGCAGTGATAAAGTGCTAGTAACGTTGTTAGTTGCCATGGATATCTACAATATAAATATGCAAAATAAGTTTAGATTTAAATCATTTAACATGGTCTTATATTAAATGATACTCCCACTATTTTGTTTGAAAAAATATCAACCCTCGAAACCTTTAGTGGGCCAAGATCCATATTTCGCCTAATCTTGAGTTAGCTTTGGCTAATCGCCCAAGACTCGGTTGTTTAGGTAGACAACACTTTGTCAATTATATCACATATAATTCTTGGATAGTTGGACGAACAACACTTTGTTCAATTCATCAAATGAATTAAAATCCAACCCATGCCTCTAGGTTCCCAATCCTATTGAGATAACCTAGTTAAGTCGTACCCAATTAAAGTATAACAGATATCACTTTTATCCTTTCGCGCCTTACTAAGATTGCCACGGTGCTTTGCTTTGGCAAACCCACACATGTACAATCGAAGTTATTGATGAGTACTTTTATTTTGGAAGGCATCTAAAACTTAATATTTTAGAGGGATTTATTGATCTCATGATTAATTTGATAATTTAAAATATGTCCACTACATATAGTTGTATACATATCTACATATATGTGTAATACTATTATCAAACTAAAACATAAGATAAATCATGCATCAACATACATAATTAAACGTGACATGGTTATAGCCCCTACTAATGATTTTCTCAAGCCAAGAGAAAATCCTATGAGTCAACCTAAGGTAACTTCACAAGCACCTTCCTTTGGCCCCAATTTGTGAATGACCTCCTCATCCCGGCACGATGCTCCATCTTCATTGATCACCATCAATAAAATAAACTACACTATTTACAAGATATAGAATTCCTCGATTCACATTCGAGGGGAACATAGGGGAGGGATTACATTTAGAATGAAATAGAGAAAGGCACGACACGCAGGTCGTATTATAAATACAAACATCCACAAATCCTATCTAATAGGTCAAAGGGCTATAACCACGCACCATGCTCAAACAACACATAAAGCATGCATTAACATTTAATTAATTAAATTCTAAACATTTTAAATTTAATTCTAATTAAAACTGTAAAATAATTTTTGAAAAAATTATCGTACGCTCGGGACATCACATGCCACGAACTAAAGCGACTAAGACTCGAACCACCATGGTTCGAACCACAAACACTCGGCTGGACCATAGATGGGCCTAGGGTTCAAAACCCTAGCCCATGGCCGAGCCTTGGCTCGTGCGGCGGCGGCGCTAGGGTTCCAAACCCTAGCCGCCTCGCACCCTTATGGTTTTTATCGAGCCATCTTGTTTTAAACGCTGGAATTTGTTAGCCACGGGTCACGGTCATGCCATGCACGGGGTTCGCTCAACCATCTCGAGCTAAGGGTTCGAAAAACCTTGCTCTCATGTGGTAAAGTTACTAATCCATGCATGCGTGAACCATTATCGAGTCAAAGAGTTCAAAACTCATCCACGTCTCAAAACTTTAGAAAATAAGGCGATGATGGCCGAGCCATGCACGGCTATTAGGGTTCGAAACCCTAGCCGTCATGAGCTAGCCGTCACGTCCAATGGGTTCTAAATCCTAATTAATTTTCGACACTTCCATGCACAATTATTAGCCACAACGACTAAGCCATCTCGAGCCAAGGGTTCGAAAAACCCTAGCCCTCATGTGGCTAGCCGTCGTGTCATTTGTGATGGTGATGGCCGAAAATTGATGCTCAATAAATATTATTATTCGCCAATTATATCAAATACAATTATTACGATGATTTTCAAAAACTAAATATTTATTTCATATCATATATGAATTAAACAGTTTTAATAAGCATGCAATATAAATTCTAATATGATTAACACAATTTAATCACATAAATCCGATATGAGCCTTGAACCTGGCTCTGATACCACTGTAAGTAATCCCTTGAGCATACAACGCAGCGGAATAAAATTTTAGGATTACAAACCAGCAGATCTATACATAGGTTATCATATCGGATTAAGGTATACGAAGGTCTCACCCTTGTAGCGTGTTTGAAGCAGATTCCACGGAGCAGCACGTCCAACGAACTCCGAGTCACAAACGAAAGTTTTCACCTTCGTCTCTACGGTATCCACACGATCAAATCGGGTGAAGGGATATTCAAGAATAAGTTGCTAGACTTATTCTCGAATCAAAACCGAACAACGACGACCAAGCAAAACCTCAAACCACCACACGATCGGCGGCGGCGGTGAAGCTCGTGAGTCTCGCGGCCGAGAGGCTTATAGAGTTAGGTTTTGTGTTATGAAGTGTTAATTCTAATTAAACCCCTTGCAATCATATTTTATATGATTAATTAAAGGCTTTCATAAAGCCTCATGGGCTTAAGCCCATGATTTAATTAATCATGATGATTATTAATTAAGACTCCTCTTAATTATTTAATTCATCCCATGAATTTAATTTCCCTTCTCGATTTAATCTTTTGTGCGACCCGATAGGATCTTGTAATGTTGGCAGTGACATAAAATCTCATTTTATGTCTCAAGCATTGAGCGGTATCTAGCAACACATCAATGCTACCCAAATTACAAGAATGTCACTGACTCGACATAACCTTTAGAACTTGTGATAATATTAACCATGTAACTTAATCCCTTTGTCCTTTGTGTTTAGATTGAACACGAGTCATGGAATAGTCATACTTGTATATCCAATCTTTATTTCTTGATCCCCAAGTAGAACTAGAATAAACGAATAAGCTCGATATCTCATATCGACTCATTCGAGCATGGCCATGCATTTTAGTTCTCACTTGATCAAGGGGCAAACACATCTCCTGTTATATAGGAGGGACAAATCCTATCTCGATCAGTCAACATCCCTCTACATAATTCGTAGTGTATCCAATAGTCGCCTTTATAGTATACTCTGTTACGGGTAACGTTTGACGATATCAAGATACATAACTCCTTATGTTGGGATCTCTGATGATCACAAGTCGTAAGGATTGCATACATTATTATCACTATGAGAATTGCATATGACGATCATATAACTATCCATGTTGCATTCTCATGGTGGGTCTGTCCAGTACATCGTTCTCTAACATGTACCCATATGTTGATTTGATATCTCATATCAATGAACAATTCATCGATCAACATATACTAGTCTCTACGTATTATCATTATCCATATTCATGATAATACTTGACTAGGGACATCTTTAAGAATAATACAATATTATTCTAAGGACATTAACATATATATTAATTCACAATGCACAGTTAAAAAAATAATATATAATAATGAATTGCCATTCATAAAACCATAAACATTGTATGTCTTAAACAATCATCTAATGACTTGTCTTAGGGCATATCCCAACAAATGCTACATGGATAGTTATATGAATGTCATAAGCAATTCCATAGTGATAATAATGTATGTAATCCTTACGACTTGAGATCACCAGAGATCCCAACATAAGGAGGCCTGTATCTTGATATTGTCAAACATTACCTGTAACAGGGTAAACTATAAAGACAATCATTGGATACACCACAAATTATGTAGAGGGATGGTGAGTGATCAAGAAAGGATTTGTCCCTCCTATATAACAGGAGAAGTGTTTGGGCCCTTGATCAAGTAAGACTAAAATGCATGGCCGTGCTCGAATGAGTCGATATGTGATATCGAGCTTATTCGTTTATTCTAGTTCTACTTGGGGATCAAGAAATAAAAGATTGAATATATGAGTATGTCTATTCCATGACTCATGTTCAATCTAAACACATTGGACAAAGGGATTAAGTTACATGGTTAATATTATCGCAGTTCGTAGGTTATGTCGAGTTAATGACATTCTTGTAATTTGGGTAGCCTTGATGTGTTGCTAGATACCGCTCATTGCTTGTGACATAAAATTAGATTTTATGTCGCTGCCAACATTGCAAGATCCTATCGGGTCGCACAAAAGATTAAATCGATAAGGGGAATTAAATTCATTGGATGAATTAATTAATTAAGAAGAGTCTTAATTACATGATTATAAGGATTTAATTAAATCATGGGTTTGGGCCCATGAGGCTTTGAGAAAGCCTTTAATTAAATCAAACATATATCATGCTAACAAGGTTGAGAGTAATTAAGGATTAATTCAAAAAACCTAATAGCCACTCCGTTGACTTGCTCTCTGCCGCCGCCTCTTCTTCCCACCTCACGCCGCCGCGCCGCTGTGCAAAGGGAATTTGATCGGCCGTCGTTGATCAGTTTTGAACCGTGAGTTTAGTTCCGGTTTAAGAACGAGTCTAGCAACTTGTTCTTAAATCCCTTTTTTGATTTGATCGTGTGGATACCGTAGAGGCAAGATCTTGGAGGCTTTGCTCATGACTCGTGGTTTGGCATCGTTTCTGCATCAAACACGCTATAAGGGTAAGACTCCTTTACATTCCGATATGAATACTTTGTATAGGTCCTCGATTAGGAATCCAAATTTTATTTTCTGCTGCGCACTTGCATGTTGGATTTCTTACAGTGGTATCAGAGCCGTGTACAAAGCTCATATTGGAATTATGTGGTTAATTGTTTAATCATATTTAGAATTATATTGCATGCTTTGAAACTGTATATAATAAATCGAGTTTGTGAAAATCATCGTGAAATTATATATGATATAATTGACAATTTATGTATACGATACACGAAGGCGAAAAGCTGAGCCCATGGCTCTTGATGGACACACGGACGCCGCATGCTAGCTAGGGTTCGGACCCTTGGCTCGAGCATGGGCCAAGCAGCCGCACCAACTAGGGTTTCAAACCCTTTTTGGATCGATTAAAATCATGGTGGCGCATTGAAGGTTCGGACCATGGTTCACGAAATCATGCCAGTTGGCGGCTACCTCCACGTGAGAGCTAGGATTTTCGAACCCCTTGGATCGAGATGGTCGAGCCACCACTATCATGAATCGTGCATGGAAAGAATGAGACGGCTAGGGTTTCGAACCCTAGCGGCCGCCGCATGGTTCACACGGACTTGGACCGTGACTTGGGCTAGGGTTTCGAACCCTAGGCTCATGCATGGTCCAGCCGTGTGGTTAGGGTCTTTGAACCCTTTTGGTCCATGGCTTGTGACGCAACGAGTCTCCGTGGCATGTGATGCCACGAGCGTACGATAATTTTCCAAAATTTTATTTTACAGTTTTAATTAGAATTAAATTTTAAAATGTTTAGAATTTAATTCATTAATTGTTATAGCATGTTTTATGTGGTTGTTTGAGCATGGTGCATGGTTATAGCCCTATGACCTATTAGATAGAATTTTGTGAATGTTTGTAATTTAATACGGCCTGCGAGTCGTGCCTTCTTTTTTTTCTTTCTAAATGTTATCCCTCCCCTACATTCCCCTCGAATGTAACTCAAGGAATTCTCTATATCATGTAATTGTTATATAGTATAGTTTATTTTATTGATGGAGATCAATGGTGATGGATCAAGGTGCCGGGATAAGGAGACCATTCACAAAAGGGAGCCATAGAGGTGCTTGGTGAAGTTACCTTAGGTTGACCTTCTAGTATTTTCTCATTGGCTTGAGAAAATCATTAGTTGGGGCTAAACCATGTCACGTTTATTTTATGTTGATGTATGAGATGCATGTTTAATGTTTTATTTAATATTGATGCTTAAGATACATATATGTAGATATGTATATATTCATATATGTACTAGACATATTTTCAAATATTAATAAAATCATGAGATCAATAAATCCCTCTTATAATATTAAGTCAAATCAAGATGCCTTCCAATTAAAAAATACTCGTCAATACTTCGATTGAACATGTGTGGGTTTGCCAAAGCAAAGCACCGTGACAATCTTAGTAAGGCGCGAAAGGATAAAAGTGATATCCGTGTTATTTTAAAATTGGGCTCGACTTAACTAGAGTTATCTCAATAGGATTGGGAACCTAGAGGCATAGGGTTGGATAATAATTCATTAGATGAATTTGAACAAAGTGTTGTTCGTCCAACCATCCAAGAATTACATGTGATGTAATTGACAAAGTGTTGTCTACCTAAATAACCGAGTCTTGGGTGATTAGCCAAAGCTAACTCAGGATTAGGTGAAATATGGATCTTGACCCACTAAGTTTACGAGGGTTGATATTTTAAACAAAATAGTGAGAGTATCATTTAATATAAGACCTTATTAAATGATTAAAAATCGTAAACTTATTTTGCATATTTATATTGTAGATATCCATGGCATCAAACAACGTAACTAGCACACTATCATTGCGATCGGTCCTTGAGAGGACAAACTAAATGGGACTAATTTCCTAGACTGGTATAGGAATTTGAGGATTGTCCTCAAACAAGAGAAAAAGCAATATGTCCTAGAGGAACCGTTACCTGCTGAGGAACCTCCCGTAACGGCTGCTAAAACCGATAAGGATGCTTACAAGAAGCATCAGAATGACGCGCTTGATGTTGGTTGCCTTATGCTTGCCACCTTGAACTCTGAGCTTCAGAAGCAACATGAGGAAATGGAGGCGTTCGATATGATCGAGCACTTAAAGCAACTCTACCAACAACAAGCTAGACAAGAGAGGTATGACGTCTCTAGAGCGTTATTTCAGTGCAGAATGGTAGAAAAAAGCCTTGTTGGAACTCATGTACTAAAGATGATAGGGTACATTGAGAATCTTGAAAAGCTGGGTTTTCCATTGGACCAAGAGTTGGCCATAGACGTGATATTGCAATCGTTGCCTGATAGCTACAGTCAATTTGTCTTGAACTACAATATGATTGAAATCGAAAAGACGCTACGGCAATTGCTTGGTATGTTGAGAACATATGAAGCAAATTCAAAGAAGTCTAAGCCTACTAATGTTCTTATTGTGAATAAGAGCAAAAGAAAGACTAAAGCAAAAGGCTACAAGAAGAACAAGAAAGTCTTTGTTAAGTCTAAGCCTCATGCTTCTGCGCTCAAGCCAAAGGGAGGAGTGTCTAAGGAAGGGAATTGTTTCCATTGCGGTGAGACCGGTCATTGGAAGATGAACTACAAATTATATCTGGAAGATCTTAAGAAGACAAAAGGAAGTGTGACTTCCGCTTCAGGTATTTTTGTTATAGAAGTCAATTTATCTACTTCTTCATCATGGGTATTAGATACTGGATGTGGTTCTCACATTTGTGTTAATGTGCAGGATCGCAAACGGAGTAGGTTGTTGGCGAAAGACGAGGTTGATCTCCGAGTGGGAAATGGAGCAAGAGTTGCTGCATTAGCTATTGGAGATTATTCATTAACTTTGTCTTCTGGTTTATTATTAGATTTACAAGACTGTTATTTTGTGCCATCTATTACTAGAAACATTATTTCAATTTCTTGTTTGGACAAGATTGGTTTTTCATTTATTATAAAGGACAAGTGTTGTTCCATTTATTTGAATGATATGTTTTATGCTAGTGCACAATTAATTAATGGTCTTTAAGTATTAAATCTTGATATGCCTGTCTATAACATAAATACTAAAAGGATTAAGAATAATGATTCAAATCCAACTTATCTCTGGCATTGTCGATTGGGCCATATAAACGAGAATCGCATATCAAAACTTCATAAGGATGGAGTATTGGATTCATTTGATTTTGAATCATATGAAACATGCGAATCTTGTTTAATGGGCAAGATGACTAAAGCTCCTTTCAAGGGATATGGACAAATGATTTATTGAGTCTCTTACATAGTGATATATGTGGACCAATAAGCACACAAGCTGGAGGTGGTTTTCAATACTTCGTTACATTTACTGATGACATCAGTAGATATGGGTATGTGTACCTAATGAAACATAAACATGAAACCTTTGAAAAGTTCAAGGATTTCAAGAATGAAGTACAAAACCAGCTTGGCAAAAGTATCAAAACCCTCCGATCAGATCGAGGAGGTGAATACCTAAGCCAAGAGTTTCATGACTATCTAAAGGAGTGTGGGATAGTCCCACAACTCACTCCTCCGTATACTCCACAATGGAGTGGTGTATCCGAAAGGAGGAATCGAACTTTGTTGGACATGGTTCGAACAATGATGAGTCATGCAGATCTTCCGACTTCCTTTTGGGGACATGCTTTAGAAACAGCGATATTTATACTGAACCGTGTTCCATCTAAATCAGTAGAAAAGACACCATATGAGATATTGTTGGAATCGAAGAGGGGGGGTGAATGAGATTCCTCTGCTACTTTAGCGTTTTAAAATGAGTTTGAATAATAAAAGAGTTTTGCGCTCTGCGGAAGCCTTTAGTCAATCGATAAATAAAAAGAACAAAATAAATAAATGCGTAAAGGAATTAAAGAAATAAAAGAGCCAAGGATTTGTTATAGAAGTTCGTCGATGAATCGCCTACGTCTCCTATTCCCGGTTAGATAACCTCCAACCGAGGTTCCACTAGAACAATTGATCTTGGCCTTGAGGCTCCAAGTTAGCCACAACACAACTCTTCCCGAGTTACAAAGCTCTTCCCGAGCACACTACTCTTCCCGAGTACACAAGCTCTTCCCGAGCACAATACTCTTCCCGAGTACACAAAGCTCTTCCCGAGCTACCAACACTCTTCATGAGTCTTCTTGGCCTTAAGGGCTCCAAGGATAGCCACACACTTGCACAAACTAGACTTGTTGATGACTTTACAATTTTCCAACTTGCTTTGGTGTTGGAGGACCTTTACAATAGATCAAACACAAACACCTTCACGGTGCACTCACACGAAGACAACAAGACTCTAACAAAATAGAAGAATTACAATCTCCAATACAACAACAATGTATGGATATTGCAAAGCTATTTAAGAATTGAATTGACAAAGCTTTGATGAAGTTTGTAGGCTTGTTTCTTAGCTTCAAAATGCTCCAAAGCATCCATATTTATAGTGTAGGAGGTCCCCCTAGGCTCCTACTATCCGTTGCTACACAAAAGGCTGAAATCACTCATCGATCGCCTCGGACATCGCCTCGGGCGATCACCATCGCCGCGCCCCAACGGTCGTCAAATTACACGGATCGCCTCAAGCGATCGGTGGATCGCCTCAGGCGATCAACAACAAAAATCAAGGCCGTAGCTTCAGCATGTCCAAAAACTTCATCGCCTCAAACGAACTCCACATCGCCTTAGGCGTTCCAGCCATCGCCTCGAGCATTCATCCCATCGCCTCAAACGATCTCCCCTGCGCGCATGCCCGCGCATTGCCTCGGCGTCGCCTCTGTCGATGTGCGGGGGGATGTCGCTCCTGGTTACCATCGCCTCAGGCGATGGTCATCATCACCTGGAGCGATCTTCCTCGCATGCTCGCCTAGCCATCGCCTCTATCGATGTGCGTGGCGATGCTTCGCCTGGCACCCATCGCCTGGGGCGATGATCACCATCGCCTGGGGCGATCTAGGCCAGAATATGCACACTCGATTTTCTTCATTCCAAACCACTTTTCATCACTTAATCTGCACACTAAGTAGATGCATTAGTATAACAAACACAAGTTTTGTTGATCATCAAAACTCAAAGATTGACCGGGGATAATTTAACGCATTAAACGCAACCATGCGTTTAAGGCTCAACAATCTCCCCCTTTTTGATGATCACAAAACTTGATAAACTTGAATAAGTAATATGCATGAAATGTGAGTACAAATGACTCCCCCTTAACAATTTCATAACACATACAAGTTAAACAAGTAAAGCATCAAACAAATAACTCTCCCCCTCAAACTATACATACATAAGCTCTCCCCCTTAAACTATGCATGTATTAAGGTTCAAGTTTATCACAAAATTCTCCCCCTTTTTGTGATAATCAAAAAGCAAAAAATTTAAATAAACATAGCTCAAATATGTTGACACATAGCCATATTTTAACAACTTTACACATGGTCCTCACCAAGAATGTAATAGCTATTAGATCAAATCAATTAATGAAATACACATGCGTTTAAGCCACTCAACAATAAATTCTAAATGTTGCAATGTGTGTATATGTTCATGCATTTATGCCCAATAAACAATAAAATTATCAATGCATTATAACAAATCATATAATTGCACATTTTCACATAGCATATTCAAATTTGAATGCAAGGCATATCAAGATACTTACTATAAAAAGATAAGCATACATCATGCATTTAACAATTATGCTAAGGGGTTATGCATTTTACTCCAATGAATATTGAGCTTCAATATTTATTGATCACAATTGATTTGTGCCAATGAATTTTGAATTGCTCTTTTAAAATGAATAAAATAAATTTTACCCTCGATGACAAGAGTTCGTTCTTGTCATTGGTCCAATGCCTCGCGCCTCCTCTATTGAGGTGAATAGGATGAACTCTTCCTTTGAATTGCTTGTGCATTCATCCATCCCTTTGTTGTCCCTACAAAACAAATAAACAATAGGAGGATCTTTGGTACCCATTTGATTTTTGGGTCCTTGTGGGTTAACTTTCAATGGCACTTTTGGAATCCATTTCCACTTCTTATTAGGTTAGTATTGGATTCTAGCAAACCTACACTTATTCTTAGTGTGGCCAATTTTACAACAATAGTTGCAAGTAGGAGAATCATGCTTGGCTTTAGCTAACATGTTTGAAAATGATTTTGATTTGCTTGAGAAACCTAACCCGGCTTTATCCAAGCTACAACGTTGCAAGCCAAGCAATTCATTCATCTTTAAACTACTATCACTAAACTTGGCAAAAGATGTCTTTAAATCAAGCACTTGATTTTTCAAAATAATATTTTCTTCTTCCTTCTTAGCCAAGTCTAGCTTAAGCAATTTGTTGCTCTTCTTGGTTTTACCAAGACAATCAATGAGTTCATTATAAGCATCTAATAATTCATCATAAGATGGTACCTCATCATCGCTTTCATTTCCTTCATCATTTGTGTCATCTTTGGCCATGAGACAAATGTTGGTTTCTTCTTCATCGGAGTCGCTATCACTCCATGTGGCTATAAACGCCTTCTTCTTGCCTTTGTCTTCATTCTTTTTCCTAGGACACTTGTTAGCATAATGACCTTTTTCTTGATAATTATAACAAGTTACCTCATGTTTGGATTCTTGTTTGGTAGCACTTGAGGTCTTTGACTTGCTATGTTTGTTGAAGAGCTTCTTGAACTTCTTTGTGAACAAGATCATCTCTTCATCATCATCCTCGTCTTCATCCTCGGAATGATCTTTCCTTCCAACCAAGGCGATCCCCTTCCTCATGGATCTATCATCCTCCTTTATTTCTCTTCTTGTTGACACTTCAAGCTCATGGGTCACCAATGTGCCATGGAGCTCATCAAGATCATATGATGCATTCTCTCCTTTGATGGACTCGATGATGGCCGTCCTCTTTGCGTCCCATTCCTTAGGCAATGCTCTTAGGGCTCTCCTCCATATTTGCTTTGGAGGGTACTTCTCTCCTAGTTGGGCAAGCTTGTTGCTAATTTGGGTGAGCCTTCTAAACATAGAATCCACATCTTCTCCGGACTCCATCTCAAATGTCTCATATTTGAGTTGTAGAAGATCAATCTTGGTCTCCTTCACTTGATTGGTTCCTTCATGACAAATTTGCAATTTGTCCCATCTCTCCTTTGCCGTTGAGCACATTGAGATCCGGTTGTACTCCTTCATATCTAAAGCACAATGCAAAATATTAATAGCTTTAGCATTTTGAGATATTAAAATGATGTTCGCTCTAGTGAAATCGTCCATTTCTTTGGGAACACTTATTCCCCCAGCTTCCTTTAAAGGAATATGTGGACCTTTCACTATGATCTTCCAAAGGTCATAATCCACGGATTGGATGTATAGAGATATTCTATTTTTCCAATAGCCGTAATTTTCACCCGTGAAGAGCGGAGGGAGATTTGTCGATTGACCTTGAGCAAACTCATTTGCTAGATTAGCCATATAAAAATTTTGATTTAAAAACAAAAATCAAATGGCTCTGATACCACTTGTTGGAATCGAAGAGGGGGGGGTGAATGAGATTCCTTGGCTACTTTAGCGTTTTAAAATGAGTTTGAATAATAAAAGATTTTTGCGCTTTGCGGAAGCCTTTAGTCAATCGATAAATAAAAAGAACAAAATAAATAAATGCGCAAAGGAATTAAAGCAATAAAAGAGACAAGGATTTGTTATAGAAGTTCGGCGATGAATCGCCTACGTCTCCTCTTCCCGGTTAGATAACCTCCAACCGAGGTTCCACTAGAACAATTGATCTTGGCCTTGAGGGCTCCAAGTTAGCCACAACACAACTCTTCCCGAGTTACAAAGCTCTTCCAGAGCACACTACTCTTCCCGAGTACACAAGCTCTTCCCGAGCACAATACTCTTCCCGAGTACACAAGCTCTTCCCGAGTACAATACTCTTCTCGAGTACACAAAGCTCTTCCCGAGCTACCAACACTCTTCACGAGTCTTCTTGGCCTTGAGGGCTCCAAGGATAGCCACACACTTGCACCAACTAGACTTGTTGATGACTTTACAATTTTCCAACTTGCTTTGGTGTTGGAGGACCTTTACAATAGATCAAACACAAACACCTTCACGGTGCACTCACACGAAGACAACAAGACTCTAAAGAAATAGAAGAATTACAATCTCCAATACAACAACAATGTATGGAGATTGCAAAGCTATTTAAGAATTGAATTGGCAAAGCTTTGATGAAGTTTGTAGGCTTGTTTCTTAGCTTCAAAATGCTCCAAAGCATCCATATTTATAGTGTAGGAGGTCCCCCTAGGCTCCTACTAGCCGCTGCTACACAAAAGGCTGAAATCACTCCTCGATCGCCTCGGGCGATCACCATCGCCGCGCCCCAACGGTCGTCAAATTACACGGATCGCCTCAGGCGATCAACAGCAAAAATGAAGGACGTATCTTCAGCATGTCCAAAAACTTCATCGCCTCAAACGAACTCCACATCGCCTCAGGCGTTCCAGCCATCGCCTCAAACGATCTCCCCTGCGCGCATGCCCGCGCATTGCATCGGCGTCGCCTCTGTCGATGTGCGAGGCGATGTTGCTCCTGGTTGCCATCGCCTCAGGCGATGGTCATCATCGCCTAGAGCGATCTTCCTCGCATGCTCGCCTAGCCATCGCCTCTGTGGATGTGCGTGGCGATGCCTCGCCTGGCACCCATCGCCTGGGGCGATGATCACCATCGCCTGGGGCGATCCAGGCTAGAATATGCACACTCGATTTTCTTCATTCCAAACCACTTTTCATCACTTAATCTGCACACTAAGTAGATGCATTAGTATAACAAACACAAGTTTTGTTGATCATCAAAACTCAAAGATTGACCGGGGATAATTTAACGCATTAAACGCAACCATGCGTTTAAGGCTCAATAGATATGGACTAAGAAGCGTCCTAGTATGTCTTTTATGAAGATTTGGGGTTGTGAGGCTTACGTGAGACGTCACGCCTCCAATAAACTTGGACCCAAATCTGATAAGTGTTTATTTGTGGGGTATACTAAGGAAACGAAAGGATACTATTTCTATTATCCCACCGAGAACAAAGTAGTTGTTGCTCATACTGGTGTCTTTCTTGAAAGAGAATTTATTTCGAGAAGAACCAGTGGGAGACAAATAGAACTTAGTGAAGTTCAACCACAAGAAAACATTGAAAATGATATTGAGATAGAAACAGAGCAGACACCACAAGCTGTTGTGGATGAATTGCCTGCTCAATAGACACAAGCCCAACGTAGGTCTGTAAGAGAACACCGTGAGCCACAGAGATATGGATTTCTTGTGACTCAACAAGGTGACTTACTACTTATTGAGGAGGATGAACCGTCATCTTATCAAGAATCTATAATGGGCACGGATTCTGAGAAATGGCAAGAAGCCATGAAATCTGAGATGGAATCCATGTATGCAAACCAAGTATGGACTTTGGTTGACCCGCCTGAAGGGGTTAGACCCATAGGGTGCAAATGGATTTTCAAGAAGAAGACCGACATGGATGGTCATGTACAAACCTTTAAAGGTCGACTGGTTGCAAAAAGGTTTCAAACAAATTCATGGTATTGACTATGATGAAAATTTTTCGCCAGTTGCCATGGTTAAATCCATTAGGATCTTATTTGCTATAGCTGCATTTCATGATTATGAAATCTGGCAGATGGATGTCAAAACAGCTTTCCTTAATGGAAATTTACTTGAGGATGTGTACATGACACAACCTGAGGGTTTTGTCGATCCAAAGGATGCTGGAAAAATATGCAAGCTACAACGATCCATTTATGGATTGAAGCAAGCTTCTCGGAGTTGGAATCTTCGTTTTGATGATGCAGTAAAAGAGTTTGGTTTCATCAAAAACGTAGATGAACCTTGTGTCTACAAGAAGGTCAGTGGGAGCATAATTATCTTCTTGATATTGTATGTGGATGACATACTTCTCATTGGGAATGATATCCCTTCCCTACAATCTGTAAAGATTTGGCTAGGGAATTGCTTTTCTATGAAAGACTTGAGTGAAGCCACCTATGTATTAGGTATCAAGATCTATAGAGATAGATCAAGAAGATTACTTGGCCTAAGTCAAAGTACATACATAGACAAAGTGCTAAAACGGTTTAGCATGCAAGAATCAAAGAAAGGATTTGTGCCTATGACACATGGGATACATCTCTCGAAGGATCAGTGTCCTTCAACACCAGATGAGAGACAACGCATGAGTAAGATTCCATATGCGTCAGCTATTGGATCTATCATGTATGCCATGATATGTACACGTCCCGATGTCTCGTATGCTTTGAGCATGACGAGCAGATATCAGGTTGATCCAGGTGAATGTCACTGGATTGCAGTCAAGAATATCCTGAAGTACTTGAGAAGAACTAAGGATACATTCTTGATTTATGGAGGTGAGGAAGAGCTCAATGTAATAGGTTACACTGATGCAAGCTTCCAAACCGACAAAGATGATTTCCGATCGCAATCAGGATATGTGTTTTGCCTAAACGGAGGTGCTGTGAGCTGGAAGAGTTCAAAGCAAGAGACAGTAGCCGATTCTACAACTGAAGCTGAATACATTGTTGTCTCAGGTGCAGCAAAGGAAGCTGTTTGGATCAAGAAGTTCATTTCTGAGCTTGGGGTGATGCCTAGCATACTAGATCCGATTGAACTCTATTGTGACAACAATGGAGCCATCGCATTGGCTAAGGAACCTAGATCTCACCAAAGATCCAAGCACATACTTCGGCGCTTTCATTTCATTCGAGAAATCGTTGAAAGAAGAGATGTAAAAATATGCAAAGTACCAACTGATGATAATGTATCTGACCCACTGACGAAGCCACTATCACAGCAGAAGCATGATTGTCATACTAGATCTCTAGGCATTAAGTATATGTCTGATTGGTCATAGTGCAAGTGAGAGATTTGTTGGGATATGCCCTAAGACAACTCATTAGATGATTGTTTATGACATACACCGTATTATGATTTTGTTAATGGCAATTCATTATTATATATTATTCGTGCATCTGTGTAATATGAATTAATATATAAGTTAATGTCCTTAGAATAATATTATATTATTCTTAAACATTGTCCCTAGTCAAGTATTATCATGAATCGGGATAATGATAATACATAGAGACTAGTATGTGTTGATTGATGAATTGTTCATTGATATGAGATATCAAATCAACACATGGGTACATGTTAGAGAACGATGTACTAGACAGACCCACCATGAGAATGCTACATGGATAGTTATATGAACGTCATAAGCAATTCTCATAGTGATAATAATGTATGTAATCCTTACGACTTGAGATCACCAGAGATCCCAACATAAGGAGTCATGTATCTTGATATTGTCAAACGTTACCTGTAACAGGGTAAACTATAAATACAATCATTGGATACACCACGAATTATGTAGAGGGATGGTGAGTGATCAAGAAAGGATTTGTCCCTCATATATAACAGGAGAAGTGTTCGGGCCCTTGATCAAGTAAGACTAAAATGCATGGCCGTGCTCGAATGAGTCGATATGTGATATCGAGCTTATTCGTTTATTCTAGTTCTACTTGGGGATCAAGAAATAAAAGATTGAATATATGAGTATGACTATTCCATGACTCATGTTCAATCTAAACACATTGGACAAAGGGATTAAGTTACATGGTTAATATTATCACAGTTCGTAGGTTATGTCGAGTCAATGACATTCTTGTAATTTGGGTAGCCTTGATGTGTTGCTAGATACCGCTCATTGCTTGTGACATAAAATTAGATTTTATGTCGCTGCCAACATTGCAAGATCCTATCGGGTCGCACGAAAGATTAAATCGATAAGGGGAATTAAATTCATTGGATGAATTAATTAATTAAGAAGAGTCTTAATTACATGATTAAAAGGATTTAATTAAATCATGGGTTTGGGCCCATGAATCATGCTAACAAAGTTGAGAGTAATTAAGGATTAATTCGAAAAACCTAATAGCCACTCCATTGACTTGCTCTCGGCCGCCGCCTCTTCTTCCCACCTCACGCCGCCGCGCCGCCGTGTAAAGGGAATTTGATCGACCGTCGTTGATCGGTTTTGAACCGTGAGTTTAGTTCCGGTTTAAGAACGAGTCTAGCAACTTGTTCTTAAATCCCTTTTTCGATTTGATCGTGTGGATACCGTAGAAGCAAGATCTTGGAGGTTTTGCTCGTGACTCGTGGTTTGGCATCGTTTCTGCATCAAACACTCTACAAGGGTAAGACTCCTTTACATTCCGATATGAATACTTTGTATAGGTCCTCGGTTAGGAATCCAAATTTTATTTTCCGCTGCGCACTTGCATGTTGGATTTCTTACAATACATACCAAAAACCGTAAATAATCCAAGAATCAACACGAAAACCATTAGAAAATCGCATCTAAATAAGTGTAAAATCAACACTTATCAGACATCTATCGGATGAACATCAATCGGATACAGACACCTACCGGATGGACATCAAATGGATACAGACACCTACCGGGTGACAGACGTCTACCGGATGAACATCAATCGGATACCGACATCTACCGGATGGACATAAACTGGATACAGACACCTACCGGGTGACAGACATCTACCAGATGGACATCAATCGGATACAGACATCTATCGGATGGACATCAACTGGATACAGACACCTACCAGGTGACAGATATCTACCGGATGGACATCAACTGGATGAACATCTACCAGACAGACACCTACTGGACTAAACACCAACTGGATGGACAACTACTGGACAGACATCTACTGAGTACAGAAGAATGAATGACCATATGAAAGAAGAAAGCCAGCAGAGGTCTAACCATCCAGTAAGAGCGCAAAGCAACAAGACAAAACAAGTATAACATATTTTGACAAAGGTACAACAGAGCGGTGCACCCTGCTATATCTCCACCACCATTAGCGTCAGAATAAAAGAGTCGTTGCCTAACAAAATAGGAAAGAAGACAATCAGAATTTGGAAAGCTGATCTCTTCATAATACCGAAAAGTTGCCGTTGGACCACTGAGTCTATAAATACGTCCAAGTGAAGAATGAAGAGGTTAGCTGAACCATCCAATCAACAAAAGGAAAACATCAACATCAAAGCAAATCAATTCATTGATATTCTCTGAAAGTTCAGCAAGAGCAGAAAAGAACTACAACTGTAATCTTGACAGATTAACTGCAACTGAGACTGCTGCTCGAAGAACACTCGAAGCCAAACAGATTATATTTGTGTGAGTGTCATAGAAATCATTGTAAACAAATTAGGAATTTGTGATTGCTAGGAGTTTAGGCCAAGCTGTGTGAGTGCCTAAGAAGGTTGTATACTGTAAAGTGTAAACCAAATTCTTCTAGTGTAACCTTCCTGCAAAGGAAGAAGTGGAGACGTAGAAGCGTTGTGCTTCGAACTTCCAGAAACAATACTTGTGTCATTTACTTATTATAATTTACCATTCAGTTATTAGTACTCACAAGTCCAGCAGACGTCTTCCGCACTATAATCAGTGTCTGCTGACTTGCAATATATTGAGAAGCTACTGTAGTACTTAACAGTCTGCAGCAACCCAATTTAAATCGAAATTTTATCTAGTGTTTATTCAACCCCCCCCCCCCCCCCCATTCTAAACACTACCCAGATCCTAACAGAGGTTGCACGGAATCTCAGTTTCCATTGTGTCTGATCGAGATCCAATGTTTACTTCTCATTTTGGGGAAGACTTACAATCAGCTATGGGCACTGAGGTGAAGTTGAGTATAGTGTATCATCCTCAGACATATGGTCAGACGTAGTGTACCATACAGACGCTCAAAGATATGTTGTGATCTCGTGTATTAGAGTTTGACACTACTGGGCAAGACTCAGTAGC
Organism: Haberlea rhodopensis; assembly: GCA_907163345.1. Classification (NCBI taxonomy): domain Eukaryota; kingdom Viridiplantae; phylum Streptophyta; class Magnoliopsida; order Lamiales; family Gesneriaceae; genus Haberlea; species Haberlea rhodopensis. The sequence goes on along the minus strand of CAJQUN010000355.1, from coordinate 54,622 downwards.
CTTAGTGGAGCTTTCGTATAACAATAGTTATCATGCAAGCATTCGGATGGATCCATTTGAGGCCTTGTATGATCGACACTGTAGATCTCCGTTATACTGGGATGACGTGGATCGCATAACATTGGGGACCATAATTGATTAGGGAAAGAAGAGAAAGTGAAAGTGATATAACAGAGGATGAAAGCAACTCAGGATAGACATGTCACTTATGCTAATAACTGCGACGACCGTTGGAATTTCAGGTGGGTGACAGAGTATTTTTGAAAATATCACCTTTCAGGGGTGTTTTACGATTTGATATGCGAGGAAAACTGTCACCGAGGTACGTTGGCCCTTATGAGATTTTGCAGCGTATTGGCACCTTGGCTTATCGTTTGGATTTGCCACCGTCATTATCAGGTATTCACGATGTATTTCTTGTGTCAAGGAAATATGAATCAAATCCGTCGCACATTTTACAGCCTTCAGAAGTGCAGCTAGTGTTATTCCATAAATTCTCAAATTTTATGGATCTCAAATTTTATTTTTCTTCTAATTTTGAATAATTTAGTGGATGTTAGTGTTATTCCATAAATTCTCATCATACTATGGAATATGAGCACTTATAATGGAATCGAAATATGCTACTTCGTGAAAGTTATATCATTGTACCAATATGAAAATGTTGAAACTGTGTAGAGCCTTCACGAACATCAAGGCAAAGGGGAGGATAGCTCTATTTTAATTCTGGACAGCCAGGTACGTAGAGACGTATGAGTATCGACGGTAAATTATGTATTTGTTGATGTATGAACCTTATGGTTGTTTGAGAGAATATATATTAGAATTGTTAAAGTAATATTGTTATATCGAAGCGAGGAAATAGAATACTTGCGATGTTATATCGCAGCGAGAAAATATAATATTTGTTACTGATATGTCGAAGCGCTGGACATGTTGTTGTCATATCGTAGCGATGAAAATATTATATATGCAGCTGATATTTCGAAGCGAGGGTGTTGATATTTCGAAGCGATGGGTATTATAAATGCCGCTGTTATAACAAGTTGTGAAATGTTATATTCGCTATGGTTTTGCTGATAATGTCATTACATTGGAATAGTTAGAATTGCACTATATTCTAATGAATATAAATATGAGTTGTGAAACAGGGACAACCAATGATAGAATGTTAAATGCATCGACGCATGGAGTATTTTCGTACTATCGCATTATGCATTTTGTTATATGATTGCAAATGGATATGAATGTGGTAGCACTTATCATGTACGCCCAAATTAACCCTTCTCAAGTTCATAGCAATAAATATGTAGTAGCATGAGTAGAGATCAATCCCACGAGGAAGAACGAATTTTGTGTTAATTAGTGCAAACAAAATTAAAGGGGGTTTTGGAAATGAAATAACTACGATGCAAAAATCTAAGAAAATTATAGATTAACTAATATGCAAGATTAAATTAAGAATGATTAGATTACGAGAGAAAAACGATTTTTGGCTTTTGGTCGACTTTACAATTAGGTTTATTATCTTAATCATCAATTCTCACAAAGATTCAATTTGCATATGAATATTCGCCTTGGAAAATTAATTCCTATCTCACCTTAATTGTAGTTTGGTAGCCCATGCGTTCTATTCTAACCCATATCAATTAGTTAATCCAAATACTCGCGATTAAGATTAAACGATGATAGATTCATAAATTATTGAGAAAAACGAAGCTAGACAATATAATCCACGCATCTATATTTAACCTTGTTGAATGTTTTCCCTAAGCACGCGCAAAATTATTAATCTTAGTTGCTTCATAAAACAAGCATTAGATTGCATGCACAATTACTAGGTGATCAATACAATAATTAGACTCAACAATCCTATCAATCAAGTATAGAAAAACAAACAATACTCATTCCAAAATTGATTAAAAAGCACATGAATTTCATAAGAATAATAAATCCCAATGTATTGTCTTCCTTAACCAAGAATCACAAAACTAGTTTAGCCACTCATGACTAATTCAAAAAAATCAAAATTAAATAAAAAAAAAACCTAAAAGAAACACAAACTAGGCAAACTATGTAAATCTTCACTTGGCAAGGTTGTCACGCCCCCTTTTCTTCGATCTTCGTAGCGTGCCTTTGAACTATGATGAACTAGATGCTAGATATCTATGAAAGCATGTAATGTAAAGAGAGCTCCCAAAAGGTCTGATGGTCGAGGGGTATTTATAGGAGAAGGATAAGGGGCTAGAGTCCTTGTATGATGGAAAGAAACTAAGTCTTTTACTTTTGCTCGAACTCCCCTGGCGATTGATCGCGGCTGTCTGTAGATCGATCGTCGGACCTTACTGTTTTTATTTTTTAGAATTTTTCACTGGCGATCGATCGCCAATAGTTTATGTCTCAAACACTGTCTCGCGACGATCGATCCCGAAAAAGTGCCGATCGATCGCTGAGACCTAACTTTTGTTGCTCGGATTTTTTCGTTTGGCGATCGATCATGGCTCATTTGCCAATCAACTGCGGCTCCTTATTCACTTTTATGCATTTTTCTTGGTCTATTTTGATCCCTTGTCAACTCCAATGCATTTCTTGATATTTATTTATCGTTATTAGCTCGATTTCTTCGATTCTACCTACATTTACCCAAATGTACGATTAGGTAGCATATGTATCATTCATCTATCAAAACATACCAAATCGTAGACAATTAAGCGCAATAGACGTGTCTATTTCTAGTCACATCAAACTCCCCCATACTTAGACTTTACTCGTCCTCAAGTAAATCAGATCAAACTTACATCTTTTTGCTGGCTCATAGCATCATATCAACTCGTCCTCACTTAAATGCCTCAACAATTTTTAAACATGCGTTCATTACTAACTATGAGCTCAAAATTTTTAAATTTTTCAATATTTTTTTTTATAATATGAAGTAAATAACACACCACTAATCCCTCCTCCATACTTAAATCTTACATTGTCTCGAATGTAAGTGAAAATTGTAAGGAAAGATAAAAGTTAAACTAAGAAAGCAATAAAAATAAAAGGAAAAAAAAATAACTCCCCTTGGGTTGCCTCCCAAGCAGCGCCTCTGTTTAACGTCGGTGGCCCAACGCCAGTCCATGGATCACGTGATGCTTGGTGGATCTTCAAGATCCACCTTCTCAACAGTTTCTTGTGAATACCTTCGTGATACTGCTTAAGTCTGTGACCATTCACCGTAAATGTCTTTGTTGTGTCCATGCTTTGTATTTCCACTGCACCATGAGGGAAAACAGAGGTAACTATAAATGGACCATGCCAACGAAAACGCAACTTACCGGGGAACAGTCGAAGGCGAGAATGGTAGAGGAGAACTTTTTGACCAACTTCAAATTCTTTCCCTCGAGATCATCTTGTCATGAAATGCCTTCGTCTTTTCTTTATAGATATTATAGATTCTTGAGCTCTTATGCCTCGTTGCGGATCTCCTCCAATTCTTGCAATTGCAGCTTCCTTTGCTCTCTACACTCATCCATTTCCATGTTGAACTTCTTGATAGCCCAATAGGCTCTGTGCTCCAACTCTACATGAAGATGACAAGGTTAACCAAAAATTATTCTATATGGAGACATACCTATTGACGTCTTGTATTGTAAGGACCCCCGTGCCCTTAACCCACTATTAGTGTATTATCTATGCTTTTAGTGCATACAATCATATAATCAGGGGGAAATAACCACATGCTAACAAAGCATAATATACCAATAATAAAATTTCTTACATTAAACCATGTAATGTCCAATTTCCCCAATCAAGTCCACTTACATAGCATGCACCCTTATAAAACACTAACATGTTCTCAATTCATTTAGCAATTCATCTCATTAATTGCATGCCACATATGAATGAAAATAGAAAGGTCACGCCCTTTATACAACCCGTATACACATATAAACGTGCACACATGCGAGCACCCAATGAATGTATGTGTATTTAATGTATAAGGTACTCTACTCAATACCGGCACTGGTACTTCAGTCCTGGAAGCACCTCCAATCCATAACTCGATCGCAACTCCAGAGCTACCGTTGTACCTGCCTGCCCCAACAGAGACAGCCCCCACACGGGGTGAGCATATAAATACCACCGATCCAATAATCACAATATTTCATTACATAATTTACAGAATGTAAAGCGGTGAATTTAAAAGACACTCCCTGAATAGTGTCATCCTCATACGGGATCCCTTATGCTGTTCCTGTTCTCAAATAACCGAAACCATCAAATTCCCAAAAGCCAGTTAATCAATTCATTGATTAACTAAATCCATTCACTAATTGCCAATTCCATAATTAATGAATTTCAATCATTTATAATGATCATAGATAACACACGTATATAAACAATATATTTCCACATTCCCATTTCATCACTTGCTCAGTAGCGGCATTCATAACCGATGTTCGCTCCATATCGACAACATCTAAACCATTGCTCGCTCCATAGCGGCACCATATAGTTCCCAATACATACCCATTCATGGCAAACAGTATATCATGCATTTCACTGTTGAAATAATATGAAAGTCTATGCTCATACGTTCTATGTACCTTATAATTCCGTAGTTCGAATCCAACATTACCTTAGTCCCGTGACCTGATGAATTATGTGCTAACACATAAATAATTCACAATTATTTACAAGCATGCAACCACGTGCCCAAGCACGTTCACAATCCCCAATCATATCATCAATCAATGACGATTAACCATTTTAAAAGATCCCGGGCGAAGCATGCATCGAAAACTCAACACGAAATAATTCCCACAAAACTTGCACTTGCGATCGATCGCTTCATCCCAGGCGATCGATCGCCTCTCAAAAATAGGTATGGGCGATAGATCACTTCATTCCAGGCGATCGATCGCCTCTCAATGAAATTTTCTACTGCCTCCTGGCGATCGATCGCTTCTTTTGAGGCGGTCGATCGCCTCACTGTTCAAATGGCCACTGTCCCTTGGCGATCGATCGCTTCATTTGAGGCGGTCGATCGCCTCACTGTTCATCGTCTTAAAAATTTTAACGAACGACGCGGCGATCGATCGCCCCGCCCTAGGGATCGATGGCCTCGACCTGTTCCAGCCAAAAATGGGGTTTTTCTTGCAAAATTTTGCACAACAACAATTGTTAGGAATCCGACAAGCATACAACGTAGCGGAATAAAAAATTCGGATTTCAACCATGGACCTATACGAAGTATTCATATCGGGTGTCGAGAGTTATACCTTTGTAGCGTGTTTGATGCTGAATCCTCGAAGCTGGAAGTCCACGAGTCACGAGCAAAGCTTTGCAAATTTGCCTCTACGGTATCCACACTATCAAATCGAAAGGGATGTTGATGTTAATGAGTTGCTAGACTCAATAACTCAACTGGAAAGGGACGAATGGAAAGGGACGATCAGAGGTGACGGCGCCTCAAAATCGTCTGCCAAGTTTTAGGGTTAATCTCTATTAACCTCTAACCTTGCATTAACCTACTGCTCATATATATATATATAGGCGGCTATTATAATCAGACTAAGGTTTTCTCAAAACCTTAAGCCCATTATAATCAATAACTCGTATATATATATATCTACATCAAAGTTATATATATATATATATATCTAATATATATATGTGTTCGGCCCATTAAATAATATAACATATTATTATCATATGATTAGGACTCTTCCTAATCAACTTAATTCATCCAATGAATTATAACTCCCTTTATCGATTTAATCTTTTATGCGACCCGTTAGGATCTCATAACATTGGCAGTTACATAAAATCTAATTTTATGTCACAAGAAATGAGCCGTATCTAGCAACACATCAAGGCTACCCATGTTACAAGAATGTCATTGACTCGACATAACCTATGGCATGTGATAATATTCACCATGTAACTTAATCCATTTGTCCTATGTGTTTAGATTAAACACGAGTCATGGAATAGTCATACTCGTATAGTTCAATCTTTTATTGCTTGATCCCCAAGTAGACTAGAATAAACGAATAAGCTCGATATCACATATCGACTCATTCGAGCATGGCCATGCATTTTAGTCTCAGTTGATCAAGGGACCAAACACTTCTCCTGTTATATAGGAGGGACAAATTCTATCTTGATCACTCAACATCCCTCTACATAATTCATGGTGTATCCAATGATTGTCTTTATAGTTTACCCTGTTACATGTAACATTTGACAATATCAAGATACACAACTCCTTATGTTGGGATCTCTGGTGATCTTAAGTCGTAAGGATTACATACATTATTATCACTATGAGAATTGCATATGACATTCATATAACTATCCATGTAGCATTCTCATGGTGGGTCTGTCCAGTACATTGTTCTCTAACATGTACCCATGTGTTGATTGATATCTCATATATATGAACAATTCATCAATCAATATATACTAGTCTCAATGCATTATCATTATCCTAATTTATGATAATACTTGACTAGGGACAATCTTTAAGAATAATCTAATATTATTCTAAGGATATTAATATATATATATATATATTAATATTACACAGATACTGGAATAATATATAATAATGAATTGCCTTTACTGAAATCATATTTCATGGTATGCCAAAATCATCTAATGAGTTGTCTTAGGGCATATCCCAACAAATCTCCCACTTGCACTAAGACCAATCAAACATGTACTTAATGCCTAAAGATCTAGTATGACGATCATGTTTCTGCTGTGAGGTTTGTCAGTGGGTCAGATACATTATCATCAGTTGGTACTTTGCATATTTTCACATCTCCTCTTTCAACGATTTCTCGAATGAAATTGTGATGCCCCGAAATTCATTATATGCAAATTGGGCATTAATGATGTTTATATGATTAATTATGATGATAATTGATTTATGTGTTGAAATTAATTATCTTGTTGAAATGCTTAGTCACATGATAGGCGTGACCGGGGGATTGTATTTCAGGGTGCATGTTATGCATGTTAGAGAATGGGGTGTTAACATGATTTATTTGTATTGGTTGTTAATTATGAGGAAAATATGGATATAGTGGAAGTTTGTTGCATTTTTGTAAAATGCTTTTAAAATACCATGTTGGGGTATTTTATACATCATGTTAATTGTTGGGGTATAATTTTAAATAATCTTCATAACCCCTTTTAACCCCACTATACCCTCCTCTTTATCTCACTTTTCCCCACCACTCTTAAATCCCCAATTTCACTCTCAAGCCTTACCCATTTCCCATTTTCGAAATTTGGCAAGGAAGGAAGGAGAAATCTTCTCAAAACTTTTGTTTGTGGGATTTTTTTTAAGATTTGGAGCCCTCAAGAGGTATGAAACCCTTCCTAAAGTTTTAATGATGTTTGGTTTAGAAATGGGTTAGCATTTTGAGTTTTTATGTGGGTTTGTTTTGAGTATGTGTTATATGTTGTTGGGGTATGATTTTTGAAGTGTTTTATGTAGGGTTTAGTGAGTTATGATGATGTTTGTGTTGTTGGAAAGTTTGGGTTTGAAGGGTATGAAGTTGAGCTTGAAAAATGCTCAAAAATGGTGAAGAATCGCGCACCAGCAGGTGGCGATCGATCGCCATATATGAGGCGATCGATCACCGAAGGCCAGTAGCAAAAAAATGCTACAGGCGATCGATCGCCATATTCGAAGCGATCGATCGCCGCGAGACAAAAAGTCAGGCGATCGATCGCCTCGATGCAACGATCGATCGCCAGCAGCTTAAAAATGGCAAATGATGTTTTTTTTGTTGAATTTTTGGTATTTGGCTATTGTTTAGCTTCTAATATTGATTTGTATGGTTGTGTAGAACCATCCCAGGTACCAACAACATCAAGGAGATAAAGTTCTTCAAATTCTCCACTTTTGGAATTAAGGTACGTAAGAAACGTACGGGCATCGGACGGTAAAACACATTCCTATACTATGACTACGCAATGATTGCATAAGTATTTATGATGTTTATGATGATGATGTTTATGATGAGTAAAGATGATGTGATGTTTATGAGGACGTTTATGATAAGATGATGATGTTTATAAGATGATGATGTTTACAAGATGATGATGTTTACATGATGATGATGATGATAAGATGATGATGTTTATGATATGATGATGATGATGTATGTTTAACTATGTTATTGAGAATGGTAGAGTGTTCTGGTAGTTGTTATGGGAAAGCGAGGAAGGTACTTACCGCTGACATAGCTAGCGAGGAGATACATCCGCTATCAAGGTGTAGCGAGGGGTATCACAGTACCGCTATATGTCGAAGCGAGGGGGCCAATTGTTCCGCTGACATAACAAGGCCAGAAACATCCCCATTTCTAAATAACATTGTTGATTATGAACATATGTGAAGTATGATTTTAATCATTTATGTCAAGGATCTAATGACTACGTGCATGATTATGAAACAGGGACAACCAAAGTGGGTTAATGCGATTAACCAGGAAGTATATGTTACGATTATTTTCAAGCATTTATTTATATGCCATTACCTTATGATGTTAAGTAATGATGTACATGTTCATGATGGGTTGTTCCTGTAGGTACACTTTTGGACTGAAGGGTAAGGGTCGGGTTGAGGCAGTGAGCTAAAAGGAGCATCAAAGAATATAAGATACAGGATTTTGGATAGTCTCTACTCTAGGAGTAGTGTAAATCTATAGCTTTAACATTCATTATCGAGAATGTAATTATTAAGTTTTGAAATTTTATTTTTGGCCTGTAATCTTATTAGCTCAAATCTACAACCGGTACCCTAAGTTGTTAATAATGCATGTTTAGTCCATAATACGTTATTAGTATGATGTTAAGGTAGGAAGACCCTACAGAAATGAAAGCGCCGAAGTATCTGTTTGGATCGCTAGTGAGATTTGGGTTCCTTAGCCAATGCGATGGCTCCATTGTTGTCACAATAGAGTTCAATCGGATATATTATGCTAGGCTAACCCCAAGCTCATAAATGAACTTCTTGATCCAAACGGCTTCCTTTGCTGCATCTGACGCAGCAATATACTCAGCTTCAGTTGTAGAATCGGCTATTGTCTCTTGCTTTGAACTCCAGCTCACAGCACCTCCATTTAGGCAAAACACATATCCTGATTGCAATCGGAAATCATCCTAGTCGGTTTGGAACCTTGCATCAGTGTAACCTATTACATTGAGCTCTTCCTCACCTCCATAAATCAAGAATGTATCCTTAGTTCTCTCAAGTACTTCAAGATATAATTGACAGCGATCCAGTGACATTCACCTGGATCAACTTGATATCTGCTCGTCATGCTCAAAGCATACGAGACATCGGGACGAGTACATATCATGGCATACATGATAGATCCAATAGCTGACACATATGGAATCTTACTCATGCGTTGTCTCTCATCTTGTGTTGACGGACACTGATCCTTCGAGAGATATATTCCATGTGTCATAGACACGAATCCTTTCTTTGATTCTTGCATGCTAAACCGTTTTAGCACTTTATCTATGTATGTACTTTGACTTAGACCAAGTAATCTTCTTGTTCTATCTCTATAGATCTTGATACCTAAGTCTTTCATAGAAAAGTAAATCCCTAGCCAAATCTTTACAGATTTCAAGGCAGGGATATCATTCCCAATGAGAAGTATGTCATCTACATACAACACTAGGAAGATAATTATGCTCCCACTGACCTTCTTGTAGACACAAGGTTCATCTACGTTCTTGATGAAACCAAACTCTTTGATTGCATCATCAAAACGAAGATTCCAACTCCGAGAAGCTTGCTTCAATCCATAAATAGATAGTTGTACACCCTATGGGTCTTACCCCTTCAGATAAAGTCTTACGACTTCTCCACTTTTGGAACAAAGGTACGTAGTGAGACGTACGGACATCAGACGGTAAAATGTATTTTTACACATTGAATTTGGTTATGCATTATGGTTGCATACATGGATTTGATTATGCATCATGGTTGCATACATGGATTTGGTTATGCATTACGGTTGCATATGTATATTGGATGCATTGGTGCATGTGTTGTGAGTCGAGGTTATATTCCAGTGATGAAGAATACTTGCCGCCTTCATGTCGAAGCGATGATAGAATACTTGCCGCTGTCATATTATAGCGATGAAGAATATTTGCCGCAAATATGTCGAAGCGAAGGATAATGCCGCTGCCATATTACTATTGCGAGAGATATTATGCCGCTAATATGTCGAAGCGAGGGGTATTAATGCCGCTGTCATGTTAACGCGAGGGGTATTATGCCACTGATATAATTAGACTGGAAATGGCATGGAATGGATGCATGGCATGACATAAATTATTGGTATTATAATCTATTGATTATGATTGTGATACAGGGACAATCAAAGGGAGCATTTAAATGTATTAAATATAGGAATTGATTTGTACTTACGGTTTATGAATTTATATATTACAATCATATTATTGTGGATATGGCTTGTTTCATGCTCATGGTTTTGGGGATGTTCCTGTAGGTACATTTTGGCATGAAGGGCTAAGGACGGGTTGATGCGTGAGCTAGTGAGGAGTGCTTTTGGTATAGCAGGACATGATTCTTTTGTATAGTCTCTAATCTAGGAGTAGTGTAAAGCTATAGGATTAACATTCATTTGGTTGGGAATGTAATTAATCCTTTGGAATTTTATTTTGGCACTGTAATCTTAATAGCTCGGGCATCAACACGAACTTTATACTCTGATAGATGTATGTTTAGCTCTTCTTATGCCTTTAATATGCACTTAAGGTACTAGGGTCCTTACAACTTGTGGTGTTTGCTCTGTTTCCATCTCAGTATTATGTTCAGTGTTTTCTTGTGGTTGTACTTCACTAAGTTCTATTTGTCTCCCACTGGTTCTTCTAGAAATTAATTCTCTTTCAAGAAAGACACCTGTCCGAGCAACAACCACTTTGTTTTCGGTGGGATAATAGAAGTTGTGATATCCCCGAAATAATTAAGTGCAATTTGGGCATTAATTATGTTTATGTGATATTATGGTGATAATTAGATTATATGTTGGGACTAATTACCTTGGTACAATGCTTGTCACATGGTAGGAGTGACCCGGTAGAGCATTTCGGGGTGCATGTTGTACATGTGAGGAATCTTGGGTGTTAAAATGGTTTTAATGATATGGGTTGTGTTTGTTTGGGAAAACATGATTTTAATAGGGATTTTGATGCATTGTGGTAAAATGCTTTTAAAATATCATGTTGAGGTATTTTCTATATCATGCTTGTGTCTTGATACACATTTAAAAACCATATCATGGCATGAGCCACTTGCATACCCCCCTTTACATCACATCACCCTCTCCTTATCAGCTTTTGCCCAAAACCTCATCCATCCATCTTATCTCTTGCAAGAATACTTTCCATTTTCGTTTCTACATCTAAAGGAAAGGGGAAAACTTAGTGAAAGGGTTCATTTGGTGTTTTCTTGCTAGAAACTTGGAGCTCAAAGGGTAAGCTACCACCTTGGTTGAGTTTTGTTGAGTTTTGATTGGGTTTATAGCTTATTTTTGGGGATTTAAGGGTGGATCTTGGTCCAACATCTTGTTATGTTTGGAAGTTGCATTTTTAAGGTTGTTTTATAGCTTTAAGTTGAGCTTGGTGGTTGTTCTTGGTTGTACTTGTGCATAGGTGAGGTTGGAAGCTCATTTAAGGAAATTTCTCGCGTGAACAGGGCATCTCGATCGATCGGAAAATGGGTCCGATCGATCGAGCAAGGCAGTCCCTGCCCATGGCGAGGAATGAGCTTACCGATCGATCGAGATTTTGTCCCGATCGATCGGTGTGTGTAATCTCGATCGATCGAGATAAACTCTCGATCGATCGGCGGAGGCAGTACTTGGATGCCTGTTTTCCTTCACTTGGCGATCGATCGGGACTTGGGGCCGATCGATCGGAAGGCTTATAAATGTGAATTTTTGGGATTTTGTTCTAAATATTGATGTTTTTGGTAATGGTTCAATTATGGGTTTCTAATATGGATTCATGTGATTGTGTAGAACCATCCCAGGTAGCCACACAACAAAGGAGATAAAGTTCCACAATATCTCCACTTTTGGAACCAAGGTACGTAGTGAGACGTACGAGCATCGGACGGTAAAATGTATCTATTACGCTTTGTATTGATTATGCACTATGGTTGTGCACATGGAATTGATTATGCATTGTGGTTGCATATGGGGTAATGTTTATACATCATGGATTGTATACATGATTGGTCATGCATTTTGGTTGCATGTGTATATTGGATGCATTGTTGCATGTGATTGTGAGTCAGGAATTATAGTCCAGTAATGAAGAATACTTACCGCTAGTGGCGTAGCGATGTGAATACTTGCCGCTGTCATACCGTAGCGATGAGAGAATATTTGCCGCTAATATGAAGCGAAGAACACGACCGCTGTCATATTTATAGCGAGGGATATTAGTGCCGCTGGTATTATCTTAAGCGAGGGGTATTTCCGCTGTCATGATAACGCGGGGGGTATTATGCCATTGATATAATAAGACTCGGGATTGAACACGACATATATATGGGAATCGGTGCATGTCATGACATACATTGTTGGTAATATAATCTACTGATTGTCATTTGGTACAGGGATAACCCAAGGGAGCATTTTAAATGTGTTACATACAGGAAGTGAATCACATTTATAATTATGCATTTGAATTGCTGTCATATCGTTGTGTATATGATTTTATACATGCTCATGGTTTTGGGGTTGTTCCTGTAGGTACTTTTGGGCGGAAGGGCTAAGGCGAGTTGGTGCAGTGAGCTAGTGCGGAGTGCTCTTGTAGCAGGCACATTCTTTTGTATAGTATCTACTCTAGGAGTAGTGTAAAACTATAGGATTAACATTCATAGTTGAGAATGTAATTAATCCATTTTGGATCTTTATTTTGGCACTATAATTTAATAGCTCAGAGCATCGACACAACCTCTATACTCTGTTTATGCATGGAAATTTTTAATTACGCCTTTAGTCCGCACTTAAGGAACTAGGGTCCTTACAGAAGTAGTATCCTTTTGTTTCCTTAGGATACCCCACAAATAAACACTTATCAGATTTGGGTCAAAGTTTATTGGAGGCGTGACGTCTCACGTAAGCCTCACAACCCCAAATCTTCATAAAAGACATACTAGGACGTTTCCTAGTCCATATCTCATATGGTGTCTTTTCAACTGAATTAGATGGAACAGGGTTCAGTATAAATATTGTTATTTCTAAAGCATGTCCCCAAAAGGAAAATCGGATATCTGCATGACTCATCATAGACCGAACCATGTCCAACAATGTTCGATTCCTCCTTTCAGATATGTCATTCCATTATGGAGTATATGGAGGTGTGAGTTGTGGGACTATCCCACACTCCTTTAGATAGTCATGAAACTCTTGGCTTAAGTATTCACCTCCTCGATCTGTTCGAAGGATTTTGATACTTTTGACAAGCTGATTTTGTATTTCATTCTTGAAATCCTTGAACTTTTCAAAGGATTCATATTTGTGTTTCATTAGGTACACATACCCAAATCTACTGAAGTCATCAGTAAATGTCACGAAGTATTGAAAACCACATCTAGCTTGTGTGCTTATTGGGCCACATACATCACTATGTATGAGACTCAATAAATCACTTGCCCTTTCAACATGTCCCTTGAAAGGGGCTTAAGTCATCTTGCCTATTAAACAAGATTCACATTTTTCATATGACAAAATCAAATGAATCTAAAGCTCCATCCTTATGAAGTTTTGATATGCGATTCTCGTTTATATGGCCCAAGCGACAATCCCAGAGATAAGTTGGATTAGAATCATTATTCTTAATCGTCTTAGTATTTATGTTATAGACATGCATATCAAGATTTAGAACATAAAGACCATTAATCAATTGTGCACTAGCATAAAACATCTCATTCAAATAAATGGAGCAACATTTGTCCTTTATAATAAATGAAAAACCAATATTGTCCAAACAAGAAATTGAAATTATGTTTCTAGTAATCGACGGCACAAAATAACAGTCTTGTAAATCTAAAATTAAACCAGAAGGCAAAGTTAATGAACAGTCTCATATAGCTAATGCATCAACTCTTGCTCCATTTCGCACTCGGAGGTCAACTTCGCTTTTAGCCAAAACTCTACTCCTTTTGAGATCCTGCACATTAACATAAATGTGAGAACCACATCCAGTATCTAATACCCATGATGAATAAGTAGATAGATTGATTTCTATAACAAAAATACCTGAAGTAGAAGTCACACTTCCCTTCGTCTTCTTAAGATCTTCCAGGTATAACTTGCAGTTTCTCTTTCAATGTCCGGTCTCACCGCAATGGAAGCAATTTCCTTCCTTAGCCACTCCTCCCTTTGGCTTAAGTGCAGTAGCATGAGGCTTAGGTTTGACAAAGACTTTCTTGTTCCTTTTAATGCCTTTTGCTTTAGCCTTTCCCTTGCCCTTATTCACAATAAGAACATTTGTGGGCTTAGACTTCTTTGAGTTTGCTTCGTAAGTTCTTAACATACCAAGCAACTGTGGTAGGGTCTTCTCAATTTCAATCATATTGTAATTCAGAACAAATTGGTTGTAGCTAACAGGCAACGATTGCAAGATCACGTCAGTGGCCAACTTTTGGTCCAACGAAAAATCCAGTTTCTCAAGATTCTCTATGTATCCAATCATTTTGAGTACATGAGTTCCAACAAGGGTTCCTTCTACCATTCTGCACTGAAATAACGCTTTAGAGACGTCATACCTCTCTTGTCTAGCTTGTGGTTGGTAAAGTTGTTTCAGATGTTCAATCATATTGAACGCATCCATTCATGTTGCTTCTGAAGCTCAGAGTTCATGGTTGCAAGCATTAAACAACCAACATCAAGTGCGTCATTTTGATGCTTCTTGTAAGCATCCTTATCGGCCCTCGCGGCCGTAACGGGAGGCTCCTCAGCAGGTAAGGGTTCATCTAGGACATATTGTTTTTTTTCTTGTTTGAGGACAATCCTTAGATTCCTATACTAGTCTAGGAAATTTGTCACATTCAATTTGTCCATCTCAAGGACCGATCACAATGAAAGTGTACTAGTAACGTTGTTTGATGCCATGGATATCTACAATATAAATATGCAAAATAAGTTTATGATTTTAATCATTTAATACTGTCTTATATTAAATGATACTCCCACTATTTAGTTAAAAACATCAACCCTAAAAAACTATTAGTGGGCCAAGATCCGTATTTCACCTAACCTTGAGTTAGCTTTGGCTAATCAGGCAAGACTAGGTTATTTAGGTAGACAACGCTTTGTCAATTACATCACATGTAACTCTTGGATGGTTGGCGGACAACACTTTGTTCTAATTCATCTAATGAATTATTACCCAACCCCATGCCTCTAGATTCCCAATCCTATTGAGATAACGCTAGTTAAGTCGAACCCAATTTAAAGTAACATGGGATATCACTTTTATCCTATCGTGCCTTACTAAGATTGTCACGGTACTTTGCTTTGGCAAACCCACACGTGTTCAATCGAAGTCTTGACGAGTACTTTTAATTGGAAGGCATCTTGATTGACTTAATATTATTAGAGTGATTTAAGATCTCAAGATTTTATTAATATTGATAATGAAAATATGTCTGGTAGATATACATATATACATATCTACATATAGGTATATCAAACATCAATATTAAATATAAAATGATAAACATGCATCACATACATCAACATAAAATAAACGTGACATGGTTATAGCCCCAACTACTGATTTTCTCAAGCCAATGAGAAAATCTAAAAGGTCAACCTAAGGGTAACTTCTCCAAGCACCTCTTTGGTCCTTTTGTGAACGGCCTCCTCGTCCCGGCACCATGGTCCAACGGCATTGATCTCCATCAACAAAATTTTACTATACTATATAACAATTACATGATATACATAAGTCATCGAGTTACATTGGAGGGGGAGCATAGGGGAGGGAATACATTCAGAAAATATAGAGAAGGCACAACACGCATGCCGTATTTAAAATTACAATCATTCACAAAATTCATATCTAATAGGTCATATGGCTATAACCATGCACAATGCTCAAACAACACATAAAACATACTAGGACATCATAACAATTAATGAATTAAATTCTAAACATTTTAAAATTTTATTCTATGTCCATAAACTGTAATAAAATTTTAAAGAAAAAAAAATTGCACGCTCGGGTCGGACACCGCCCAGCCATGGTCGGTCGTGCGCCCAGCATGGGCGGTCGTCCGCCCAGCCAAGCCAGTCCCCCGCTTGGACATGGGCGGTCTCCCGCCCAGCCTTGGGCGGTCGCCCTCATGGCCTTGGGCGATCGCCCGCCCATGCGTTGGCGCGGTCGCCCGCCTTGCGATCTCCGTCCGCCCGACTTTCGAGCTACGGTCACATGTCTTGCTTGCTACGTTTGCCCGACTATCGAGCTACGTTCGCCCGCCTTGCTAGAGTCAGTAGCGTGCACACATATGTATCTTATACATAATTAAAAATCATATATATTTTACAATTATTTCCACACACATATCTCATATGTTGATTATAACAAATCTAATATGTTATTACAGTTTCGATTAGCATGTAATAATAACTCATAATCTGATAAAACAATTTATCATATAACCCCGATAAGAGCTTCGAACACGGCTCTGATACCACTGTTAGGAATCCGACAAGCATACAACGTAGCGGAATAAAAGATTTCGGATTCCAACCATGGACCTATACGAAGTATTCATATCGGCTGTCGAGAGTTATACCTTTGTAGTGTGTTTGATGCTGAATCCTCGAAGCTGGAAGTCCACAAGTCACGAGCAAAGCTTTGCAAAGCTGGAAGTCCACGAGTCACGAGCAAAGCTTTGCAACTTTGCCTCTACGGTATCCACACGATCAAATCGAAAGGGATGTTGATGTTAATGAGTTGCTAGACTCAATAACTCAAAACTGGAAAGGGACGAATGGAAAGGGACAATCAGAGATGACGGCGCCTCAAAATCGTCTGCAAAGTTGTAGGGTTAATCTCTATTAACCTCTAACCTTGCATTAACCTAATGCTCATATATATATATATGCGGCTATTATAATCAGACTAAGGTTTTCTCAAAACCTTAAGCCCATTATAATCAATAACCCGCACATATAACTATATCAAACTTATATATATATATATATATCTAGTATATATATGTGTTCGGCCCATTAAATCATATGATTAGGACTCTTCCTAATCAACTTAATCCATCCAATAAAATATAACTCCCTTTATCGATTTAATCTTTTGTGCTACCGATTAGGATCTTGTAACGTTGGCAGTGATATAAAAACTAATTAATGTCACAAGCAATGAGCGTTATCTAGCAACACATCAAGGCTACCCATGTTACAAGAATGCCATTGACTCGACATAACCTATGGCCTATGATAATATTCACCATGTAACTTAATCCCTTTGTCCTATGTGTTTAGATTAAACACGAGTCATGGAATAGTCATACTCGTATAGTTCAATCTTTTATTTCTTGATCCCCAAGTAGATTAGAATAAACGAATAAGCTCGATATCACATATCGACTCATTCGAGCATTGCCATGCATTTTAGTCTCACTTGATCAAGGGACCAAACACTTCTCTGTTCTATAGGAGGGACAAATCCTATCTTGATCACTCAACATCCCTCTACATAATTCGTGGTGTATCCAATGATTGTCTTTATAGTTTACCCTGTTATATGTAACGTTTGACAATACCAAGATACACAACTCCTTATGTTGGGATCTCTGGTGATCTCAAGTCGTAAGGATTACATACATTATTATCACTATGAGAATTGCTTATGACATTCATATAACTATCAGCATTCTCATGGTGGGTCTGTCCAGTACATTGTTCTCTAACATGTACCCATGTGTTGATTTGATATCTCATATCTATGAACAATTCATCAATCAATACATACTAATCTCAATGCATTATCATTATCCTAATTTATGATAATACTTGACTACGGACAATCTTTAAGAATAATCTAATATTATTCTAAGGACTTTAGTATATATATATTCATATTACACAGATACTGGAATAATATATAATAATGAATTGCCTTTAATAAAATCATATTACATTGTATGCCAAAATCAATCATCTAATGAGTTGTCTTAGGGTATATCCCAACAACAATCACCACACCCCATACACCCAAAATCCTTAACAAGGAACTATAAATCCTCCCCCAAAACACTAAAACCAAAAATCTCCAAAAACCCATAAACTCAAACCCAACTCAAAACACAACCAAAATCCACAATGCTACTATCAAATCGAAGATAAATGCGAGTGAAGAACAATACCTTATTATCTTCGAGAAATCTCGCTCCGATATCGAACCTTGCTCGATTCTTCCATGGGAGGAGAAAAGGGTGAAAGGGGGAGGGGAATCGCTGGAGAGGGGAGAGAGAGAGAGAGAAGAATGAACCAATCCCTGAACACCGAGTCCACTTGATATATTTATAGTACCAAGGCTGAAAAATCCCGAGTCCTCCACAAATACATCATGACTCATTAAAAATCATCCATGTTCAATAATTATCTCTCAATCTCAATTTTCATTACCAGCCCCAACTCAAAGCACCCCGGACCCAAGATCCCATCAAAAACCAAATTCCAAAGTTTATCACCACGATGAGATTACAATCTCAACCCTTGGATCCATCGATCACAAATACCCGATTTAACATCCTTGGGTGTCCCAACACCGAAATTAATTCATAATTGCCACAATTAAAATCCATTGAGGATCATTACCACACCGGGATTAACACCATTAATTCCCGGGCATCACATGTATGCAATCCTATAGGCCCAGAGTGCGTCATCCAATCTCAAGCTCCAATCCTTCCTAGTAGGGTTCACTGTCTTTTCTAAGATGGACTTGATTCTCTATTGGACACCTCGGCTTGCCCAATTGTTTGGGGTGGTAGGCGGTGGATACCTTGTGTGTAACATGATATTTCTTGAGTAAGTTCTCCACTGTCCTATTGCAAAAGTGGGTGCCCCGATTGCTTACATTTGCTCGTGGGACTCCAAACCCAGAGAAGATGTTGAGCTTTATAAACCCTGCAACCACTTTAGAATCATCAGTCCGGGTGGCTATAGCTTCCACCCATTTCGACACATATTCCACAGCAAGTAGTATATATGTTACCAAAAGAATTTGGGAAAGGTCCCATGAAGTCGATGCCCCATACATCAAAGATTTTGCAAATAAGTATGGGTTGTTAGGGCATCTCTATCCGTTGGGATATGTTACCTGTCTTTTGGCATTCAGTACATGATTTGCAATAAAGATATGCATCTCAAAAAAAGGGATGGCCAAAAGAAACCACAGTCTAATACCTTCCTTGCCAACCTCTTAGCGCCAAATGTCCTCCTACTTCATATGAATGTCAAAAGTTAAGTATAGGGGTTACCTCATTTCCAGGAATTCAACGCTGAATCACTTGGTCAGCACAATATTACCATAAGTAAGGGTCTCCTAATCTTCAGTTTTTAAGCCCTATTCAAATTGGCAGGAAGAGTATTAGTAACTAAAAAATTCACGATGTCGGCATACCATTGTAACTGTGATATCCCCGAAATTATTAATTGCAATTTGGGCATTAATTCTATTTATATGGTTAATCATGGTGGTAATTAATTGATTATGTGCTGGATTTATTAATGTGTGGAAATGCATGGTCACATGGAAAGGATGACCCGGGAGTGCATTTCAGGGTGCATGTTGTGCATGTTGGGGAAAATTACTTTTAGCATGATTTATTTGCCATGGTTAGCAATTAATTGGAAATCATGAGTTTAATTGATATTTTGGTGCATCTTGGTGAAATGCCTTTTAAAATATCATGTTGGGGTGTTTTATACACCATGGGATTGTGGAATTCATTTTAATTAATTAACCCACTTTATTACCCCAAACCCCCACCATACATTCACTCTCACTTTTCAACTTTCCCAAATAACACCTCCCAAACCCTTCCTTTGTCCATTTTCGTTTTTGTGCTTAAGGGTGGAGAGAAACCCTTCCAAAAATCTTGTTTTGTGGAGTTTATTGGGAGATTTGAAGTCCCCAAGAGGTATGGATACCTCATTGTTGATTTTTGTGGTATTTTATTTGAGTTTGAAATGGTTTGAAGGGTTTTGAAATGGGTTTGTATGAGTTGGTGTTATTTTTGGGTGAGTGTTAGATTTATGGTTGTATCATGATGTTTATTGAAGTTTGTAGTGATTTGGTATGGTTGATGTTTGAATATATGAGTTTGTTTGAGTTGGGGAAGGAGATGGGTGAATAGTGCCCGAAAATCGGATATGGAGAGCTTGGCGATCGATCGGCGCCACTAGCGATCAATCGCGAGTTGCAGGGCTGAAGGCAGTAGCCTTCAGCGATCGATCGCGAGTTTGGCGCGATCGATCGGCGAGGTCGCGATCGATCGGCGCAAACTCGGCGATCGATCGCGAGTTGAGAAATTTTGTTGGGCGAGGCAGTGTGGTCTCGCGATCGATCGGGGCTATATGGCGATCGATCGCGAGACACCAAAATTGATGTTTTTGGATATTTTTGTGGGATTTTTGGTATTGGACTATTATTGGGTTCTAATATTGATTTGTGTGAATGTGTAGAACCATCCCAGGTGGCGACACAGCCAAGGAATTGAAGTCCTACCACATCCTACTTTTTGGAAAGGTACGTAGAGGACGTACGGGCACCAACGGTACATGTATCTAATATACTCATTGTTTATGCATTGTGGATGCGAGTATATATGTGATTATGCATTGTGGATGCAAATACATGTTGAATTATGCATGATGATTGTAGATGCATATGATTATTGGTGCACATCCCATGAGTCGTGGTCATCCCTTGATGATTTTAATGCTTGCCGCTATTTGTTTTGGTTCCGCTAAATGTGAAGCGAGGGGTGGGAGCGCCGCATATCACATTTGAGCGTGGTTACCATATAGGGCGATGAAAGGATATTTGCCGCTCAATGTGAGGCGAGGGGTGGGAGTACCGCATGTCCATTGAAGCGAGGTTATTCTATGCCACCTATATGTAAATAAGCGAGGGGCATTAAAATACATTGTGATGGACAGACTAAGGAATGGTGACCGGTATTTGATATTGATGAGATGGTATTGTGTCATGACATGTGTAGGCCATTAAAAATAATCTATTGATTATACTCATGAGTTATGGTACAGGGACAACCAAACGGGAAGCGTTTGAAATGCATGGGAAAAACAGGAAGTGTTTTATTATGATTATGCATTTACGCTTTATATTCATATTGTGATGTATATGAATGTTATCATTGCTCATGTTTGGGGGTTGTCCTTGTAGGTACTTTTGGCATGATATGAAGGGGGCTAAGACGGGTTGAGACCGTGAGCTTGAAGAGCACTTTTGGTAGATGAAGGACAGGATTATTTTGTATAGTGTCTACTCTAGGAGTAGTGTAAAACTATAATTGATAACATTCTTTTGATGGGGAATGTAATTAATCCATTGATAGTCCTCATTTTGGCATGTAACTCTTAGGCTCATAGCCTCAACACGATTAATTACTCTGATCATTTATATTAGCTCTAATTATGCCTTTGATCCGCACTTAAGGATTAGGGTCCTTACATTAGTGGTATCAGAGCAGTGGTTAGAGAACCCGGGAACGAGTGAAGGGTAGCCTTAGCATGATTGGCTAGGTGCTTACATTTGAGGCATGTTTATGCATGTGGTGCATATTGATGTATATTCTGTTATACTAACATGCTTATTATCATTCCTGTTATCTAACGGCATAACATGTATATTTGTTTTGGAATTGTTGTTAACCTTTGTGTTACAGCATGGCTGCTATGAATGCGGGGAACCTTAACGAAGAAGTTGGCGATGTGGGCAGTGTTAACGCTAGCGTTGGACAAGTGAACCCTCTACCTCCACCAGCAGTAGGCATGGAGCCAGTGGCTCAGTTATTGCTACCCGGTGAGATTAACTTGACTCAGTTTCTGTCTTACCACCCGCCCCGGTTTGAGGGAACAGAATCAGGGGAGGAAGCTGAGGAGTGGCTGGAGAGACTTGAGCAGATATTTGTGTCGGCTCCTTGTGCTGTTACAGCGTGGCTGAGGCTACCGGAGTTCCAGTTAGCAAAGAAACCTCTAATGTGGTGGAGGGGCACTGTAATGGAGCTAAGAGCATTGGGTACTGTGATTGATTGGAAACTCTTCAGGACCCCGGTTTCTGAACCGGTACTTCTCCGCAGCGGCCAGACAGACGAAGGAGGACGAGTTTACAAGTTTGAAACAGGGGAACATGACAGTGTCAGACTATGCCATGCGGTACTCTTCGTTGCTGAGGTATGTTCCCCACATTGCCACCAATGGGCATGCAAAGATGAGGAATTTTATGAAGGGGTTGCGACCGGAACTCTATGACCGGGTTATCACCAATAACCCAACTCTTTTGATGATGCTCTCACAAGAGCGGAGCTTGCCGAGCTTGGAGTGGGAGCTTATCCTAGTGCTGTGCCACCACAAGTACCACAACAAAGGCAAACTAATGACAACTTGAGGCCCCGAGGAGAGCCATTTAAACCTCGTGGTGCCTCTTCATCTGCACGGTTTGGTGGAAAGAAGTTCTTTGGTCAGAAACAGGAGAACAAGAAGAATTTGTCGGCCAATCGAGGATCTTCGCAAGGGGATAGATCGGGGGAGCCAAGGTGCGACAATTGTGGAGGACCACATTCTTCAAGTAAGTGCCCTGCCTGTTATAGCTGTGGCAAGATGGGCCACATCTCTCGGTATTGCCCCACCCGGGGAGGACAGTCAGAGTTTCAGGGCAATAGGCCGAGGTTTGATGACAGGACTGTACACCAGAGGCAGCAGTTTGGGCCTCGACCATCGGGAGGTCAGACAGTGGGACCGCCCCAGGGACAGGTGTATGCGCTGACTAGAGAGCAGGCCCAGGCAGCCCTAGAGGAGGTGATCGCCGGTACGTGTCATTTATTTACGTACCCTGCTTTTATTTTGATAGATACAGGTGCCTCCCACTCTTTTGTATATGTTGGTTTTGTGGGGAGACACCATATGCGCACGTCTTCTCTACCCACACCTCTCCTTGTCTCGACACCCACTGGAAGAAATGTCGTTGCTGCTCAGTTCATGGCAGATTGCCTCATTTATTTTGAGGGCAACGAGTTGAAGACAGACTTGATTGTATTGGGTATGTCGGACTTCGACTGCATCTTGGTCATTGATGTTCTGAACAGATATCAGGCAGTGGTAGATTGCTGGCAGAAGACAGTAAAGTTCAGACCTGATTTGGGTAGTCAGTGGACTTTCTATGGCAACGGTTCTCGTGTGAAGATTCCGTTGATTTCAGCGATCAAGATGACTCAGCTGTTGGAACGTGGCCACACGGGCTATCTCATCTATGCCGTGGACACGTCTGGGAATAATAAGGAATTGAGAGTTGAGGATGTACCAGTGGTAGCAGAGTTTGCTGATGTGTTCCCAGAAGAGATCCCAGGATTCCCACCGGCTAGGGAAGTTGAGTTTGGGATCGAGTTGTTACCGGGGACATCCGCTATCTCTCGTGCACCTTACAGGATGGCACCGGCGGAGTTGAGGGAATTGAAGGAACAGTTGCAGGATCTCCTTGACAAGGGATATATACACCCGAGCGTATCGCCATGGGGCGCACCGGTTCTCTTTGTGAAGAAGAAGGACGGTTCGATGCGGTTGTGCATCGATTACCGACAACTGAATAAAGCCACAGTAAAGAACAAGTATCCTCTCCCAAGGATTGATGATCTGTTTGACCAGTTGCAAGGTACCAGACTGTATAGCAAGATTGATTTGAGGTCTGGGTACCATCAGATTCGAGTCAGAGAGGAAGATGTACAGAAGATAGCGTTTCGGACTCGATATGGACATTATGAGTTCCTAGTGATGCCGTTCGGTGTGACGAATTCTCCAGCGGTCTTTATGAGCTTGATGAACAGAGTGTTTCAGCCGTATCTTGACCAGTTCGTCATCGTGTTCATCGACGACATTCTCATCTATTCCCGGAGCGAGGAAGAGCACGTGGAACACTTGAGGACAGTGCTCCAGATTCTCCGAGATCACCAGTTGTATGCCAAGCTCAGTAAGTGTGAGTTTTGGTTGAGCAGTGTAGTATTTCTGGGCCATGTCATATCGAGCAGCGGAATATCAGTGGATCCCAGGAAGATCGAAGTTGTGATGGAGTGGGCTGCCCCCACTTCTGTGCCTGAGATTCGGAGCTTCCTTGGTTTGGCCGGATATTATCGACGCTTCGTCGAGGGCTTTTTGAAGATTGCCAAGCCGTTGACACAGTTGACCCAGAAAGGAGTACCTTTCTTTTGGTCAGAAGCTTGTGAGGAGAGCTTCCAGGAGTTGAAGCACCGTTTGACGACGGCGCCAGTGTTAGTGATCCCTACGGAGAACTCCAGATTTGTTTTGTATACCGATGCATCACTTCAGGGCCTTGGGTGTGTACTGATGCAAGATAGGCATGTGGTAGCTTATGCATCGAGGCAGCTGAAGCCGCATGAGACGAGATACCCAGTCCATGACTTGGAACTTGCGGCTATTATCTTCGCCCTGAAGATTTGGAAACATTATTTGTATGGTACTTCGTTTACCATTTATACGGATCACAAGAGCCTCAAGTTTTTATTCACTCAGGCAGAGCTGAACATTAGGCAGAGGAGGTGGATGGACTTACTCAAGGACTATGATTGTGAGATTGAGTACCATCCCGGAAAAGCTAATTTGACAGCAGATGCTTTGAGCCGGAAAGTAAGGAGTTCTGCTGAGGACGTCATCCATTTGTCAGCCATGATGACCTCCTATTGCCATCTGGGCTATGATTTCGACATAGATACATCACCTGTGTATGTATCGACCTTGTTAGCTGAGCCAGATATCTATGAGAACATCAGGAGAGCTCAGAGGTCAGATGATGAGGTCCAGAGGTGGTTATCTTTAGTACATCTTGGTCAGCCAACGAAATTCAGAGTGGCCGATGACGGATCTTGAGGTTGGGTAACCGTTGGGTGGTTCCGAGTACGCCGGAGTTGCGTAGAGGGATCTTGGAGCGAGCTCATAGTAGCAGACTTAGCATCCACCCAGGCGGGAAGAAGATGTATAAAGATCTACGTGGTCAGTTTTGGTGGAAAAGGATGAAATCTGATGTCGTCGCTTTTGTAAAGAGGTGCTTGATCTGCCAGCAGGTTAAGGCAGAGAGGCAGAGACCTGGCGGCGAGTTGAAAAGCTTGGAGATACCGAAGTGGAAGTGGGAACACATTTCCATGGACTTCGTGACTCACCTGCCGAGGAGTGCTTCAGGCTTTGATGCTATTTGGGTGATTGTGGATCGATTGACTAAGGTAGCTCATTTCATCCCCTATAGCATGACTTTCACCTTTTTGAGGATGGCGCAGTTGTATATTCGAGATGTGGTGAGATTTCATGGGATCCCCATTTCCATAGTGTCGGATCGAGATCCGCGATTCACATCTCATTTTTGGGAAGGTCTTCAGTCAGCCTTGGGAACTGAAGTTAGATTGAGCACTGCTTATCATCCTCAGACGGATGGCCAGACCGAGCGTACTATTCAGACGCTCGAGGACATGTTGAGAGCTTGCGTTTTGGAGTTCGACGTTTCTTGGCAAGATTCAGTGCCTTTGGTAGAGTTCTCTTATAATAACAGCTATCAGGCGAGTATTCAGATGGCTCCTTTTGAAGCTCTTTATGGCAGACGGTGTAGATCACCCTTGTGTTGGGATGATTTGGACCGTAGATCGGTCGGAGGACCGGAGTTGGTTCGGGAAATGGAAGAAAAGATAAAGATGATAAGGCAGAAAATGAAAGCAGCCCAGGACAGACAGGCAGCTTATGCGAATAAACGGCGGAGACCGTTGGAATTTCAGTTGGGAGATAAGGTCTTTTTGAAGATCTCGCCTTTCAGAGGCGTTGTGCGATTTGGGATGCGCGGGAAACTGTCTCCGAGGTATGTTGGACCGTACGAGATTTTGCAGCGCATTGGCACCTTAGCTTACCGACTAGCTCTGCCGCCTTCTTTATCTGGTATACATGATGTGTTTCATGTATCGATGTTGCGGAAGTATGAGCCGGATCCATCTCATGTGTTACAGCCTTCCGAAGTTCAGTTAGAGTCCGATGTGTCTTATGTGGAACGGCCTGTTAGAATTATGGATCGAGCAGACCGCAGACTTCGGAACAAAGTGATACCTATGATCAAGGTTCAGTGGGATCGCAGGGGTGTCGAGGAGGCTACGTGGGAGACGGAGCGGCATATGGTGCAAGCACTACCCGGAACTATTCTCTGGTATGTGTTTATGTTTAGTTTCTTTTTGGGGGTAAGTGCATGTGATTTCGAGGACAAAATCTTATAAGTAGGGGAGTATTGTGATATCCCCGAAATTATTAATTGCAATTTGGGCATTAATTGTATTTATATGGTTAATCATGGTGGTAATTAATTGATTATGTGCTGGATTTATTAATGTGTGGAAATGCATGGTCACATGGAAAGGATGACCCGGGAGTGCATTTCAGGGTGCATGTTGTGCATGTTGGGGAAAATTACTTTTAGCATGATTTATTTGCCATGGTTAGCAATTAATTGGAAATCATGAGTTTAATTGATATTTTGGTGCATCTTGGTGAAATGCCTTTTAAAATATCATGTTGGGGTGTTTTATACACCATGGGATTGTGGAATTCATTTTAGTTAATTAACCCACTTTATTACCCCAAACCCCCACCATACATTCACTCTCACTTTTCAACTTTCCCAAATAACACCTCCCAAACCCTTCCTTTGTCCATTTTCGTTTTTGTGCTTAAGGGTGGAGAGAAACCCTTCCAAAAATCTTGTTTTGTGGAGTTTATTGGGAGATTTGAAGTCCCCAAGAGGTATGGATACCTCATTGTTGATTTTTGTGGTATTTTATTTGAGTTTGAAATGGTTTGAAGGGTTTTGAAATGGGTTTGTATGAGTTGGTGTTATTTTTGGGTGAGTGTTAGATTTATGGTTGTATCATGATGTTTATTGAAGTTTTGTAGTGATTTGGTATGGTTGATGTTTGAATATATGAGTTTGTTTGAGTTGGGGAAGGAGATGGGTGAATAGTGCCCGAAAATCGGATATGCAGAGCTCGGCGATCGATCGGCGCCACCAGCGATCGATCGCGAGTTGCAGGGCTGAAGGCAGTAGCCTTCAGCGATCGATCACGAGTTTGGCGCGATCGATCGGCGAGGTCGCAATCGATCGGCGCAAACTCGGCGATCGATCGCGAGTTGAGAAATTTTGTTGGGCGAGGCAGTGTGGTCTCGCGATCGATCGGGGCTATATGGCGATCGATCGCGAGACACCAAAATTGATGTTTTTGGATATTTTTGTGGGATTTTTGGTATTGGACTATTATTGGGTTCTAATATTGATTTGTGTGAATGTGTAGAACCATCCCAGGTGGCGACACAGCCAAGGAATTGAAGTCCTACCACATCCTACTTTTTGGAAAGGTACGTAGAGGACGTACGGGCACCCAACGATACATGTATCTAATATACTCATTGTTTATGCATTGTGGATGCGAGTATATATGTGATTATGCATTGTGGATGCAAATACATGTTGAATTATGCATGATGATTGTAGATGCATATGATTATTGGTGCACATCCCATGAGTCGTGGTCATCCCTTGATGATTTTAATGCTTGCCGCTATTTGTTTTGGTTCCGCTAAATGTGAAGCGAGGGGTGGGAGCGCCGCATGTCACATTTGAGCGTGGTTATCATATAGGGCGAGGAAAGGATATTTTCCGCTCAATGTGAGGCGAGGGGTGGGAGTACCGCATGTCCATTGAAGCGAGGTTATTCTATGCCGCCTATATGTAAATAAGCGAGGGGCATTAAAATACATTGTGATGGACAGACTAGGGAATGGTGACCGGTATTTGATATTGATGAGATGGTATTGTGTCATGACATGTGTAGGCCATTAAAAATAATCTATTGATTATACTCATGAGTTATGGTACAGGGACAACCAAACGGGAAGCGTTTGAAATGCATGGGAAAAACAGGAAGTGTTTTATTATGATTATGCATTTACGCTTTATATTCATATTGTGTTGTATATGAATGTTATCATTGCTCATGTTTGGGGGTTGTCCTTGTAGGTACTTTTGGCATGATATGAAGGGGGCTAAGACGGGTTGAGACCGTGAGCTTGAAGAGCACTTTTGGTAGATGAAGGACAGGATTATTTTGTATAGTGTCTACTCTAGGAGTAGTGTAAAACTATAATTGATAACATTCTTTTGATGAGGAATGTAATTAATCCATTGATAGTCCTCATTTTGGCATGTAACTCTTAGGCTCATAGCCTCAACACGATTAATTACTCTGTTCATTTATATTAGCTCTAATTATGCCTTTGATCCGCACTTAAGGATTAGGGTCCTTACAGTAACACGTCGCGTGTGGCGAAGAGATGTGCATCCGAAAATTCTTCCTTTAAGCACGATTTATCCTCTATGTGAATTAAGCGGCTTAAATGATCCGCTATTTTGTTCTCCATTCCTCTTTTGTCTTTAATCTCCACGTCGAATTCACTCAAGAGTAAGATCTATCTTATTAGCCTTGGCTTTGCCTCCTTCATCGTCATCAAGTAACGATGTAAGGACCCCATAGCCCTTAACCCTTGATTAGTGTATTAACCACTATGTGTGGCACATGCTTTCAATAAAGGTCAATCGGGAAACTCAGATGATGATTTGCCATTGAATGGCAATCACAAAATTTTCTTTAATATGCCATGTTATAAGATCATCATCCTAACAACAAATATACTCATAGAGTTCGCCCATTACCATCCCCTTTACACCACTTTTTACATTGTGGACTTTTATAAAAATTTGGGCAGAGTCTCCCCATAAATTGAGCTATCCCGAAAACAAAAGCACATCACATAATATAATTCCGGGCCAGGGAATACACAATACTCAACAGAATACAGAACACGAAGTAAATTCCCAGCCAGGGAAGACACCACACATAAGACGACAAAAGTGGGTTTCAACACCCACACAATACACCATCGACTCTCATATCATTAGCAATTCTACCCTTAATTGCATGCAACATATAATGAAAGAGAGAAAGGCTCATGCCTTTATATACAACCCATATACAAGTATAACCGTGCTCACATGCGAGCATCATAAATGTGTATATAACCCTCGGGTGTATATAAGTACTCTGTACGATACCGTTCTCCATCAAGCCCTGGTACCACGATCCTGGGAGTACATCCAATCAACAGCTCGAGCTCAACTCCAAAGCCATCGATGTACATGTTCACCTGCCCCAACAGAGACAGCCCCCAACGGGGTGAGCATACCAATACACAAAATCCCATAGTCACAATAATGAAATTCATAATTTACAACAAAAGTAAATACTAATGAATTTTAAATGATACTCCCTGGATGGGAACGTCCTCATCCGGGATTCCGTGTACTGTCCCTATTCTAACAATCATCAAACTCATCAAATCTCAAAAATCAGTAAATCAACACATTGATTTAACTCATTGCATGCCTAGTTCTCGAATATCAATAGATGGTGATTCCAAATATATTATACATGCATATGTGGATATCTCAATATCAAATACTGATTTCTCAACCTCGCTATCAATCACAGATAGCTCAAATGCCTAGCATTTATTTTACCAATTCTCCATTATACTTAGACATCTCACATGTCTTATAATGAATACATGATTCCACGATCATTCTCAGGCATCTCAAATGCCCTACAATAGTCATATAAACCCAGTACCCCATATATCTTATAAGGTCATACTACTCTAGTATCACGCACGCTTGTGGCGGCGATGTCAAGATTGGGTCGTTCCATAACTATATCAACACATATATATAACCATACGCACAACCATCAATGCAGTCAAAATACATTATGCATTTCACAAATGCTCTCATATAAAGTAATGCTCGTACGTCGCACGTACCTTAAATCTCCGAAGTCCGAGCCAAACCTTGCTCGAGTTCCATGCCCCGAGGAACGATGTGCTAACACGATAAATTAATTCACAATTATTTACGAACATGCAACCCATGCTCAAGCACACCCATAACCCTCAAAAATATTGTCAACACACGACAATTAATCATTATCGAAAATTGCTCAAGAACTCCCCACAAATTTTTGAACCTTCACAACACAAATCGAACCCAAACTAAGCACCATAATACATCTAAAACATGAATTAATCGATCAATAGCAAGAATCATCACCCCTTGCCAAAAACCCCCAAAATTCGAACATAAACCCCACGCAAACAGCATTCAAATTCGAACCATTAAGCAACAAATTTTTGAACTATAAAGCAAGAAATATTCGACCCAAATAACAGCACAAAACGCCCCAAAAACACCTGAAGAAAAGCCCCAAAAACGTACCAAAAATCGAGCCCCAAATCGGACAGAATTTCAGTTTCGAACCCTAGCGCTTCTCTCGCAAATCCGAACGCGATTCTCGACGAAACTTCAAATTGTTGGTGCGGGAAGCTGCGCCTCGGAGAGACGAAGCTGACGGTGGGTCGGACGCGCCGAACGGCGGCCGGACGGCGGCCGGCGCAGCGCGTTTGTGCGCGGGGGTCATGGGAGATTGGGAAATCGCGCGGGTGCGGTTAGAGAGAAGCAAGGTGAGGAAAAATGGTTCCAATAATTAAAATCTCGGGTTCAACTGGTATTTATAGCAAAAATGCCCCGAAATACTAATAGCCCCACAAATACATCATGATTCATTAAAAATCATCTGTTTCCAAAAACTCTCTCTCTAACTCCAAAACCTCCTACCGGTGCCCACACAAAGCACCCGAGATTGCGAGACACTTCAACAACCCAACTCTTAGGTTTTACACCGGAATGAGAACACAATCTCAACCTCGGGATCCCACGATCCCAACTACCCAAATAAACGAGCCCAGAAGGCCCAACACCGCGATTAAACTCCAAGTCGCCACGTAAAACAACTTTAGGGGTTATTAACACTCCGGGATTAACATTCATAATCTCTGGTCATCACAATATCCCCCACTAAAAGAATTTCGTCCTCGAAATTAGCACCGGTGTATCACGTAACACCCGGGCTACACAACAACATGAAGTGATAGCCTCGATTCTTGACCATATCAGAATCGTCTTAATAAACGCGAGGATACTTACCTCACATCAAACTCTGAAACAGAGAGACCTACCAACACCAACTTATCACCCAAGAGGCAAAACGTACCTCGATGCGGTTCATCCCAAAAGTCAGTCCCTCATGACTGCAAAACAACCAATACTTACGACTGTAGATCAGACAGTCATCCTTAGTTCTAATACAACTAGTAAGAATGCATCATGAATGACACCTCAACCGTGAGAACGTTGACCTCGTGTCAATCTCTGGAGTGGAATAGACTTCCAAATCCATCATAACGTCAAAGAGCGTCAGCACCACTCAACGCTAATAATCCAAAAGCAGTTAGTCAGCTGGAACTGCAAGGATTCGAATTGCTCCCGATTCCATCGTAGATATCATTCAAAGACATCTCTATCATGACTCACGATGTCTAAAATACATCGTTACGGGGGAAACATTAGTATACCACGGTGTACACATACCAAAACTGGTTCCTGCTACACAGACCACCTTCATCCAAGGAGCAGTTGCACCCTCTGCAACTCGGATCGGGCAACTCACGGCCACCGATCCACACTCGAACACATCTCACAAGATGTCCACCTCCGGATATTCCAAGGATCACATCCTGATCATAAATAAACCATCGAGACTCCACAGAGTTTCAAATTCTGAAAGGACATGCAATAAATCCATTGCATCCTCAACACTTGTGTCGACAGCGACACCCAATAAATCCGAATTCCTGCCATCCCTTGATAATCCTAGGATTTAACAATCCAAACTTGGGAAGGCTATCGCATAACTCCAAGGAAAACACCAACAATGAAACACCTCAACCCACACAAGATAATCCCCCCTCAAAGGGTGTCAACTAACTTCACGATTGTTTCTCATAATTATCGTGCCATGGAGATTCCCAACTTCAAGGTGTTCCATATCTCTCGTCAGAGATTTAACCATCCAAAAAATAGTATAACTCTATGCTTGACAAAAAGGAAATCAATAACTGGCATCCGTATACTCACCGGTATACCTGCCTAAGCACTGACATTACATGCATACTCAATGCACTTGGTTCGGGTATCTACAACATACCCCTAAGCCCCAAACACAACTGTCAATTCTGAGTCATTCCCATCCAGTGGAGAATGATAATCGACGATCAATAACACGGCGTGATTCCCAAAATCAACACCACACGTACCAACTTACCGAATCTTTCAAGGATTCCCAAATAGGTATAATACTACCTCCTTACCCACAAGGAAAGTGCTATCGAACTCGAGATCCACTAGTCTCGAACCACCGTTCGGAAAAACTGGATACAATAACACCCATTGCATCCCAAGTACACGGATTCCCCAGATCGAGTCAACGACGACTTGATGACTCTCTTGTTGGTACTCCAACATTATGAGCTGTCCCAGACAAGTCTCTCAAAACAATAGACGTATAAACGTTCTCATGGGGTGTCACATGCCTCAAACATCATGCTACAAAGGGACAATAAAAAGCCTGCCAAAAGTCTTCATCGTATCATCATACGATTCACCAAACTCGGTTCCAACGTGCAGTATAATGGCTCCAACAATCACACTATATCATTACCACGATATCTGGCTAGCAAAGCGTTGTCTCCATAGGCTCATATCAAGCCCACCAGCAAGCCATATGTTCCATCTCGGTATGTCATACCGTACAAACCGTTAGAGTAATGGGTCATCGCCCAACATATCTCTAAAATACCAAGCAAAATGGACAACCCGGTGTCCTTGCTCACTTATGATGCAATCATAATCCAATAAGATTTATCCCACACCCTCAGGGTGGGTGTAACCATGTCTACCTTACATCACAACACAAGCGAGTAGTTTCCTCAATGACTACTCTAACCACCAATCACTTGGCCCTAGCCAAACCAACGAGCATACCCAAGGGTATCATTGATCGACAAATATTTACCTCTATAACATGATGTGGTACATTTACCGGTACAATACATCCAATGCTCCACCGAGCAAACCTGCTCGGCAAAAAGGTCTCGTCAACTAGTGACCCAGACTCTACCATGTGCTCACCATCGACACTCAAACCGTACAACCAAATACATAACATAAATGTATTAACCATCAAAACGACGCTACACGTCTACATAGAACATCCACTATGTCATTGTCATCCCGTGACGGTACCTGTCAACATAGGACTTTGAAATAATATTGTCGACTCGTGACGGTAAATGTCGATACACGACGTCTATAGTCTCATCGTCAAACACATGACAACATAAGTAAATCAACACATGATATCCACAATAGTGCTAAATAAATAGTAATATGCCGTACCTCATTGCTAACAATATAGCGGCATACCTGTCTCCGTCATCAAACAGTGGTACGCAATCAGCACCCATCGCTCGTAGGTGGCGTAATCCAGCGTCATGTACATAGCGGCATAACTCGTCGCTATAGAATCAGGGGCATAATCCCTCGTCATAGAGTCAGCGGCATAAAACATCACTATAGACATCTGGCGGCATGAACCATCGCCATAGATGTGGCGGAATGTACCATCGCTATGAACACCCGGCGGCATAACTCATCGCCAATCAATATAGCGGAATGAGACATCGCTATCAATACCCGGCGGCATAAACAATCACCAATAGAATAGCGGAATGAGACATCGCTATCAATATATCCGGCGGCAAGAATCGTCACCAATCAATATAGCGGAATGAACCATCGCTATCAATATATCCGGCGGCAAGAACCATCGCCAATCAATATAGCGGAATGAACCATCGCTATCAATATATCCGGTGGCAAGAACCATCGCCAATCAATATAGCGGAATGAACCATCGCTATCAATACATCTGGCGGAATGAACCATCACCAATCAATATAGCGGAATGAACCATCGCCATCAATACATCTGGCGGAATGAACCATCGCCAATCAATATAGCGGAATGAACCATCGCTATCAATACATCTGGCGGAATGAACCATCGCCAATCAATATAGCGGAATGAACCATCGCTATCAATATCGATAATGTGGTTGTTCCGGTCTTGTTATAGCAGCGGAATTTTAGGACCCCTCGCTTCGACATATAGCAGCATCATATGATATCCCTCGCTTCGACAATGACAGCGGCATGTTACCTCGCTTAGACATGACAGCGACAAATATCATACTACCATCGCTTCATATGACAGCGGCAAGTACCTCCCTCGCTCGAATATAACAACTACCGGAACTTCCACTAGCTCCATGTACCTGCATCCATGTTAATACAACAGTTCACAATATAATGATCGATATCACGTTCCAGTTATAACCACAATATTCCACATTAATCACTAGAATTGTGACTGTTCCGGTCCCAATACAACAGCGGAATTTTAGGACCCCTCGCTTCGACAATGACAGCGGCATGTTACCTCGCTTAGTCATGACAGCGGCAAGTACCTCCCTCGCTCGGAGATAAAGGCTACCGGAACATTCATCAATTCTACCACAATAATCAAGCACAACAGTTGATTCCATTACCACAATATATATCACTATCATTTCACATATACCATCACATGTAAGGGTTCACTATCCATGATATACATAATCAAAGGTGTAACACGTTTTACCGTCCGAAGCCCGTACGTCTCACCTTTCCTGATTTTCCTACAAAATCAGATCCCTTAACACATAATACATGAAGGGCTAGACATCACCATTAATGCCATCCCATCACATTCTACACGATTCCTGCAACCACAATGATTAGCAGCACCACTTTTCATATCATAAAAACACATAAAGAACTAGTTGTGTCATACAACATTAATGCCATCATGCATAAGTGCTATCAATAACTTCCTAGGCCCTTAACAGCCCCAAAGAGCTAACCACTGCTCTGATACCACTAATGTAAGGACCCCATAGCCCTTAACCCTTGATTAGTGTATTAACCACTATGTGTGGCACATGCTTTCAATAAAGGTCAATCGGGAAACTCAGATGATGATTTGCCATTGAATGGCAATCACAAAATTTTCTTTAATATGCCATGTTATAAGATCATCATCCTAACAACAAATATACTCATAGAGTTCGCCCATTACCATCCCCTTTACACCACTTTTTACATTGTGGACTTTTATAAAAATTTGGGCAGAGTCTCCCCATAAATTGAGCTATCCCGAAAACAAAAGCACATCACATAATATAATTCCGGGCCAGGGAATACACAATACTCAACAGAATACAGAACACGAAGTAAATTCCCAGCCAGGGAAGACACCACACATAAGACGACAAAAGTGGGTTTCAACACCCACACAATACACCAACGACTCTCATATCATTAGCAATTCTACCCTTAATTGCATGCAACATATAATGAAAGAGAGAAAGGCTCATGCCTTTATATACAACCCATATACAAGTATAACCGTGCTCACATGCGAGCATCATAAATGTGTATATAACCCTCGGGTGTATATAAGTACTCTGTACGATACCGTGCTCCATCAAGCCCTGGTACCACGATCCTGGGAGTACATCCAATCAACAGCTCGAGCTCAACTCCAAAGCCATCGATGTACCTGTTCACCTGCCCCAACAGAGACAGCCCCAACGGGGTGAGCATACCAATACACAAAATCCCATAGTCACAATAATGAAATTCATAATTTACAACAAAAGTAAATACTAATGAATTTTAAATGATACTCCCTGGATGGCAACGTCCTCATCCGGGATTCCGTGTACTGTCCCTGTTCTCACAATCATCAAACTCATCAAATCTCAAAAATCAGTAAATCAACACATTGATTTAACTCATTGCATGCCTAGTTCTCGAATATCAATAGATGGTGATTCCAAATATATTATACATGCAAATGTGGATATCTCAATATCAAATACTGATTTCTCAACCTCGCTATCAATCACAGATAGCTCAAATGCCTAGCATTTATTTTACCAATTCTCCATTATACTTAGACATCTCACATGTATTATAATGAATACAGGATTCCACGATCATTCTCAGGCATCTCAAATGCTCTACAATAGTCATATAAACCCAGTACCCCATATATCTTATAAGGTCATACTACTCTAGTATCACGCACGCTTGTGGCGGCGATGTCAAGATTGGGTCGTTCCATAACTATATCAACACATATATATAACCATACGCACAACCATCAATGCAGTCAAAATACATTATGCATTTCACAAATGCTCTCATATAAAGTAATGCTCGTACGTCGCACGTACCTTAAATCTCCGAAGTCCGAGCCAAACCTTGCTCGAGTTCCATGCCCCGAGGAACGATGTGCTAACACGATAAATTAATTCACAATTATTTACGAACATGCAACCCATGCTCAAGCACACCCATAACC
Source organism: Haberlea rhodopensis (assembly GCA_907163345.1). Taxonomy (NCBI): domain Eukaryota; kingdom Viridiplantae; phylum Streptophyta; class Magnoliopsida; order Lamiales; family Gesneriaceae; genus Haberlea; species Haberlea rhodopensis. Next base: position 17,779 of record CAJQUN010000355.1, on the reverse strand, counting down.
CTCAAAAATATTGTCAACACACGACAATTAATCATTATCGAAAATTGCTCAAGAACTCCCCACAAATTTTTGAACCTTCACAACACAAATCGAACCCAAACTAAGCACCATAATACATCTAAAACATGAATTAATCGATCAATAGAAAGAATCATCACCCCTTGCTAAAAACCCCCAAAATTCGAACATAAACCCCACGCAAACAGCATTCAAATTCGAACCATTAAGCAACAAATTTTCGAACTATAAAGCAAGAAATATTCGACCCAAATAACAGCACAAAACGCCCCAAAAACACCTGAAGAAAAGCCCAAAAAACGTACCAAAAATCGAGCCCCAAATCGGACAGAATTTCAGTTTCGAACCCTAGCGCTTCTCTCGCAAATCCGAACGCGATTCTCGACGAAACTTCAAATTGTTGGTGCGGGAAGCTGCGCCTCGGAGAGACGAAGCTGCCGGTGGGTCGGACGCGCCGAACGGCGGCCGGACGGCGGCCGGCGCAGCGCGTTTGTGCGCGGGGGTCATGGGAGATCGGGAAATCGCGCGGGTGCGGGGAGAGAGAAGCAAGGTGAGGAAAAATGGTTCCGATAATTAAAATCTCGGGTTCAACTGGTATTTATAGCAAAAATACCCCGAAATACTAATAGCCCCACAAATACATCATGATTCATTAAAAATCATCTGTTTCCAAAAACTCTCTCTCTAACTCCAAAACCTCCTACCGGTGCCCACACAAAGCATCCGAGATTGCGAGACACTTCAACAACCCAACTCTTAGGTTTTACACCGGAATGAGAACACAATCTCAACCTCGGGATCCCTCGATCCCAACTACCCAAATAAACGAGCCCAGAAGGCCCAACACCGCGATTAAACTCCAAGTCGCCACGTAAAACAACTTTAGGGGTTATTAACACTCCGGGATTAACATCCATAATCTCTGGTCATCACAAACGAAGAGCTGCATGGTCAGAATAAACAACAATTTTAGCACCAAGCAAATAAGAACGGAATTTTTCTAAAGCAAAAATAATAGCTAATAGCTCATTTTCCGTAGTAGAATAATTTCGATGGGCATCATTTAAGGTCATAGATGCATAGTAGATTGCATGAGAGATCTTTCCAATCTTTTGGCCCAAAACGGCGCCTACTGCATAGTCGCTTGCATCACACATGATCTCAAATGGCATACTCCAGTCAGGTGGTTGGATGATGGGTGTGGATTGTTGGGATATGCCCTAAGACGTGTCATTGGATGATTGTTTTGACATACAATGTTTATGATTTTATGAATGGCAATTCATTATTATATATTATTCGTTTAACTGTGCAATGTGAATTAATATATATGTTAATGTCCTTAGAATAATATTATATTATTCTTAAACATTGTCCCTAGTCAAGTTTATCATGAATCGGGATAATGATAATACATAGAGACTAGTATGTGTTGATTGATGAATTGTTCATTGATATGAGATATCAAATCAACACATGGGTACATGTTAGAGAAAGATGTACTGGACAGTCCCACCATGAGAATGCTACATGGATAGTTATATGAACGTCATAAGCAATTCTCATAGTGATAATAATGTATGTAATCCTTACGACTTGTGATCATCAGAGATCCCATAAGGAGTTATGTATCTTGATATTGTCAAACGTTACCCGTAACAGGGTAAACTATAAAGACAACTATTGGATACACTACGAATTATGTAGAGGGATGTTGATTGATCGAGATAGGATTTGTCCCTCCTATATAACAGGAGAAGTGTTTGGCCCTTGATCAAGTGAGACTAAAATGCATGGCCATGCTCAAATGAGTCGATATGTGATATCGAGCTTATTCGTTTTATTCTAGTTCAACTTGGGGAAAAAGAAATAGAGATTGAATATACGAGTATGACTATTCCATGACTCGTGTTCAATCTAAACACAAAGGACAAAGGGATTAAGTTACATGGTTAATATTATCACAAGTTCTAAAGGTTATGTCGAGTCATTGACATTCTTGTAATTTGGGTAGCATTAATGTGTTGCTAGATTAAATCGATAAGGGAAATTAAATTCATGGGATGAATTAATTAATTAAGAAGAGTCTTAATTAAATGATTATAAGGATTTAATTAAATCATGGGTTTGGGCCCATGAGACTTTAAGAAAGTCTTGAACCTTAATTAAAGTCTTATAATATAAATACAAGGTTTTGATTAATGGTTAATCATACAATTAAAAATTCCAACCTAGACAATAGAAGCACACGGCCGCCTCTCATCTTGTGCTCTCGGTTATACCATAGCCGAAGGGTGCTCTTGGTGTTGAGGGCTATCATTCGAATGTGAATCGAGTGTGCTTCGTGTATTGGTTTAAGAACAAATCTAGCACTTTGTTCTTAAACTATCCCTTCCCGATTTGATCGTGTGGATACCGTTGAGGCAAAACTTGATAAGTTTTGCTAGTGACTCGAAGGAGGCGTTGGACGTGGTGCTGCTTCGTGGAATCTGCTCAAACACGCTACAAGGGTGAGACTTTTGTTCCTTTATCTGATATGATAACCTATGTATAGATCCGGTGTCTAGTAATCCAAATTTTAAATTCCGTTGCGTACCATGCTTGTTAGATTACTTACAGTGGTATCAGAGCCAGGTTCAAGGCTCATATCGGATTTATGTGGTTAAATTGTTTTAATCATATTAGGATTATATTGCATGCTATAAAAACAGTATATAATCATATATGATATGATTAAATTGAATTTGTGAAATTATCATAAAATTGTATTTGATATAATTGAGGTTTATTGTATATGATACAAGGAGGCAAGATGTCGAGGCGTTGGATCAAGGTGGTTCGACCACTTCACATCATAACTCTCGGCCGCCGCTCAAGAGCTAGGGTTCGGACCCTTGGCTCGAGCATCGGCCGAGCCGTCGCACTATCTATGGTTTTGAACTCTATTGGCTCGATAAAGTATTGAGGCGGTGCAAGATGGTTTGATCATGGTTCACGGAATTATGAGGGTCGACGGCTACACCACATGAGGGCTAGGGTTTTCGAACCCTTGGCTCAAGATGGTTGAGCCACCACCGTCATGAACCGTGCATGGTTGGACCGTGGCTCGTGGCTAAGAACTTCGAACCATGTGGCTCGAAGAACATGAAAATGTGATATCCCCGAAATAATTATATGCGATTTGGGCATGTTTATGTGATTTATGGTGATAAATGAATTATGTGTCGGCATTGTTTATCATATGAAATGCTTAGTCATGATAGGAATGATCCGGTAAAGCATTTCGGAGTGCATGTTATTCATGTGGGGAATTTGAGTGTTATGATAGTTTATTTGGTATGGGTTGTGTTTATTTGGGAAAGCATGATTTTAATGGAGACTTTGAATCCATTGTGGTAATATGCTTTTAAAATATCATGTAGAGGTATTTCATACATCATGCTTGTAATTTATCATACATTAAAAGTTTTGAAATTAACTAGCATGACAAAGAGGGCCACTTGCATTGCTTTACATCCCATCACCCCATCCCTCTCAGATTTTGTCTCTAAACCTCATCCATTCACTCCATTAGCTGCCATTTTCGTTTTTGAAACTGGAGTGGAAGAGAAGACTTGAAAAAGGAAGAGTTTTTTGTGTTTTCTTGCCAAAAACTTGGAGCTCAAAGGGTAAGCTACCACCTTGGTTAAGTTTTGTTGAGTTTTGATTGGGTTTATAGCTTATTTATGGGGATTTAAGGGTGGATCTTGGTCCAACATCTTGTTATGTTTGGAAGTTGCATTTTTAAGGTTGTTTTATAGCTTTAAGTTGAGCATGGTGGTTGTTCTTGGTTGTGCTTGTGCATAGGTGAGGTAGGAAGCTCATTTAAGGAAATTTCTCGCGTGAACAGGGCGTCTCGATCGATCGGAAAATGGGTCCGATCGATCGAGCAAGGCAGTGCCTGCCCAAGGCGAGGAATGAGCTTACCGATCGATCGAGATTTTGTTCCGATCGATCGGTGTGTGTAATCTCGATCGATCGAGATAAACTCTCGATCGATCGGCGGAGGCAGTACCTGGATGCCTGTTTTCCTTCACTTGGCGATCGATCGGGACTTGGGGCCGATCGATCGGAAGGCTTATAATTGTGAATTTTGGATTTTGGTTCTAAATGTTGATGTTTTGGTAATGGTTCATTAATTGGCTTCTAATATGGATTCATGTGATTGTGTAGAACCATCCCAGGTAGCCACACAACAAAGGAGATAAAGTTCCACAATATCTCCACTTTTGGAACCAAGGTACGTAGTGAGACGTACGAGCATCGGACGGTAAAACGTATTTATTACGCTTAGTATTGATTATGCACTATGGTTGTGCACATGGAATTGATTATACATTGTGGTTGCATATGGGGTAATGTTTATACATCATGGATTGTATACATGATTGGTCATGCATTTTGGTTGCATGTGTACATTGGATGCATTGTTGCATGGGATTGTGAGGCAGGAACTATATTCCAGTAATGAAGAATACTTGCTGCTAGTGGCGTAGCGATGTGAATACTTGCCGCTGTCATACCGTAGCGATGAGAGAATATTTGCCGCTAATATGAAGCGAAGAACACGACCGCTGTCATATTTATAGCGAGGGATATTAGTGCCGCTGGTATTGTCTTAAGCGAGGGGTATTTCCGCTGTCATGTTAACGCGAGGGGTATTATGCCACTGATATATAATAAGATTCGGGAATTGAACATGGAATATATGGAAATCGGTGCATGTCATGACATACATTATTGGTAATATAATCTACTGATTGTCATTTGGTACAGGGATAAACCAAGGGAGCATTTTAAATGTGTTACATACAGGAAGTGAATCACATTTATAATTATGCATTTGAATTACTGTCATATCGTTGCGTATATGATTTTATACATGCTCATGGTTTTGGGGTTGTTCCTGTAGGTACTTTTGGGCGGAAAGGCTAAGGCGAGTTGGTGCAGTGAGCTAGTGCGGTGTGCTCTTGTAGCAGGCATATTCTTTTGCATAGTATCTACTCTAGGAGTAGTGTAAAACTATAGGATTAACATTCATAGTTAAGAATGTAATTAATCCATTTTGGATCTTTATTTTGGCACTGTAATTTATTAGCTCAGAGCATCGACACAACCTTTATACTCTGTTTATGCATGGAAATTTTTTAATTACGCCTTTAGTCCGCACTTAAGGAACTAGGGTCCTTACATTAGTGGTATCAGAGCAGTGGTTAGAGAACCCGGGAACGAGTGAAGGGTAGCCTTAGCATGGTTGGCTAGGTGCTTATATTTGAAACATGTTTATGCATGTGGTGCATATTGATGTATACTCTGTTATACTAACGTGCTTATTCTCATTCCTGTTATCTAACGGCATATATATTGTTTTGGACTTGTTGTTAACATTTGTGTTACAGCATGGCTGCTAATGAGGAAGTCGGTGATATGGGGAGCATGAATGCTAGTGTTGGACAGACAAACCCTCTACCTCCACCGGCTGTGGGAATGGAACCAGTGGTTCAGTTATTGCTACCGGGTGAGATTAGTTTGACACAATTCCTCTCTTATCATCCGCCCCGGTTTGAGGGGACAGAGTCCGGAGAAGAGGCTGAGGAGTGGCTGGAAAGGCTTGAACAGATTTTCGTATCAGCTCCTTGTGCTGTTACAGCTTGGCTGAGGCTAGCGGAGTTCCAGTTAGCTAAGAAACCTTTAATGTGGTGGAGGAGCACTGTGATGGAGCAGAGAGCACAAAGTGCAGTGATTGATTGGACGCTCTTCAGAACCCGGTTTCTGAACCGGTACTTCTCGGCAGCGGCAAGACAGACGAAGGAGGATGAGTTTGCAAGTTTGAAACAAGGAAGCATGACAGTGTCCGACTATGCCACGCAGTACTCTTCGTTACTGAGATATGTTCCACATATTGCCACCAATGGACATGCCAAAATGAGGAATTTCATGAAGGGACTACGACCGGAACTCTTTGATCGGGTTATTTCCAACAAACCCACTTCTTTTGATGATGCCCTCACCAGAGCGGAGCTAGCAGAGATCGGGGTCGGCGCCTATCCGGACGTTACACCCTCACAAGTCCCACCGCCACGGCCAATGTCTAATAATCTGAAGCCACGAGGAGAATCATTTAAACCTCGTGGGGCTTCTTCTTCATCTTCTCGGTTTGGTGGGAGAAGAATGGATAACAGGAGGGGCGGTGCGCCTAACAACAGAGGGCAGACTCAAGTGAATAGAAGTGGGGTGGTGAAGTGCCATTTTTGTGGAGGACCGCATCACATGCGAGACTGTACTGCTTGTTATAAATGTGGCCAGATGGGCCACATATCCCGGTTTTGTCAGAATGGTGATGGTCAGGTAGATCTGAGAGGAGGCAGAGGAAGGTTTTCTACCGGGACAGTACAGCAGAGGCCACCGATGGTACCTCGTCAGGGGGGAGGACAGGTGATGGGGCCACCCCAGGGACAGGTCTATGCATTGACCAGGGAGCAGGCCGATGCAGCTTCAGAGGAGGTTATAGCTGGTACGTGCCTATTATTTACATATTCCGCCTTTATTTGATAGACACAGGTGCTTCTCATTCCTTTGTGTCTGCGGACTTTGTGGCTAGACATCATATGTGCACGTCTCCGTTACCCACGTCTCTCTTGGTCTCGACACCCACCGGAAAGAAAGTTGTTGCGGATCAGTTTCTAATGGACTGCCTCATTTATTTTGAGGGCAATGAGGTGAAGGCAGATTTGATTGTTCTGAGCATGTCAGATTTTGATTGCATCGTGGGCATCGACATTCTGAACAGATATCAGGCAGTAGTGGATTGCCGACAGAGGACAGTACGGTTCAGATCTCATTTGGGAGTTCAGTGGATTTTCTATGGCAACGGTTCTCGTGCGAAGATTCCGTTGATCTCGGCAATCAAAATGTCCCAACTGTTGGAACGTGGACATATGGGCTATCTCATTTATACCGTGGATCTGTTAGGAAAAAGCAAGGAGTTAAAAGTTGAAGACATACCAGTAGTAGCGGAATTTGCTGATGTGTTCCCGGAGGAGATTCCAGGATTCCCACCGACTAGGGAAGTCGAGTTTGGGATTGAGTTATTACCAGGGACATCCGCTATTTCTCGTGCCCCTTACCGAATGGCACCGGCAGAATTAAGAGAACTGAAGGAGCAGTTGCAGGAACTCCTTGATAAAGGATATATACGCCCTAGCGTATCGCCTTGGGGCGCACCAGTTCTGTTTGTAAAGAAGAAGGATGGCTCGATGCGGTTGTGCATCGATTACCGGCAACTGAATAAGGCTACGGTAAAGAACAAGTATCCTCTTCCAAGGATTGATGATCTGTTTGACCAGTTGCAAGGTACCAGACTTTATAGCAAGATTGATCTGAGATCCGGGTACCACCAGATACGAGTCAGGGAAGAAGATGTACAGAAGACAGCATTCGGACTCGGTATGGACATTACGAGTTCTTAGTAATGCCGTTTGGTGTGACGAACGCCCCGGCTGTCTTTATGAGCTTGATGAATCGGGTGTTCCAACCCTATCTGGATCAATTCGTCATTGTATTTATTGACGATATACTCATCTACTCCAGGAGCGAGGAAGAGCACGTGAAACACTTGAGGATGGTGCTCCAGATCCTCAGAGATCACCAATTATATGCCAAGCTCAGCAAGTGTGAGTGTTGGTTGAGTAGAGTAGTATTTCTGGGGCATGTCATATCCAGCAGTGGGATTTCTGTGGACCCCAGGAAGATTGAGGCTGTAATGGAGTGGGCTGCACCCACTTCTGTACCCGAGATTCGGAGTTTCCTTGGTTTGGCTGGCTATTATCGACGCTTCGTCGAAGGATTTCTAAGATTGCTAAGCCACTGACTCAGTTGACTCGGAAAGGGGTACCGTTTCATTGGTCTGAAGCTTGCGAGCAGAGCTTCCAGGAACTGAAACACCGGTTGACCACGGCACCTGTTTTGATAATTCCTTCAGAGAATAAGAGGTTTGTTCTGTATACTGACGCGTCACTTCAGGGCTTGGGATGTGTTTTGATGCAAGATAAGCATGTGGTAGCTTATGCATCAAGGCAGTTGAAACCACATGAGGCTAGGTACCCAGTCCACGATTTGGAGTTAGCGACTATTATATTTGCCCTGAAGATTTGGAGGCATTATCTGTATGGTACCTCCTTCACCATTTATACAGATCATAAGAGCCTGAAATTCTTGTTTACTCAGGCGGAGTTGAATATGCGTCAGAGGAGATGGATGGACCTACTTAAAGATTATGACTGTGAAATAGAGTACCATCCGGGGAAGGCCAATTTGACAGCAGACGCCTTGAGTCGGAAGGTGAGGAATACTGCTGAGGATGTCATGCATTTGTCGGCTATGATGACTTCTTGTTGCCATATGGGCTATGACTTCGATGTGGACGCATCACCGGTTTGGGTATCGACCTTATTGGCTGAGCCGGATATCTATGAGAATATCAGGAGAGCTCAGAGGACAGATAATGAGATTCAGAGATGGTCGTCATTGGCACTTCAAGGGCAACCATCAAAGTTCAGAGTGGCTGAGGATGGTTCCTTGAGACTCGGTAACCGATGGGTAGTTCCATATACGCCGGAGTTGCGTCGAGGGATCTTGGAACGGGCTCATAGTAGCCGATTTAGCATCCACCCAGGAGGAAGGAAAATGTATAAGGACTTATGTGATCAGTTCTGGTGGAAGCGGATGAAGCGTGATGTGACCGCTTTTGTCAAGAGATGTTTGATCTGCCAGCAAGTTAAGGCAGAGAGGCAGAGACCCGGTGGCGAGCTAAGGAGCTTAGAGATACCGGAGTGGAAGTGGGAACACATATCTATGGACTTTGTGACCCACCTGCCGAGGACTACTTCGGGCTGTGATGCCATTTGGGTGATCATTGACAGACTGACGAAGGTAGCTCACTTCATTCCATACTGTATGACGTACACATATTTGAGGATGGCTCAGTTGTATGTCCGGGACATAGTGAGACTACATGGGATTCCAGTATCTATTGTGTCAGACAGGGACCCACGGTTCACATCTCATTTCTGGGGAGGTCTTCAGTCAGCGTTGGGTACTGAGGTGAGATTGAGTACGGCATATCATCCCCAGACGGATGGGCAGACTGAGCGTACTATTCAGACGCTTGAGGACATGCTGCGAGCTTGTGTATTGGAGTTTGATGCTTCATGGCAAGATTCCTTGCCCTTGGTAGAATTTTCATACAACAACAGCTATCAGGCGAGTATTCAGATGGCACCGTTTGAGGCTTTGTATGGTAGGCGTTGTAGGTCGCCATTATACTGGGATGACTTGACCAGTAAAGCTGTGGGAGGACCCGAATTGATTCGGGAGATGGAGGATAAGGTAAAGGTTATCCGACAGAAAATGAAGGCAGCCCAGGACAGGCAGGCAGCCTATGCGAATAAACGACGGAGACCGTTAGAGTTTCAGACGGGAGACAGGGTCTTTTTGAAGATTTCACCTTTCAGAGGTGTGGTTCGGTTTGGCATGCGTGGTAAACTGTCTCCGAGGTATGTGGGACCGTATGAGATTTTACAACGCATTGGTACCTTAGCTTACCGTTTGGCACTACCACCGTCGTTGTCTGGTATTCACGACGTGTTTCATGTATCTATGCTACGGAAATATGAGCCGGATCCGTCGCATGTATTGCAGCCTTCCCAAGTGCACTTAGATTCTGATGTGTCCTATGAAGAACGGCCAGTCAGGATTCTAGATAGGGCTGATCGCAGGCTCAGGAACAAAGTGATACCTATGGTAAAGGTACAGTGGGATCGCAGGGGTGTCGAAGAGGCCACGTGGGAGACGGAGCAGCATATGGTGCAGCACTACCCGGAATTATTCTCTGGTATGTGATTTATGTTTAGTTTTGATTTGGGTAAGTGCATACGATTTCGAGGGCGAAATCTTGTAAGTAGGGGAGTATTGTGATATCCCCGAAATAATTATATGCGATTTGGGCATGTTTATGTGATTTATGGTGATAAATGAATTATGTGTCGGCATTGTTTATCATATGAAATGCTTAGTCATGATAGGAATGATCCGGTAAAGCATTTCGGAGTGCATGTTATTCATGTGGGGAATTTGAGTGTTATGATAGTTTATTTGGTATGGGTTGTGTTTATTTGGGAAAGCATGATTTTAATGGAGACTTTGAATCCATTGTGGTAATATGCTTTTAAAATATCATGTAGAGGTATTTCATACATCATGCTTGTAATTTATCATACATTAAAAGTTTTGAAATTAACTAGCATGACAAAGAGGGCCACTTGCATTGCTTTACATCCCATCACCCCATCCCTCTCAGATTTGTCTCTAAACCTCATCCATTCACTCCATTAGCTGCCATTTTCGTTTTTGAAACTGGAGTGGAAGAGAAGACTTGAAAAAGGAAGAGTTTTTTGTGTTTTCTTGCCAAAAACTTGGAGCTCAAAGGGTAAGCTACCACCTTGGTTAAGTTTTGTTGAGTTTTGATTGGGTTTATAGCTTATTTATGGGGATTTAAGGGTGGATCTTGGTCCAACATCTTGTTATGTTTGGAAGTTGCATTTTTAAGGTTGTTTTATAGCTTTAAGTTGAGCATGGTGGTTGTTCTTGGTTGTGCTTGTGCATAGGTGAGGTAGGAAGCTCATTTAAGGAAATTTCTCGCGTGAACAGGGCGTCTCGATCGATCGGAAAATGGGTCCGATCGATCGAGCAAGGCAGTGCCTGCCCAAGGCGAGGAATGAGCTTACCGATCGATCGAGATTTTGTTCCGATCGATCGGTGTGTGTAATCTCGATCGATCGAGATAAACTCTCGATCGATCGGCGGAGGCAGTACCTGGATGCCTGTTTTCCTTCACTTGGCGATCGATCGGGACTTGGGGCCGATCGATCGGAAGGCTTATAATTGTGAATTTTGGATTTTGGTTCTAAATGTTGATGTTTTGGTAATGGTTCATTAATTGGCTTCTAATATGGATTCATGTGATTGTGTAGAACCATCCCAGGTAGCCACACAACAAAGGAGATAAAGTTCCACAATATCTCCACTTTTGGAACCAAGGTACGTAGTGAGACGTACGAGCATCGGACGGTAAAACGTATTTATTACGCTTAGTATTGATTATGCACTATGGTTGTGCACATGGAATTGATTATACATTGTGGTTGCATATGGGGTAATGTTTATACATCATGGATTGTATACATGATTGGTCATGCATTTTGGTTGCATGTGTACATTGGATGCATTGTTGCATGGGATTGTGAGGCAGGAACTATATTCCAGTAATGAAGAATACTTGCTGCTAGTGGCGTAGCGATGTGAATACTTGCCGCTGTCATACCGTAGCGATGAGAGAATATTTGCCGCTAATATGAAGCGAAGAACACGACCGCTGTCATATTTATAGCGAGGGATATTAGTGCCGCTGGTATTGTCTTAAGCGAGGGTATTTCCGCTGTCATGTTAACGCGAGGGGTATTATGCCACTGATATATAATAAGATTCGGGAATTGAACATGGAATATATGGAAATCGGTGCATGTCATGACATACATTATTGGTAATATAATCTACTGATTGTCATTTGGTACAGGGATAAACCAAGGGAGCATTTTAAATGTGTTACATACAGGAAGTGAATCACATTTATAATTATGCATTTGAATTACTGTCATATCGTTGCGTATATGATTTTATACATGCTCATGGTTTTGGGGTTGTTCCTGTAGGTACTTTTGGGCGGAAAGGCTAAGGCGAGTTGGTGCAGTGAGCTAGTGCGGTGTGCTCTTGTAGCAGGCATATTCTTTTGCATAGTATCTACTCTAGGAGTAGTGTAAAACTATAGGATTAACATTCATAGTTAAGAATGTAATTAATCCATTTTGGATCTTTATTTTGGCACTGTAATTTATTAGCTCAGAGCATCGACACAACCTTTATACTCTGTTTATGCATGGAAATTTTTTAATTACGCGTTTAGTCCGCACTTAAGGAACTAGGGTCCTTACAGAAAAACCACACGGCGGCGGCCAGGGTTTGGAACCCTAGCGGCGCCGCACGTGCTCGAACCATGGCTTGGGCTAGGGTTTCGAACCCTAGGCCCATGCATGGTCCAGCCGTGTGGTTAGATGGGTCGGACCCATTTGGTTCATGGTTTGAGTCGCATTAAGTTCGTGGCATGTGATATCCCGAGCGTACGATAATTTTCAAAATTTTATTTTACAGTTTTAATTAGAATTAAATTTTAAAATGTATAGAATTTAATTAATTAATGGTGATAGCATGTTTTATGTGTTGTTTGAGCATGGTGCATGGTTATAGCCCTTTTGACCTATTAGATAGGATTTTTTAATGTTTGTAATTTATAATACGACATGCGAGTCGTGCCTTCTCTATTTTATTCTAAATGTTATCCCTCCCCTATGTTCCCCCTCGAATGTGAATCGATGAATTCTCTATATTTGTAAATGTTATATAGTATAGTTTATTTATTGATGGTGATCAATGAAGATGGAGCATGGTGCCGGGATGAGGAGGCCATTCACAAATTGGAGCCAAAGGAAGGTGCTTGTGAAGTTACCTTATGTTGACTCTTAGGATTTTCTCATTGGCTTGAGAAAATCGCTAGTAGGGGCTATAACCATGTCACGTTTAATTATGTATGTTGATGCATGATTTTTCTTATGTTTTAGATTGATAATTGTATTACACATATATGTAGATATGTATACACCTATATGTAGTGGACATATTTTAAATTATCAAACTAATCATGAGATCAATAAATCCCTCTAAAATATTAAGTTTTAGATGCCTTCCAAAATTAAAAGTACTCGTCAAAACTTCGATTGTACATGTGTGGGTTTGCCAAAGCAAAGAACCGTGGCAATCTTGGTAAGGCGCGAAAGGATAAAAGTGATATCCGTTATACTTTAAATTGGGTACGACTTAACTAGGTTATCTCAATAGGATTGGGAACCTAGAGGCATGGGTTGGATAATAATTCATTTGATGAATTGAACAAAGCGTTGTTCATCCAACTATCCAAGAATTACATGTGATGTAATTGACAAAGTGTTGTCTAACTAATTAACCGAGTCTTGAGCGATTAGCCAAAGCTAACTCAAGATTAGGCGAAATATGGATCTTGGCCCACTAATGGTTTCGAGGGTTGATATTTTTAAACAAAATAGTGGGAGTATCATTTAATATAAGACCATGTTAAATGATTAAATCATAAACTTATTTTGCATATTTATATTGTAGATATCCATGGCAACTAACAACGTATCAAACACATTATCACTGCGATCGGTCCTTGAGAAGGACAAATTAAATGGGACAAATTTCCTAGACTGGTATAGGAACTTGAGGATAGTCATCAAACAAGAAAAGAAGCAATATGTCCTAGAGGAACCCTTACCTGCTGAGGTACCTCCCCTGACAGCTACTAGAGCCGATAAAGATGCTTACAAGAAGCATCAAAGTGACGCACTTGATGTTGGGTGCCTTACGCTTGCCACCATGAACTCTGAGCTTCAGAAGCAACATGAGGAAATAGAGGCGTTCGATATGATCGAGCACCTTAAGCAACTGTACCAACAACAAGCAAGACAAGAGAGGTATGACGTCTCTAAAGCGTTGTTCCAGTGTAGAATGGTAGAAGGAAGTCTAGTTGGAGCTCATGTACTCAAGATGATTGGGTATATTGAGAATCTGGAGAAGCTGGGATTTCCTTTGGACCAAGAGTTGGCCACTGACGTGATCTTGCAAATCGTTGCCTGAAAGCTTCAGTCAATTTGTCTTGAATTACAATATGATTGAAATTGAAAAGACTCTACCACAGTTACTTGGTATGTTGAGAACATATGAAGCGAATACAAAGAAGACTAAGGCCACAAATTTTCTTATTGTGAATAAGAGCAAAGGAAAGGCCAAAGCTAAGGGCAATAAGGAAAGCATAAGAAGGTCTTGTTAAATCTAAGCCAAAGTCTTCTGCACTGAAGCCAAAGGGAGGGATAGCAAAGGAAGGGAACTGTTTCCATTGCGGTGAGACTGGTCATTGGAAAAGGAACTGCAAAGTATATCTGGAGGATCTCAAGAAGGAAGTGTGACTTCCACTTCAGGTATTGTTGTTATATAAGTCAATTTATCTACTTCTTCATCATGGGTATTAGATACTGGATGTGGATCTCACATTTGTGTAAATGTGCAGGACCTCAAAAAGAGTAGATTGTTGGTGAAAGGCGAAGTTGATCTCCGAGTTGGAAATGGAGCAAGAGTTGCTGCATTAGCTGTAGGGGATTATCATTTATCTTTGCCTTCTGGTTTAACGTTGATTTTAAAAGACTGTTATTTTGTGCCTTCTATTACGAAAAACATTATTTTTATTTCTTGTTTGGACAAGTATGTATTTTCATTTATGATAAAGGACCAACTGTTGTTCTATTTATTTAAATGATATGTTTTATGCTAGTGCACAAATGGTGAATGGTCTTTATTTATTAAATCTTAATATGCCTGTCTATAACATAAATACTAAAAGGATTAAAATAATGATTGTAATCCGACTTATCTCTGGCATTGTCGCTTGGGCCACATAAACGAGAACCGCATATCTAAACTTCATAAGGATGGAGTATTAGATTCATTTGATTTTGAATCATATGAAACATGCGAGGCTTGTTTAATGGACAAGATGACTAAAGCCCCTTTTCAAGGGACATGTTGAAAGGGCAAATGTTTTATTGGGACTAATACATAGTGATGTATGTGGGCCAATAAGTACACAAGCTAGAGGTGGTTTTCAATACTTCGTTACATTTACTGATGACCTTAGTAGATATGGGTATGTGTACCTAATGAAGCATAAGCATGAAACCTTTGAAAAGTTCAAAGATTTCAAGAATGAAGTACAAAACCAACTTGGCAAAGTATCAAAATCCTTCGATCAGATCGAGGAGGTGAATACTTGAGCCAATAATTTCATGACTATCTAAAGGAGTATGAGATAGTCCCACAACTCACTCCTCTGTATACTCCACAATGGAATGGTGTATCCGAGAGGAGAAATCGAACCTTGTTGGACATGGTTAGATCAATGATGAGTCATGCAGATCTTCTGATATTGTTTTGGGGACACGCTTTAGAAACAACGATTTTCATACTGACAGTTGGGTCCATCTAAATCAGTGGAAAGACACCATATGAGTATATGGAATGGGAAAGCGTCCTAGTATGTCTGTTATGAATATTTGGGGTTTGTGAGGCTTTCCGTGAGACGTCACTTCTCTAACAAACTTGGACCCCAAATCTGATAGAGTTTTATTTGTGGGGTATCCTAAGGAAACTAAAGGATACTATTTCTATTATCCCACCGAGAACAAAGTGTTGTTGCTCGAAACAAAAAAGTGGTGTATTTCTTGAAAGAAGAATTATTTCTAGAAAAACTCAGTGGGAGACCAAAATAGAACTTAGGGAAGTCCAACCACAAGAAAACACTGAACCTGAGATTGAGATGGAAACAGAGCAGACACCACAAGTTGTTGTTGGATAAAATGCCTGCTCAAGAGAGCACAAGCCCAGCGTAGGTCTGTAAGAGAACACACCTCGGGAAGCCACAGAGATATGGATTCTTGTGACTCAACAAGGTGACTTACTACTTATTGATGAGGATGAGCCGTCATCTTATCAACGAAGCTATAATGGGCACTGATTATGAGAAATGGCAAGAGGCCATGAAATCTGAGATGGAATCCATGTATGCAAACCAAGTATGGACTTTGGTTGATCCACCTGAAGGGGTACGACCAATAGGGTTTGCAAATGGATTTTCAAGAAAAAGACCGATATGGATGGTAATGTACAAACCTATAAAGGTCGGACTGGTTGCAAAAGGATTTCAAACAAATTCATGGTATTGACTATGATTGAAACCTTTTCACCAGTGGCCATGGTTAAATCCATAAGGATCTTACTTGCAATAGCTGCATTTCATGATTATGAAATCTGGCAGATGGATGTCAAAACAGCTTTCCTTAATGGAAATCTGCTTGAGGATGTGTACATGACACAGCCAGAGGGTTTTGTCGATCCAAAGGATGCTGGAAAGATATGCAAGCTACAACGATCCATTTATGGATTGAAGCAAGCTTCTCGGAGTTGGAATCTTCGTTTTGATGATGCAATCAAAGAGTTTGGTTTTATCAAAAACGAGATGAACCTTGTGTCTACAAGAAGGTCAGTGGGAGCATAATCATTTTCCTAGTGTTGATGTAGATGACATACTTCTCATTGGGAATGATATCCCTGCCCCTTACATTCTGTATATATTTGGCTAGGGAACTGCTTTTCGATGAAAGACTTGGGAGAAGCCACCTATGTATTAGGAATCAAGATCTATAGAGATAGATCGAGAAGGCTTCTTGGCCTAAGTCAAAGTACATACATAGACAAAGTGCTAAAACCGGTTTTAGCATGCAAGATATTTCAAAGATAAGGAGTCGTGCCTATGACACATGGGATATATCCTCTACGAAGGAAGCAGTGTCCCTTCACACCACGATGAGAGACAAACGCATGAGTAAGATTCCATCTGCGTCAGCGATTGGATCTATCATGTATGCCATGATATACTACGCCCCGATGGATCGTATGTCTTTGAGCATGACGAGCAGAGATCAAGTTGATCCAGATGAAGGTCACTGGATTGCAGTCAAGAAACATCCTGAAGTACTTGAGAAGGACTAAGGATACATTCTTGATTTATGGAGGTTAAAGAAGAGCTCAATGTAATGGGTTACACTGATGCAAAGCTTCCAAACCGACAAAGATGATTTTCGATCGCAATCTGGATATGTGTATTGCCTAAATGGAGGTGCTGTGAGCTGGAGAGTTCAAAGCAAGAGACAGTAGCCGATTCTACAACAGAAGCTGAGTATATTGCTTGCTCGGATGCAGCAAAGGAAGCTGTTTGATTAGGAAGTTCATTTCTGAACTTGGAGTGGTGCCTAGCATTTAAAGATCCGATAGAACTCTATTGTGACAAATGGAGCGATCTCATTGGCTAAGGAACCTAGATCTCACCAAAGATCCAAGCACATACTTCGCGCTTTCATTTCATTCGAGAAATCGTTGAAAGGGGAGATGTTAAAATATGCAAAGTACCAACAGATGATAACGTATCTGACCCATTACGAAGCCACTGTCACAGCAGAAGCATGATCGTCATACTAGATCTCTAGGCATTAGGTATATGTTTGAGTGGTCTTATGCAAGTTGGAGATTTGTTGGGATATGCCCTATGACGTGTCATTGAGATTGTTTTGACATACAATGTTTATATTTTATGAATGGACAATTCATTATTATATATTCTTCGGTTACTGTACAATGTGAATTAATATATATGTTAATGTCATTAGAATAATATTGTATTATTCTTAAAACATTGGTCCCTAGTCAAGTATTATCATTGAATCGGGATAATGATAATACATAGAGACTAGTATGTGTGATTGATGAATTGTTCATTGATATGAGCTAGCAAATCAACACATGGGTACATGTTAGAGAACGATGTACTGGACCGGACCACCATGAGAATACATGAATAGTTATATGAAGTAAAGCAATTCTCATAGTGATAATAATGTATGTAATCCTTACGACTTGTGATCATCAG